>JAOSBO010000002.1:34656842-34690745 GCA_027563915.1 Erythroxylum rotundifolium
GATTCTCTTGCTGCTCCACATGATTTCTGTTCTTAAGACACCCGCCCTTTTCTCTGGGTACACTTTCTGCTTCCGTTGTCATTTTATTTAACTTCATGGAGCCTTTTTTGTCATATGATGCAGCTTATAAATCTTCTGGTACCTTCATAAACGTATATCACAGGGCACCAGACCAGGGCTGAAACAGAGAAAAATTGTTATTGTCATTGATTGCATGTAGAAACATTTATGAATTAAATAGCTTTTAACTATGGTTTTGAGTAATGTTGTGAATATTGTACTAGGGCTGATATTGGATTTAGTTCTACTACGGTATAGTATCGATACTAATTAATATTTGGATACTATTTTGAATAATTTTTAAAATTATAAAAATATTTCTTCGATTTTATAAAATTATAAAGTAATTTTTCAATATATAGTGTTATATTATTTGTTTACTTTAATTCAGCCCCTATCTCCAAAAATTATATTCATGTTAATTTAGCATAACAACTATCAGTTCTTATTAATCAAAGCAACATTGATTCAAAAAGTGTCATTCTTTTCATATATTACTTATATAAATAAATATCTATTATATTTAGTATCTAACATTAATTACAATTAGTACAAACAAAAATCATTTAATTTCATATTTATAAAATTAAAAACAATATAAGTTTTTAAAATGTTACAATTGATTACAACATAATATCATACGTAGTAAGAATATCATAGTTTCCGGCCAAAATTATAGTAAAATAGATGAGAAGTTTAAAATAAACATGTTTATACTTATAAGTTTCATAATTATATTTCATATTTCGAACTTATTATGTGCATCAATTGAAATTAAAAATCAAGAGAAGAAAAATAAAAACTTAAAATTTCATTCTACATTATATCCATTTAATCATATTAATCTACAAAGTCCTTAAGGTGAGTGTTTTTTTTTATTTATTGAAGGAACTCACAGTTGCTATTTTTTAAATGCGCATTGGATAAACTTCTAGATTGATGCAATAGCTTACAAATCACGCCAGTCGAGTACTTCGCACTAGGCAAGTCTTGTACGATAGACTCGATTAAGAGAGCTTAGGTAGAGAGATTCAAACACAAGACCTTTTGACCTTATGCGCCCTACTCTACCAACTCGACCACCTAGAGGGAAAACTAAATACAATAAATTAAATATCAATATTATTCCATCAAGTTTATTTCTTAATTTACGTTCATTTATAAATTTTGTTCTTATAAAACTTAATCAACTAAGAGATCGATATAATCAGGAAAAATTATATTAATATAAATACATATTTATTAAAAGTCATATTAAATAAATAAAATTATATTATTAAATGATTATGAAAGTTTAAGATCCAAATAATATATTTGTATTTGATGAACATTTAAATGGTAAGAAAATTATCAGGTTATGAAATAATTATTTAGGATCAAAGGTAATGTGAACTCTTTCGCCACGTTTATGTCACTTAATGGTGTGGAATTAGTTCTTGGTATGAAGAACCACAGACCAAGAACTTAGTTCTTTAGACTAACTATACAAACTAATTAAGAACTTAACATCATATTCACTCACTCTCGACACTTGCATACGCACATTGATAAACAGTGGTCAATTGAAATTGCAAACATTACTAAGTAGTTTTTCATGAAAAAATCATGCTATTAACAAATACCAATAGGATTTATTTTTTAAAACATCATTTTGTCAATTTTCTTTAACATTGACCTAGTCTTTCAACATGAAGGAAACATTTGTGAGGAACGTCCCTCGTTGCTTAACTAGGTCATGTTTTTATTTATAGGCTTGGTTGGAATGTCATTATAGCCTTTTGATGCAAAGGCAAACATTTTTTGTCAATGTCCCCTGGTTACTTAGCTACATCACATTCTCAATTGGGTACTATTTTGAATAATTTTTAAAATTATAAAAATATTTCTTCAATTTTATAAAATTATAAAGTAAATTTTCAATATATAGTGTTATATTATTTGTTTACTTTAATTCAGCCCCTATCTCCAAAAATTATATTCATGTAAATTTAGCATAACAACTATCAATCGGTTCTTATTAATCAAAGCATCATTGATTTAAAAAGTGTCATTCTTTTCATATATTACTTATATAAATAAATATCAATTATATTTAGTATCTAACATTAATTAAAATTAATACGATAAAAATCATTTAATTTTCATATTTATAAAATTAAAAACAATACAAGTTTGTAAATTGTTACGATTGATTACAACATAATATCACACGTGGTAAGAGTATCATAGTTTATGGCTAAAAATATAGTAAAATAGATGAGAATTTTAAAATAAAAATATTTATAGTTATAAGTTTCATATTTATATTGCATATTTAGAACTTATTATATGCATCAAGTGAAACTAAAAATCAAGAGAAGAAAAATAAAAAAAGCTTAAAATTTCATTCTACATTATCTCCACTTTAGTCATATTAATCTACAAAGTCCTTCCTAAGGTGAGTTTTTTTTTTTGATCAAAGAAACCCCACGGTCATTAGATGCTGATTAGACAAACTTCCAGATTGACGTAATAGTTTGCAAATTATGCCAGCCAAGTACTTTGCACTAGGCAAATCCTGTACGACAAGCTCGATCGAAAGAGCATAAGTAGAGAGATTTGAACACAGAACCTTTTGACCCTATGTGCCCTACTCCACCAACTCGACCGCCCATAGGAAAAACTGGATACAACAAATGAAATATCAATATTATTCCATCTAAGTTTATTACTTAATTTACGTTCATTTATAAATTTTGTTCTTCTAAAACTTAATTAGCTAAGAGATCGATATGATCAGGAAAAATTAGATTAATATAACTATGTATTTATTAAGAGTCATATTAAATAAATAAAATTATATTATTAAATGATTATGAAAGTTTAAGAACCATATAATATATTTGTATTTGATGAATATATAAAGGTAAGAAAATTATCAGGTTAATGAAATAGTTATCTAGGATCAAAGGTAATGTGAACTCTATCGTCATGTTTATGTCACTTAATAGTGTGGAATTAGTTCTTCGTACGAAGAACCACTAATCAAGAACTTAGTTCTTTAGACTAAATATACACACTAATCAAGAACTTAACATCATAGTCACTCACTCTCGACACTTGCATACGCACATTGATAAACAGTGGTCAATTGAAATTGCAAACATTACTAAGTAGTTTTTCATGAAAAAATCATGCTATTAATAAAGACCAATAGGATTTGTTTTTTAAAACATCATTTTGTCAATTTTCTTTAACATTGACCTAGTCTTTCGATGTGAAGGAAACATTTGTGAGGAATGTCTCTCGTTGCTTAACTAGGTCATGTTTTTATTTATAGGCTTGGTTGGAATGTCATTATACCCTTTTGATGCAAAGGCAAACATTTTTTATCAATGTCCCCTGGTTACTTAGCTACATCACATTCTCAATTGGGTACTAGCTCTATTCATAATTCGAAGAATAGAGGAATAGTTATTTTCTTAAGAAATACACACATTTTTTTCACATTTTGTTGCCTACCTCATTTCTTTAGGTAATCATTTTCATAAAAAGATACTAAGAACATTACTTGTTCAATTGACCTATGATTATAAATGTATGTAACAAATTTCCTAGGGTGAGCTAATTAATGTTAGATCCTATTTAACATGCATATTGAACTAAAGATACCTAGAACACGAATTGCACAAGATAATAAATATTTACAACTTCGAAAACTATGTTCCAAGCTAAACTAATTCTGTTAAGCTCTAGCCATTGACACATACACATGATTCACTCCACAAAAACCTAAGCAAAAACTAACATACAATATGCAAAATTCCCATTCAAAAATAAAAATATAATGCAAACTTGCTTACACTTGGACAATATATTGTCCTCAATGTGAGAATAACAAACAACACTTAAGGTGGGAATAAAACAAAATAATAGGAAAAACATAAAAAAAAAAAAAAAGACAAGGGTTAGAGCATAAAAACCAGTCATGAAGATTGAGTTGGTAATGGTGTCGGAGGTGGAATTTCCACACTATGAGCAGCAGAGTAATTGTAAATGCTTCAAATGTCTCAGCATTGTTGGCATTGCTCCTTTCTCACCTGCTTCAGCACCTTGGCATTATTTGCAATTGCTTTGTTAGTGTTTGAAATTGCTTCTAGTACCTTCTCCCATCTTGAACTGACCTATCTTGCCTTATTCTTAACATGTGATTTTGCACTGACATCTCAAAGTTTCATATTATAAAACTTTAAGATCTTAGATCTCGTCAAATTATAAGTGTTAAGAAATTCAGGGAGATGCATAGTCAATCCATCGCAGTTAACACCGTAATAATCCTCAATAATGGTAACCAAGTATCCTAGCTAAGATTATTGCTTATGTTTTTCAAAGAAGCAATAAGATCATTAAAAATAGGGGTGGATGTACAAACTTATATACTATTATCCATGCACCAAAAAATAAATAACTCCTTCACCAAACACTTGTTGCTTTTAGTTTTTATCGAAAACAGTTTGGCACATGAATTTGTGCAACAATAAGTGTTCAAGATTACGAATGATGTTGTCATGAGCATACGTATGATCGAAGTTGTCCAACCCCATCAATTGGGCCCAATAATGTGTGGCACGGAAGTCATTGTGCTGGTCCACTATGATTGATTCAGGGATTCCATTGATTTAACATAAAGTTTCAATATTTAACTCATACGATTGGCCTCACAACCAAAACCATAATTCTCTCGAGTTACCTTGCTCATATTGGAGGGATATGAAGAATTCAAGGGTGAGTTCTTCATAAACGAAAAAGTTAAAATGTGTAAACTTTTCCCATTGAATTTTGTTTCTTAAGTTTTCAATCTTTTCTCTCAATCCAATTCTTTCTAATATTTCAAAGTTCAAGTATCTAAGCACAACAATCTTTTTTAGGCTAAGGGTTAGGAAACAGTTACCTTCCTCTTTCGAGTAGATCGGGAAGCGTGCTCTGTAATCCACCACTAGATTATGTTGTCCACACCTCAACACTTAGGCTTTGCCCTTTCCTTAAACACACTTAGTCGTCTACTTAATTCTCAGTCCCATTTGGAATGAGAGATGTGAAGAATTTAGAGAGATGAAGAAATTTGTAGAGAGAGGTGAGAGGATTTTAGAGTTTGTTTGTTATAGAGAACGTAGAGAAAGTGTTGTGGGTGAGAAAAATGAGTGTAAGGGTGATTATATAGGTTAAGTGGGAGAAAGGAGGGGTAAATTTGAGAAAAAAGCTTGAAAATTCTTGGATTCCCATTTTGCCCTGCTACAAGTCACAATCGTGATAGAAGGGATTTTCAATCATGACGAAGACCTCAAAATTGGGTCACGATGATGACCAAGGAGCCATGATTGTGATAGTGGAATTTTTACACTCCTTTCCCCTTTTTGATTGTTTTCCTCATTTCACTCTTGAATTCCTTCCCTATCTTATATTTTCATCATCACCTCATTTTTTTTTTCAAAACCCTTCCAATCCATTATGAAAACTAGAGAGAGAGATAAAGAAAACTAGCTTAATTTTTCCAAGATAATAGCATGTATTAGAAAACACGTAAAAACAAAATTGAAAACCTAACCTAAATTAAAAGATAAAACAATAGAAATTTAACATTATAGGTTGCCTCCTATGCAATTCTTCATTTACCATCGCTAGCTTAACGTACTTCTTTTGCTCACAGTAGTTCAAACAAATCATGAAATTGTAGCACCTCTATAAATTTCATAACTTGTAAGTGAGCTACCAGATTGTGCTTATCATCACCTTTCTTCCTTATCATCTTCTTTCGATTATTATTTTAAATTTGTGGTTTCTCTGGTGGGTCATTGTAAGTATAACTTTGCTAAACTTTTTCACAAGACTTGTTCCTCTTGATAATGTCCACAGATTTGAAAGAATTTCTTGTACCTTTAGACACTTTGAATGAAACCCTATCGTCCTCCACTGTTAAAGTTAACTCGCCTCTATCAGCGATGATAAGAAAATGAGTGGTTGCTAAAAATGTTCGTCCGGGGATAAAAAGTGTCTCCAAATCTTTCTCTATGTCTAAGATGATGAAGTCCATAGGAAAGGTGAATTTGTCAACCTTAACAAGAATGTCCCTAACTATGCCCCTAGGATGGTGGATTGATTTATTAACCATTTTCACATGATCGGTGTTATTTCACCTAACTCCATCTTTTTGCATAAACTGTAAGGCATCATACTTATGATGGCTCCCAAATCTGCAAAATCCTTATCCTGACACTACCAATAGTACAGGGAATATGAATATCCTCTAAATCATCTTGTTTTTTCCTTGTTAATACGTTACCTCTTGTACTATTGGTATTGTTTAATACCAATAGTACAGGGAATATAAATATCCTCTCTGTTTCCTAAATTTTCTTTTATAGATTCCATAAGGCAAGTCGTGTTTTCGGTTGCTTTATCATATCAAGAATCTCATTCAACTCTACTTCTTTTGGATTTCTCGGTGCTATGATGGGTATGAAATTGTAGGTCGATATTCTTTGATTTTTGTCAAGTTATATTACTTTGCAAGGAACTTTCATTAACCCTTTTCTTTTCTTCTTCAATTTAATTGAGCTTCTCTTCAGTGGCCTGGGTGATCTCCATTATTTTTTCCTTCATATTTGTTTCTATATTGCTCGGAAGGCTTCTTACATTTCATATAGACAATGCATTTGCCAATTGGCTCATTTGGACATCTAAGTAATGGATGGAAGAGGTATGATTCTTTGCAACTTGTTCAAACCTTCCTTCCACCCTCTTATGAGTTTCATCCATGCTTCCAATCTTGTCCAAGATTTTATCTGACTTAGTATCCCTAGAGTTTGGTTTCTCTTGTGGGAATCTAGTTGGCCTTTAAAGTCAGAATTGGCCACCTGCATTGTTTAACCAAGAAAAGTTCCACTGATTCTTCCACTCAGGATTGCACGTGATTGTGTAGGGATCATTCCCCTCTCCTCAACCAAATTGTGCTCCTATATAACTAAGCTACTTCGATTCATTATTTTACATCAGAAAGTTGTCGATGGTGTTATGGTTGTCTTATCCACATAACTCACATCTGTGCTGAATTACTTTAATAAGAGCTAAAAAGAAGCTTTTCATATTGTTAAGCTATCGATTTTGGTTTGCATTTTCATTATTAAGTTAACAACTATAGCTCCCTTTTACTCCTGGATTGTTATGTATTGTCAACTTCTATCCATCGTCCAAAGACAATTGTTACTTGTCATCTCCTCTAATAGCACCTTCGCTTCCTCAACTGTCTTTCTTGTAAGAGATCCTCCAGATACTACATCTATTGTGCCTTGTGTGGATGGAGTGACTCCATTGTAGAAGGTTTGTAGTAGGAATTCCTTTGGTAAATTGTGATGAGGGCACCTCCTTTTCAAATCTTTATATCTTTCCCATGCTTTGTAAAGTGACTCCCCATCACTTTGTTGTAAATTTGTGATTTCCTTTATCAACTTCATAGTCTTGATGAGAGGGAGGGGAGGTACTTATCTAGGAATGCATGCACCAGCTACTCCCAACTTATGACATTTGTAAGATTTAGCGAATGATACCATACCTTAGCTCTATCATTTAGTGTGAAAGGGAAAAGCCTCATCCTAACGACATCTTCTGACATTTTATGATATCAATAAGTATTGCATATTTCTAGGAAATTCACTTTATGAGCATTAGAATTGCACATTTATTTGCAACATGTTTAATAAAGCAGGCTTATTCTCAAATAAGAATGCTTGAATCAGTGGTCGAGTCATGCCTAGATTTGCAGTGTTGAATCTTGATCTTATAAAATCCATAAGGGTTCATAACTGGTTTCCTTAATTTCCTCCTTAATTGAAATCTTGATGAAATTCTTCTACCATTGGTTCTTCGATTTTTCTTTTTAGCATCTTGTTCGTTGAATTGCTAGTTCTAAATGGATGATGTCAAGTGCTAAGGTTTGGTGATCCAACGTAAACTCCTAGCAACTCTTTTGTTCATGCAACCAGACAGACAAAAAAGAGTTGAAATTTTCTTAAACTAAAGGAATCCAACTAATCCCAAAAAAATCCTCGACAATGGAGCCAAAAACTTGTTAAGCAAGTTCTAATTGTATAAAACTCTCAATATTTCATAAGTGCATAGATCATAAGCATAGTAGTCGTGGTTTCGATCCCACGAGGAATTAGTGAACTAAATAAATCTTAACACAGTCTAAGGTCCAGATATTGTAATTAAAATGAAATAAAACCTAAAATAAAAATTTAAGCAAATGAATATGAATCAATTGAAATTACAATAAATTAACACAAGAAAATTAAAATTGAGCATAACCAATTGATAAATCCAAAATCACACAAGGAAAAATAACCAATTATGAGAAAAGGAGATTTTTCCTATCGTCAAATGCTAACTTGATTACTTTTGAGTTAATTGTTATCACTTCTAGAATTTCAAAGGGTCGATTATTCTCTCTTAAGTTCTAATCATTAAACCTTAATTGAATTGAATTATTGAAATTTCAATCTCTCAATTAATAAAAATAACCTACATTCCAATTAGATCTTAAACAATCTAATAAATAATCAGGTACTTACACGAGATCTCTATCCGTATAAATTATCTATTTGATTGTTTGTGTGATCTTTATATTGTTAACTCTCATTACCTAACCTAATCCATTTGCTATCGATTCACTATCTCGAATTGTTACCAAAGCATGCAAATACAACAAACAATTATAATACTCAATGCATTAACATCAAAAGCAATTAAAATAACATTGATTTAAGAACAAATGTCAAAAAGAGTTTAGAATATCCTTAAACACAAATTCATCATTCTTATATCCATCTTATACATCAAATGAAAGAAATAAAAGATGAATTGAGAAAGTTAACTTGAAATGGACTGGGAGTGGCAACAATAGCAGTAGCTCCTCTCCTCTTCTTTCCTCTTCCTTGGTTCTTTCCAAAAGTGGCAAATGGAGGCTCTCCTAATCAAGTAATTTTCTTTTTCCTTTTACAGTTTTGTTGTCTTTTAGGGCAAAAACTGGGTTTTACCCAAGCTAAAAAGTCTAAAACAACCCTCCAAATTAAAAAAAATAGATCCTCACGTTTGTGTCGCACTTGTCATGATCATGGTAGGTATGTCCTGATTGTGACACTTGAAATTTAGCTCCTTTCACAATCATGACAAGGATGTCATGATCTTGACTTGGTGTTGCTTGGCTTTTGTTATGATCGTGACTAGGATTTGACTATCATGGACTTAAATCTTCCTCCAAGCTTTCTTTAAACTTCTTCGATCTTCTTTACCTGATCTCAAATACTAATAAGTACACCTCAAACTCATAAAATCAAAGCCTAAAAACATGCTCTAAACTACATAACATTCAAAAACACAAACATATAATCACACTAACATAATTCTAACTCTAAACAAGCATAAATCATATAATTAACAACTAAAAAAATAAGAAATTACCTATTAAAACATAATGTAACCTACAACTATCAAGGATTAATGCCACCGCCACCACTGAGACATAGTTCCATTCCCATTGTTCAGATTGGAAAGAAAATGGAAAGAATAAGCACTGACCATAAGTTAGCATAGGTCAAAAGAAGAACATGAGGAAAAAGGTAAGACTTTTGTTTATGGTTATTGCATCTATATTGCAAATTAAGGTTGTTGCCTAATTGGTTTGTGAAAATTTCTGATTTCAAGTTCATAAAAAAGCTTTTTGATTTCAAGTTCATAAAAAAACAGCTCTAATTTCAAGTTCACAAAAATGGTTGATATGTTGAATTGGGTTTCTTGTGTTAAATTAGTTGTTTTGGGATCAAATGGTGGCTTATAAGGATTGTGATATTGGGAACTGTTTAGTAAATTGATTCTTCTATCTGGGGGTTTTTTGAGGATTGTGAAATAATGCTATATATTATGGATATTAGATCAAGTTCCTTCTCAATGTTTTAATTCATTAATCATCATAGCTTAAGCCCTTCATTTCAATTAGGATAGTAACTCTTAACTGTAAGAATGATGCATGTCTTTTGAATATAAATTTAGTCAAGAGTCTATGTAGTAAATATAGAAAAAAAAGTTTGAGTGCAAGATGAATTAATGGAATTTTTAATACTTCTGACTTACACAGTTCATATTAAAAGAATTCCAGTAAGTAAAGAAAAAGGAAATTCGATAGTCAGTTATAATGATTATAGTAGTTGTTCACATAGTGATAGAT
Organism: Erythroxylum rotundifolium; assembly: GCA_027563915.1. Taxonomy (NCBI): domain Eukaryota; kingdom Viridiplantae; phylum Streptophyta; class Magnoliopsida; order Malpighiales; family Erythroxylaceae; genus Erythroxylum; species Erythroxylum rotundifolium. The sequence goes on from JAOSBO010000002.1 coordinate 34,667,161, forward strand.
AAAAACAAAAAGAAAGTTACATTTTTTGTAGGGTGAGAGAATGTAACCTTTTTTTTGTTTCAATCTTGAAATCTTTATAAGATAACTTATTGTTGTGGGGTGGGAAATCAAATCTTGTAAATCCTTATTTATGACTAGTGGATTTGCTTATTAATTTGGCTCGTGATTTTTCCCCTTACTTTGGATGGTTTTTCACGTAAATCTCTATGTTCTTTTCTTTATTAAGTTTTTATTTTCTCATTGACCTTATTGATCATAATTTATTAGAGTGCTTTGCTACTGCGATTAAGTTGATCCATTAAAGAAAGCTGTGTTTTTCTTTTTCCTCTTATCTCCTAACAAGTGGTATAAGAGCCATTTTAATGGAAGTTGGCATCAACTTTATGGTTATGTTGACATTATCAAATTACTTAATTTGGAGGACCATGATAGAGTACCTTTTGTATTTCAAGGATTTTTTTAATTCTATTGATATGGATAAAGGTGTGAAGGATGATGTTCCTTCAAAACCTTAAAAAGTTAACAGATAGAGAATAGGAGAAAATGAAGCAGAAAACTTTAGGTACTATTGGACAATAGATTAATATCAACATATAAAACCATATGTCTTAGGAAATGGATCCTTTTGAGCTATAGAATAAGCTAGAAGGTCTATATGAAAGGAAGGTCATTTATAACAAGCCTCTTTGATTAAGAGGCTTGTGAATTTGAAGTTGAAAACTGGGAAATCAAAGTTGGAGCATATAAGGGATTTTCAGGACATAATCTACAAGCTAACTACAATGAAGATCATTCTTGATGATGAGCTTCAATTTATGTTCCTATTGAGTTCGTTATTGAATAACTGGGAGATGCTAATGATCAGGATTAAAAATTTAGCACCTGAAGGTGTATTCTCTTTGGATGTAATTAAAAACAGCATTTCCAATGAAGAAATTAGAAGAAAAGAAATGGGAGTTGACAATTTGCAAGCTATTTTGTGGGAAAGCAGATGGAGGTGCAGGTCCCAAAAAGTACGACAAGTCTAAGAATCGATCAAAGTCTAGAGGCGACAAAGACATGATGACATGCCATTATTGCGATAAGCCATGAAACATAAAAAGGTTATGCTATAAATAGAAAAGGGACCAAAAAAGGCAAGATCATCAAAACAATTGCTTCAAGCACTAATGAAGAGTTATCCTTATTTTGTAGAATAAGTGATTACTTTCATGTCAGTGACACGAGTTTTAAGTGGCTAATTAACATGTGAGCATCATATCACTACACTCCAAAAGTGGAATACTTTACAAACTATAAGAGGGAAGATTTCGGAAGCGTAATGATAGGTAATCAAAGTTTTGATAAAATTGTTGGTATGGGTGATATACGAATTCAAACAAACTTTATATGTTTGTTAACCTTGAGAGATTTATGACATATTCTTAATTTAAGACTAAATCTATTATTGGTAAATGTTTTAGGTTGAAAATGATTCAAGCACATTTTTTATGATAAGAATTAGAAGTTGTCTAAGGAAGCAATGAATATTGCTTGAGGAGAATTATGCCGCATATTGTATAAGACACAATTGAAGGTTTGTGGTGGTAGAGAAGCATACATATTTGAACATAAAACTTTTCCAAATCTATGGAATCGAAGCTTGGGCACATGGGTGGAAAAGGAATAAAGTTGCTGGATGGTAAATCCCTTATTGCAGTTAAAAACTCATCTTTTAATTGTTATGATCATCATTTGGTAAGAAAGCAATATAGAGTCTCTTTCGAGAAATGATCTATAAGGAAGATGGAGATATTGAGGTTGGTGCATTTAGATGTCTGAGGCATTATTGACGAGGAGTCACCAGGAATTAACAAACATTTTGTTACATTCATTGAGTATGCCTTATAGAAGACTTGGATATATTTGAAAGTGAAGAGTTCAGTATTTGAAACTTTCCAGAAGTTTCATGTTATGGTAGAAAGGGAAGCTAAGAGAAAGTTGAAATATCTACAAACAGATAATAGAGGTAAGTATACTTTGAAGGTGTTTAAAGAATATTGTAAATCGTATGTCATTAGACATGAGAAAATTGAATCAATGACTCCACAACATAACGAGGTTATTGAGAGGATGAGCAGAAATATTGTGGGGAAGGTTTGTTGCATGCTTAGAATGTCTAAGCTATCGGACATTTTGAGGAGAAGTAGTATGAATTATAACTTACTTAATTAATTAAGCTCCCTCAATTTCATTGAATTTTGAGATTCCAGAGAGAGTTTGGATTACTAAAAATCCTATGTATCATCAACTACGAGTGTTTGGCTCTAAGGTATTTAAACACACACGTAAGGATCAAAGACAAAAGTTTGACTTAAAGGTTATACCTTGCATCTTTGTAGGGTACGGTGATGAACAATTTGGCTTCAGAATCTATGGCCCAAAGAAGCAAAAGATGGTTAGGAGTAGGGATGTGGTATTCCAGGAGCACGAGAGAGCTGCTAATCTTCTAAGAAAACATAAGTTAACACATTGATATGTGCTTAAATGTTGATTCATTTAATCTACTACACTTAGTGATTATCGCTTTAAAATGATTAGGATACTCACATTAGCTCATATTTGATTTTAGGTACATTTTAGAAAAGAAGGAGATAAAGTGACTTGAAAGCATATTCATTGAGGAATCTTCACAATGTCCATACTCAGTTGTCTTCATGGAGTAAAAAGAAGAAGATTAAAATTAAGAGAAGATAAGAAATGTCAAGAAAGATGAGATATATGTTGAAAATACAAAGAAGAAGAATACATGAATGCTTCACGGCCTTAAAAAGGATTGCATACCATGGGAAGCCTCTCATAGTAGTGAGAAGCGGCTCACAGGTGTTACAAAGCATGTCACAACCATGAGGCCATTCTCACACCCATGAGAAGCCACTCATGGGTGTGAGAAAGGGTCAATTATCCATTTAACCTTAGTTTTTAACTCTAAAAAATAATGTTGTGACGACAGAAAATGGGACTTAAGGATAGAAGAAAAAAACCTACATTCTTCATCATTTTCTCTCGATTTTCAACACCAATAAAGGCATTCATGGTTGATTCTTGAAGGTCGATGGAGAAGATGGAGGGCTAATCATCCCAATGTCAGTTTCATAGGTACCATCGACGGCAAGGAGCATATTAAGTATAGTATCATTATGTATGATTTTATTTCCCTCTTTTCAGATTATTTATGTTATCTTGAGATTAATGATTGTGTATTGTGTAAGAATGCTTTTGATGCTTTATTGAATCGTTTTTCATGAAAAAACATTTCTAAAACTTAAATGTGTTACGTAATAGTCGTGTTAGAGGTCGTATGTGGCAACTAACAATGTTGAATCATTAAGGATAACGTAATATAAGTTAAATAATCTAAGCTTCTGTGATTATTGCTCAGGTTGGTTCATTTTTCTAACTTGTAATACAGCTATTCGGATAAACTTATAAAGCTTGTTCTAGGTTTCTTGATAGTTAGTGCTAATTAAAAAGGTTGTTTTAATTAACTATGACTTAAGAGGAAAAATCAAGATTAATAGAGCTTGTTGTTAATTCAAGATCAATAGTTCGGAAAGAGGAGTGAGGAAAATAATGCAATGATGGATGTTAAAATATTCATAGGCCGAGATTAAACTAAAGAACTGAGTTTTACATAAATTTATCACTCTTGACATTTTTAGATATTTTTGATAAATTGCTTGCGTTAGTTTAATTTTATTTTGTTATCTCAATTGAATATACCCAAAAGCCCTTGTTTTACTTCTTTTACATCAATTATTTTCATTGCGAGAATTAACCAAACATTTATTGTGGATACAATCCCGGCTCACCACATTTACAAGTTTCTAGTATGCAGAGTTAGGTAAATTTTGCAGTGCACTTGACATACCTTGTCAAATTTTGACGTCATTGCCAGCGAGTGTGGTGATCTAATTTTAATTTTTGATTTCAATTGGTGTTTTGGGTATATATTTGCTTATAATTGTTTCTTTTTGTTATTTGTTAATTTTCAAGTGTTTTTTAGTGTTGGTGTATGGTAGGTACTAGATCTCCTCGTAGATAACTTGAGTAACTTAATCTAAAGATCAAGAGAACACTATGGATATTACAAAGAGAAGCAAGAACAACTTCGAAAGTAGAACTATAATTTGAATTTGAAGAAACGATGGCAAATCCGAGAATGATGAGGGAGTTGACTACACCAAACTTAACTCAAAAACCTTTATGCACTACATTTCTAAATTTTGTTGAGCATGTTACTTTTAAGTTAAAGTCTAGATTAATATATTTGTTACCCAATTTTCATGGTCTTACAAGTGAAGATGCACATAAGCATCTCAAGGAGCTCAATGTGGTTTGTTTGAGTATGAAGCCTCCTAAGGCGATAGACGAGCAAATCATGTTGAGGGCCTTCTCATTCTTAATAAAAGATGCAGCAAAGGATTGACTGTTTGATTTACCTGTTGGGAGTGTGAATACTTGGCTAAAAATGAAGAGATTGTTTATGGAAAAATATCTTCCAACATTAAAGACAACAAGTATTTGGAAGGAAATATATGGCATCAAGCAGCATAATGGAGACTCTCTTTACAAATATTGGGAGCTTTTTAAGAAGTTATGTGCCATTTGTCTGATCCACAATATTCCAAAGCAACTTTTCATTCAGTATTTCTACGAAGGATTACTACAAATGGAGAGGAGTTTGGTTGATGCGATGTGTGGTGGGGCGCTGTGTTAGAAGACCCCCCTCAAGGCCAGGATTCTACTTGAGTGGATGGTTGTTATAACTCAGCACTCACAACAATGTTCGATGAGTAAACGAGGTAAGTACTTCATTTAGATGAGCTAACATCTTTTGTTAGATAGATTACGGTTGGACAGACCTAGGTAAAAGCATACAAAATATGTTCAAACACGAGCCATCCGACTGATGAGTGCCTAACACTACAAGAGGGAATTATGGATATGTGAATCTGTAGAAGGAAAATTTTTGAGTTAATACAACCCATACTCACAGCCGTATAACCCAAGCTAGAAGGAGATCCTAACTTGAGTTATAGAGGCTACAGGCAGCATAATTACTTCCAGAATTGGTCATAAGGAGCACAACAATTTCAACCAAGGCCACAAAGAGCACAAGGAGCCTCCTCTTCTAGTTTAGGTACATCTCTTGACAAATTTATCAAGATCTCTATTGCTATCAATCTTCAGTTTCATTGAGGTATGCAATAACTTCAACAGAGTATGCTGCAACTTAGTTAGAGCATGCAACAACTTAATTAGGAGACAAATCAAGCATACAAAATGTGGAAAACCAACTAGTCAGGTGACAATGAGGCTCAACCATCTAGAATGCCAAAGTGGAGGAAAGTTGTCATCCTAACCTAAGGTGAACTTGAAGAATATGAGTACTATAACCTTAAGGAGCAGAAAGGAGATTGAGGGTCCTAAGAGAACTCTACCAAGGATTGGTACTGAGGAAGAAATTGAGAAGGAGTTGGGAAAGGAAGAAAATTCTTCATCGAGTACAAAGCTAAATTTTGAAATCCCTAATATCATTAAGATTAATCCTGCACCTTTTCTGAGTAGATTAACAAGACATAATAAGGAGGAGAAAGACAACGAGATATTGGAGACTTTCCAGAAAGTGGAAGTAAACATACCCTTGCTTGAAACAATTAAGCAATTACCAAGATACACCAAATTCCTTAAGGAACTGTGTACACATAAGAGAAAAATGAAAGGTCATGAAAAGGTAATGATGGTGAGAATATGTCTGGTTTTTAGCAAGAAAATTCCTCCAAAATGCCAAGATCCAGGTATGTTCACCATTACTTGCCAAATTGGTAACAATGTGATCAATAGAGCTATATTAGATTTGGAAGCTTCAACTAATGTGATGCCTCATTCAATTTAAGATTCCTTAAATTTGGGTCATTTAAAAGAAACAAATTTTATCATATAATTGGCTGACCGCACTAACGCTACCCTAATGGTGTAGTTGAGGATGTTTCAGTGTAAGTGAATAATTTAGTGTTTCCTGTAGATTTTTATGTTGTTGATATGAATGACAACACTTCATACAATTCGATATTATCTTGATGGGGGACCATTTCTCAATACAACTCAAACTAAGATAGATGTTCGTGAGTGCACCCTCACGATGGAATTTGATGGAGAAGTGATTCATTTTAATATTTTTGATGTTATGAAACATCCTCATGATGATCACTATGCTTTCTCTATTGAAGTGATTGATTTTTTGATTTTTTGGTACAGAAAATGTTTAAATTAAGTTGCAAGGATCATTTAAAAATAGTGTTGACTGAGCAAATGGAAGCAGAAGCCAACAATGATGTTGAAATGGGAGAAAAGCTCATAGAAAAGGTAGTTCCCTTGGAATCATTAGAGAATTCTCTGAAAAGGTATTATTTGGTTTCTATGAAATTATCTGAATCTCACTAGAAGTTATTACGTTCTTATATGTAAGCGTTATAAATGGAACTGAAGCCACTCCCCACCCACCTCAAGTATACACATTTGGGAGAAAAGAAGGCTCCCCCAGTTATCATTTCGGTAGAGTTGACTTCAAATCAAGAAGACAAACTAGTTTAAATGCTAGGAAAGCGCAAGAAGTTCATCAGGTGGACGGTTAAAGATATTCAAGGAATAAGCCCATCTATATGTATGTATTGCATTGTGTACGAAGAGGATGAAAAGTCCACAAGGCATGCTTAGCGTAGGCTGAATCCTTTAATGATGGAAGATGTGAAGAAGGAAGAGCTAAAGCTTCTCGATACAGGGCTTATTTACCAAATCTCTAACAAAGTCCTGTTCAGGTGGTTCTAAAGAAGTCTGGAATCACTGTTGTGACCAATCAGGAAGGTGAGTTAGTTCCTACCTGAGTGCAAATTAGCTGGTGAGTGCAAATCACTGTTCCTCCCCTTCGAGATCATATGTGATGCAAGCGACTATGCAATGGGGGTGATTTTAGGACAAAGAGTGGGAAAAGTTTTACATGCCATCTATTATGTTTCAAGGACTCTCATCCTAGCTCAGCTAAATTATTCAACCATTGAAAAAGAACTCTTATCTGTGGTTTTTGCTTTACAAAAATGTCAATTGTATTTTCTTGGTGCTAAAGCAATTGTTTATTCTAATCATGCAACTTTACGATACTTACTCCTGAATAAAGAAGCAAAATCAAGGCTGATCAGATGGATTATCCTCCTTCAAGAATTTGACTTAGAGATTAGAGATAAGAATGGGGTAGAAAATATGACAGCTTATATCCTTAACTGTTTGATCAAGGAAGAAGATGACATCCTTTTGCGAGTGACATTTCCTAATGAAAAATTATTTTTGCTGATGTGATAGCACCATGGTATTTACACATTGTAAATTTCTTAGTTGCTAACAAATTACTTGTTAGTTTATTAACAAAGCAGAGGGGTAATTTGTGGAATGAAATGATATACTATGTTTGGGATGACTCATATCTTTGGAGACATTATGCAGATCAAGTTAATAGGAGGTGTGTACTTGAAAGTGGAACACCCTCAATCTTAGCCTTCCACCATTCATACATGTTTGGAGGACATTTTGGAGTAAAGGGGATGCTCATAAAGTTTTAGAGAGATGTTTTTATTAATACTTATTGTTCAAAGATGCATACATCTTCTGCAAATCATGTGACAGATGTTAATGATCTGGTAATCTATATCGTTAGGATCAGTTGCCACAAATTCCTATACTTTTCTGTGAAATTTTTAATGTTTGGGGTATTGACTTTATGGGACCTTTCCATCCTTCTTTTGGCTTTTCTTATATATTACTTGCAGTCAATTATATTTCTAAATAGGTAGAAGTTGAAGCCACTAGAGCTAATGATGTGAAAGTTATTGCAGATTTTGTCAAAGCTAACCTTCTTTCTAGGTTTGGGATGCTAAAAGAAATCATTAGCGACATAAGAACCCATTTTTGCAATAGGTTTATAGAAACATTGTTCAGGAAATATCACATCATGCACAAGGTATCCAGCTATTACCATCCCCAAACCAATGGGCAAGCTGAAGTTTCGAATCGAGAAATCAAGTTATTCCTGGAGAAAACATTGCAACCTAATAGAAAGGAATAGTGTAAGAATAGACAACGCAATGACTTACAAAACACCAATTGGGACTTCTCCATATAAACTGGTTTTCGAGAAGATATGTCACATTATGGTAGAATTGCAGCACAAGGCATAATGGGCTATAAAAAGATGCAACACGAGTTTGAATGATACGGGTCTATATAGGAAGTTCAAGCATAAGAGTTGAAAGAGATGAGGAATGAATCCTACCACAACGCAATGATGTATAAGGAGAAGATTAAGGCTATTCATGATAAGATAATTTCAAGGAAATTATGAGTCAAAAACTATTTATATATCACTCTAAACTCAAATTGTTACGAAATAAGTTGCGTTCCTATTAGATTGGTCCATTTATTGTTGTTCATGTCTTCCCTTTTGGTGTAGTAAAGATATAGAGTCTAAAAACAGACAAGAAGTTAAGAGTAAATAGCCATCACTTTAAGTCGTATTGCAAAGGCTTCCAAACAAAGGATTTATAAGTGTTGATGCTAGAAGACACGATTGGTGTCACTTGATGCAAACAACAGGTAGTCGAGCCAATGACAATAAACAAAAGTGTTGCTTAGGAGGCAACCAAAGGGAAGTCAATTTTTGTTTATTTACATTTTCACATTTGCTATTTTCTTTAAATGCTCAATTTCTTACATTTGATGTTACAATAGTGACAATGTAAGTTTTGAGTCTAGGGGTGGGGATATTAGTTTTTATGCAGAAATCTTTGAGCTTAATTGTTGCTAATAAGGCTTCTTAGGCAGTTTTCAAAATCAAAGAAACAAAATAAAAAATTTTCTTATTTTCTATTGCTTTTAAGATTGTATAGTCATAATTAGAGTGTGAATTTAACTAGAAATATCCATGGCAACTTTTGCATATACTTTTGCTCTTGTGATTAGTTAATGTGCATTATCGTTAAAAGAGTAGTGACTAGTGTTAAGCAAAGACCTGTGGGATTTTGACTCGTGTTAGACTGACATCCATATCAGTTTCACTGTCTTTTATTATGTGTGACCTTCATGACATGTACATCCTAACTTTGCTTTTCTATTCAAGACCACATTTTTTTCACATGCATTATCATGAAAATGATTAGGCATTCTTTGTTATTTACGCGCTACATTAACCAAATAGCCTATCCATTTATATGAATTTTCCTTTGTTAACTCCTTTTGAGCTTTATTAACGTCTCCTTTTGTATAAACCACATTACATGCTTTTATGCCTAACCAAATATCCTACCTAAACCTTAAAGTTAGTAGAGCATTTGTTCATTATTGGTGACTGTGATTGTACAAAAGCTTAAGTGTGGGGTTGTACATACATATGGGTTGTTATATTTGTTAAAATTTCATGTTATGAATTCTCATGTTGATGTTGTTTCTTTCACCATTATATTTGAAAAAAAAGAGAAAAAGAAAAGAAAATAAAATAAAAAAGAATATTTGTGAGTTTGAATAAGTATCAAGGAAGTAATACAATAGTTTTGAAAAGTTATTAATTACTGGTTTCTCATCCTTAAGTTGTATTGAATGGGTGGCTTGAATATATTACACATATGAGCCAGATGTTGCTTTAAATGGAGCACCCTTTGTGTTATGATTATGTCGTTTTTGGTGTGAGAGTTCTTTGAGTGTTACTTTTTCTTGACTAGCTTGATGGCTTTTACGCTACATTACCCAAAATACATCTCACCTCACCCTTGCCCATATTACAAACCTAGAAAATTCCTTTGATTTATGATTATACATGTGAGTTTTAGTGGTGGAAAAATGAAATGATATGTAAAGTTGTGGATTGTTATGATCATAAATGGTGTTTGAGTGCAACTGTGGAAATATCTTATTTAAATACCTTTTATCCAAGTCTACCTCTAGATTACTCGGTTTTTAAGGGTGATGAATGTTAATTGATTGAGACTAGAAGCTTTGAATGTTAAGTTATTGCTATAGGTTTTGAAACTCATTCATATTTACTTATTATTATCTATTCTTAGGAAATATGGACAATGAGTAAGAATTTTGGTTTATGATTTTGATTTTGATGATTTGGTCGAGGAACGTCATAAGATAAGTGTAGGGGAACCTGATATGTGCTTACATGTTGATTCATTTAATCTACTACTCTTAGTGATTACTACCTTAAAGTACTTATGATGCTTACTTTAACTCATATTTGATTTTAGGTACATTTCGGAACTAAAGGAGCTAAAGTGACCCGAAAGCATATTCATTAAGCCATCTTCTCAATGTCCACACTCTCTTGTATTCATGAAGCAATAATAATAAGATTAAAAGCAAGAGAAGGCAATAAAATTCCAAGAAAGGTGAGATATATATTGAAAATACAAAGAAGAATACAGGAGATTGTTCATGGCGTTAAAGGGGATTGCATGGGCATGAGTGGCATCTAATGCCCATGCTATGCTTCTACGACTGTGAGAAGCCTCTCACAACCATAAGAAGCTACTGACAGGTGTGACAAATCATTTCACAACCGTAAGAAGCCATTTTTGGGCATTAGAAAGAGCTATTCATTTAACCCTAGTTTTTAACTATAAAAGTAATGCAAAAAAGGGCACTCAGAGATAGAAGTAAAAAACCTACATTCTTCTTCATTTTATCTCGATTTTCAACACCAACAAAGGCATTTATGGCTGATTCTTGAAGGTTGATGGAGAAGATGGAGGGCTAACCTTCTTGACACTAGTTTCGAGGTGTAATCAACACCAAGGAGCACGTTAAGCTTAGTATCATTATGTATCGCTTTCTTTCTCTCTTTTAAGATTATTTACATTATCTTGAGATTAATGATTGGGTATTGTGTAAGAATGTTTTTGATGCTCTATTGAATCATCTTTCATGAAAACTCATTGCTAGAACTTGAATGTGTTACGTAATAGTCATGCTAATTAAAAGTCATATGTGGCAACTAATGGTGTTGAATCATTAGGGATAACGTAACATAATTTAAATAACCCGACCTTGTGTGATTATTGCTTAGATTGGTCCATTTTTCTCACTTATAATGCAGCTGTTCGGATACACTTAGAGAGCTTGTTATAGGTTTGCCGATAATTAGGGTAAAAAGCTTATTTTAATTAACTATAATCTAAAGAAAAATAAGAAATAATAGAGCTTGGTATTAATTCACGACCAAGAGTTCGTAAAGAGGGGTGAGGATGATAATCTAATAATGTATGTTAAAATGTGTGGAGGACAAGATTAAACCAAAGAAAAATGTGTGTAGGACAAGATTAAACCAAAGAAGCAAGTTTTACATACATTTATCACTCTTGTCATTTTTAATTGTTTTTGATAAATTGCTTGCATTAGTATAATTTTATTTTGTTATCTCAATTGAATATACCAAAAATCCCCTAATTTACTTCCTCTAGATCAACTATTTTCATTGCGAGAATTAATCGAACATTCCATATGGATATGATCTCGACTCACTTCATTTACAAGTTTTTAGGGTGCAAAGTTAGGTAAATTTTGCAGTACACTCATCACGAACTATCACACAGTAGCTTATCCTATAACATTGATAATTCTTCTTCTAATACTGAGTATTCTATAGTTGAAAAAGATGAAGCGTGTGACCAAACACGCATTTATAGTGATTAGATACAGTATGATAATGATGAGCTACATGAACCATAATCAGATAATGCTGAAGATGGAGCTACAGAGGAAAATGAGCATAGGGAGCAATCAAATCCAATAGCTAATGAAACACAGCTTTAAAGGTCGACAAAGGAGACAAAGCCTTCTACTACATATCATAGTGTAAAAATCTATTGGTAAATGCTAAAGGGGTAGCTTGAGAATGTGCAAGAAGTTATGTCATGTAATGACAATGATCTTTGACTCACAGTTATGAAGGAAAAGATGAACTACTTGTAGGGGAATGATACATAAAAGCTTGTCAAGCATCCAAACGGCAAAAAAGCATTGAAGAATAAGTGGGTGTTCAAGATGAAGAAAGATGGTGACAAGTTGGTGAAGCACAAGGCAAGACTAGTGGTGAAAGGATTCAGTCAAAAGAAGGGTATAGACTTTGATGAAATCTTCTCACTAGTGGTTGAGATGACTCCAATTCAAATTATTTTTGGTTTGTCTGCTTGCTTATATCTTGAACTTGAACAGTTTGATGTAAAACAGACTTCTTATATGGAAATATAAAAGGGGAGATATATATTGATTAGCCAGAAGGTTTTAAAGCTAAAGGAGAATCTAGTATAAAAGTTGAAGAAAAGTTTATATGGGTTGAAACAAGCTTCAAGGCAATGATATCGGAAGCTCGACTCTTTTATGACAGATTATAGTTATAAGAGAAATTATGTTGATGCTTGTGTGTACTTCAAGAATTTCTTAGGTGAGAACTTCATCATTCTTCTTCTTTATGATGATGATATGATGATTATGGGTCAAGACATTGGCAAAATCCAAAAGTTGTAGGAGGATTTGTACAAATCTTTTGATATGAGATAATTTGGACCTACAGATCAGATTTTAAGCATGCAGATAATTAGAGATAAGAAGGATAGGAGATTATAGGTGTCTCGGGAAAGGTATGTTGAACAGGTGCTAGAAAGGTTCAATATGAAGCATGTCAACTGAGTTAGCATGCCATTGGCACCTCACTTTAACTGGAGAAAGCGTACATGTCCCTCAACATAAAAGAAGAAAGATGATATGTCTTTTGTTCCATACTCATCTGTAATAGGTTCTCTGACCTATGTTATGGTGTGTATAAGGCTAGATATTGTACAGGCTATCAGGTTAGTAAGCATATTCCTGTCTAATCTAGGAAAGGTTCTAGTGAAGTAGTGCAATGAATTTTGAGATACTTAAGAGGTACTTTACAATGGAGTTTAAGGTTTGGTAATGGGGAGTCAATTCTTGAAGGTTATATGAATGTAGATATGGCTAAAGATATTGACAAAAGAAAATCTACTTCAGGTTTTCATTTCAAGTTTGTAGGAGAGAGCCATTTTATTTTAATAAAAGATATAAAAGTGTGCAGCTTTATCTACAATTGAATTAAATTAAGTAGCTATAGTGGAAGCTAGTAAGGAGATGCTTTGGTTGAAAAGATTCCTTCAAAAATTGGATGTGAAGCAAGAAGACTATGTAGTTTTTTGTGATAGTCAAAGTGCCACTGACTTAAGCAAGAACACTATGTATCATTTTCGCATAAAGAATATAGATATCAAATATCAATTGTTGAGGTCCATGATTGAGAAGCAATAATTGATGTTGAAGAAAATTAATATAGTGAATGGTATTGATATGTTGATTAAGGCAGCTCCTAGAAGTAAGCTTGTTGGGTTGTCTATCAAGTAGCTGTGGAAGCATGTCTTCCTCACAATTGGGCTAGAGAGGGAGATTGTCAAGTTCCTAGCCCTATTTTGAGACTTTTGGTGGTCGTACATGCCTTTATGGTTTGTGGGAATGACAAACAAGTGAAGATAAAATGGAAAAAGTTCTTCTGGGAAGATACATAGTTATTTAGGGTGTTACATGGTTGTGTAGATCAACAATTTGAAGGAATGTGTAAAGAGTGAAGACATACATAGTCATGGTGTGAAGATACACACCCATGTGGGGAGACGGTCTAACTTTCTATAATTGTGTAAGTCTATTATGTCTAGTTTCTATTGCTTTTAATTGCCTTCATATATTGATTTTGGTTACAAATCCTTGTATTTTGATCTAAATGTGAGATAAATTGAGTGGAAATGGTGACTTGGTGTTAGTCGTGGTGGTGACTTAACCGTAACAAACACTTCTTACAATTTATATCCCTCAATTATCGCAAGTGCACAGGTAATTGAATGGTCGATTCCACAAGGAGGGTAAACTAATATAATCCTAGGTTATCTAAGACTTATAAATTAATAAAATGAAATTAAAAAATGAAACAAGAATATAAACACGGGAATTTGATTATATGAATTCAACTCAAGAAATTAACATAAAGCAAGAATTAAAATTGAGCAACACAAAAGGTCACTATGGAAATTAATCAATAGAAATTACCAAGTTATGAGATAGGTGATTCTACCTATCATTAATGCTAACTAAACCAATTATGTGTTATCGGGGTGTCGATTCTAGACTATCATAGGGGGAATTACTCTCTCTCGAGTTATAATCCTACGCCTTAAATCATTAACCCTAATTAAATTATGGAATTTGTAATCTCTTAATTAACAAAAGAAACATAATTAAAATTATATCTAAAGCTCTCTACTAAAATATCAAGTCTCACATGGGATCTCTCTCTACATAAAAACCGATATGATTAACTACATTGTCTATTAGATAGCCTCACTTTCGTTAATCCAATCCAATCATTTTTATCTAACTTACTCTCTCAGTTTGTTATCGAAATATGCAAAAATGGAAGTTAATAATAACACCCAATCAATAAAACATAAAATCAATTATATTAACATTAAATCAAAGTAAAATCCCGAGGAAGGAGTTAGAACATCGTCAATAATCCAAAACCCACCACCCTACAATCCATTTCAATCTTATACATTAAATGAACAAAAATGAAACGGAAAGGAAATATAACTTGGATCATACAATCTAGGAAGGCAACAGCTTCTAGAGACCACTTCATCCAGAAAGCACCATTGTCGGGACTCGCTTTTGCTCCCTATTCTTCCTCTTATTCTTCTCTCTCCTTCTTCTTTTCTCTCTCTCTTGAACTTCCCAAAAATTGGAAAATTGTAAAAGCTCTTGAAGTTACATCATTGAGTCTTATATAGTATTTCCAATTAAGGCAATCCTAAGGTCTTTTCTGGGTGCAAAAGGTTCAAAAAATTCCTCGAAAACTCAAGTCAGGACTACTGTATACCTTAGTGGCATGGTCGTGGTTGGAATTTTTTGCTTCTGTCACGATTGTGGCCTATAACACCATGATGGTGGCTCCCTACACCAACTTCTGTTACAATCGTGGCTCCTTGCTCTTACTTCTGTCACAATCGTGGCCCTGGGTTGTTTCTTAAATCTTCTCTGAATCTCTTCCAATTTCTCTAAAACACTAACAAATGCATAAAGGCACCTTATAAATATAAAATTGAAGCTCAACATCATATTCCAACCAAAAAACACTTAAAACACAAATATTTACTAACTAACACAATTCTAACCTAAACATGCACTAAACAATCAAATTAACATCTAAACACAAACTAAACTACCCACAAAAGCACGTTGCAATCTACACCTGTCAACATCCTCACACTTAAATGTTTGCTTGTTCTTAAGAAAACAAAAACAAACAAACATCAACAACCAAAACACAAAACATGCAAATGCGATAATGAGGCAATGGTATTAGACTTAATGAAACAATCCGTCAAGTTAAACCAACTTATTAACTTGTGAAATTTATGAATAAGTACCTTGTACTAAATATACAAACTAATCAAAATTTAAATGCTAAGTCTATTCACCCCTACCACTTACACACATACATTGATAATTATTTGGTCAAATCAAAACTATAGCTACTCCTAAGTAAGTTTTCATGAAAAATCAAGCTACTAACAAGTTTAGCAGGATTCTAATTGAAAACATTATTTTTATTGTTTTTTAAGGACATAAACCTAGTCTTCTTACATAAAGGCAAACATTTATGAAGAATATCGATGTAGTTACTCAACTAGGTTATGTTGTTATTAAACGGCTTGGCTGGAATGTCTTTATAGCCTTTTGATGCAAAGCCACACATTTAGGATGCGTGTCAATTAGTTTACTCAACTATATCACATTCTCCACTGGCTACTAGCTCTATTCATAACTCAAAGGCCAACGAAATAGTCAATTCATTAAAAAATTATCCACTTTCTTTAACATATTATTTTGCACATCTTATTACTTTTGCTAATCATTCTTATGAAAATATATTAGTAATGCCACTTATTTGATTGGTCTAAATTATAAATGAATATGGAAACTTCCTAGGGTGAATAGACTAACACCATATCCTAATTAACCCAACATATTTAACCTTAAGCAACTTAGGTCACTAATTTCACGAGCTAATAGGTCATAGCAACCTAAAAGACTATAGTCACAGCTAAATTAATCTTCTTAAGTCCTATCCATTGACACATTCACACAATTCACATCATACACCCTAAACAAACTATCATACAATATTTAAAATTCACACTTAAGTTAAAAATACATAAGCCTCCCCACACTTAAACAACACATTGTCCTCAATATAAGAAGCATACACAAACACATCAGGGGGACTAAAATAATAAAGAACATAAGAAGAAAATACTAATGAAAATGAAAAGGGAAGGGTTAGAACACAAACTCATTAGGCTGACTGAGGTAGGGATGGTGTCGAAGGTGACAGTTGAACGCCTTGAACCTTAATCCTATGCTATCCAACGTATCAAAATCAAAGTATTTAGGAACCATTATTTGCTTGAGGCTAAGGGATTGAAATCCAGTACCTTCATCTTCTGAAAAGATTAGGAAGGGTGCTTGAAATCTACTACCTTGTTCCTTTCGTCGCAGCCTCATACTTGGATTTTTCTTGAAGAATGCATGCGCTTAACTATGTGTTTGATGCGTGGCATTAGGAGTGAGAGTGAGTAAAAGTTTGAGAGAATGAAAAAGATTATGGTTGGTAGAGAGGAGGGAGAGCATTTGGAGGTCTTAGGTTTAGAGAGATAAAGTGAAAATGAAAATGAATGAAAATTAAGGCTAGATGTAAATATATAAGTGAGGAAGGGTTAGAAGGGGCAAATTTGGAAAAAAATTCAATGAAAAATGCATGTGACAGTTCTGTCTTGCCGTAGGCCACGATCATGGCCTTTAGGCAGATGACTGCCACGATTGTGCCTAATTGCTATGATCATGGCAGGAAACTTTTCTTGCCTTTATTGAAATTTTATTTTCCTCATTTCACCTCTAAGATCCTTCCCTAACTTCTTATTTGCACTTATCGCCTCATTTTGCTTTCCTTCCCTAGCAATCCTAAGTCAACATTGATCATCTACTCTTCTATGATATTTATTTGGAAACAAAACACACAAACTAGGGAATTCTAAACTATCTAAAACTAAAGGGAAATAACAAGCAATTAAAAACCATGGGTTGCCTCCTATATAATGCTTCTTTTAATGTCAGTAGCTTGACATGTTATTTATCCTCATACTGGTTTAAGATAGTCCTTCAATGGTGGTGCTATCATCAATCTCATAACGTACAATTACGCTACCAATTTGTGCATGCCACCATCTTCTCTTTCGAGACTTTTTCTTTCCAAGTGAACGTTTATGAGCATCATCATGCTCCAGTTTTCCTCAAGACTCGGTTCTTTTGATGACGGCAATAGGTAGAAGAGAACTTTTTTTGTTTTTCGATACTGTGAAGGTTATCTGCTCATCATCTACCCTCAATGTCAGTCACCCCCATCAGCATCAATAATTGAGCAAATAGTGGCCAAAAATGGCTGCACAAGGATAATTGAGGTTTCCACATCTTCTTCAATGCCAAAAATGAAGAAATATATGGGAAAGGTAAATTTGTCTACTGAACCTTCACATCTTTGACGATACCTTTTGGATGATGAACTGATATAACTGTTATCCTCACCAGCATCTTCGTGAGTATGATCTCTCCTTTCCCTAACTTCTGATATAGAGCATATGGCATCATGTTTATGCTGGCTCTCAAATCAGCAAATGGCCTATTTATTTTCACGCCACTAATATTCAGGGGATGTAAAAATCCCCTAGATCCTCTTCTTCTGTGCTATTGTGGGGTTTCTTTCCTCTGCCAATTCCTTTTCTAACTTCTCTTTGATCGATTCCATTGGGATGAGATGTGTCTTCAATTGATCTATCATCTCTACAGCATCCTTTAGTTTGGTTTCTTTGGGTTTCCTTATTGCCTTAATCGGGTATGGAATCAGAGGCTGGTACCTTTTCACTTCAGGCAATTGATGCTTTGTTAGCAGAGAGCTTTCCTTATTCTCTTGCATTTCTACCTTTACTTTGTCCTTGAATAGATATGGCTTTAGTTGCTCTAGGATGGGATGGGGGCATTTGGATAGATGCTCCTTGATCGTTCGTAATTCAAGTTCTTTGAAAGAAATTCTTATCAACCTTTTAATTGTCCTTTCCTTTATTGTCTTTAGCTTGGTTCAACTACTCCTCAATGGCCAGGGTAATGAACATGATTAGTTCTTTAAGGTTGGACTTTGTGTTACTTGGGAACGTTCCTGCATTTGTGGTCGATAACATTTCTACCAGTTGGACTACTTGGACTTCCAGATTATGAATTGAGGAGGCTTGATTCTTTGTCACTTGCTCGAACCCACTGCTGAGCCTCTTATGGGCCTCTTCCATACCTCCAATCTTTTCTAAAATCTTATCCAGTTTGGAATCCATTGAGTTTGGCATCTCTTGTTGGAAACTAGGTGGTCCATGAGGTTTAAACTGACCTCCTGTGTTGTTAGACTATGAAAAGTTTGGGTGGTTCTTCCACCTAGGGTTTTACGTGTTAGAGTAGGAGTTGTTCCCTCCTCCTCTAATGATATGTATTTAATTGTTAACACATTTAATCATTTATACTTAGAGATTATTGATATGAAATTGCTTAAGATACTCACTTTAATTTATATATTATTTTGGGTACAATTCGGAAGTAAAGAAATTAAAGTGAGTCGAAAGCACTACATTTGGGTCGTTTTCTAAATATTATTTTTTTACTTGTCTTCATGGAGCAAGAAGAAGAAAATTAAAAGATAAGGAAAAATATTAAAATACAAAGAAAAAGAATGCTTGCTGAAAAAAATGAAAAAAAAGAAGAAGAATAGCAGCAAGGCAGAAATGACAGCATATTATGGAGCAGTAGATAAATAAAATGATAGTGATGAAGAAAATGCACGCACAAGATGTCTGCGTGAAACACAGACATGGTCTGCATTTAACGCACATCTACAGTAACGCAGGCGTTTCATAAGAGCTGCAAGGGTTTTTTAAGGGAGTGTACGATAGCTGGGGACATGGGACTTTATTTGTCCATTATGCTATGGTGAAATAGAAGCGAAGAGTATGGCGGCAAAACTAAGAGGAGGAGTGGCGTAAGTAGAGAAAGAGAAGAGATTATAGCGTGAATTGGAGCATTGGACCAAAAAGTCCAACGTTTATTTGTCACATTATTAATAGGAGATAAGAGCAAAAGGTTGCGGCATTGAGAAGAAGAAAAAAATGCAAGGCGTGAACAGGGGAGGGTGGACCAAAAATTAAAGAATAAAATCGTCCGATCACAGCATCATTGGAGGCGTAACGAAGAGTAGACGCTACAGTGGCACAAGAGTGGACGCTACAGTGAATAAAGAGAGTTGACAAAGAAGAGCTGCGTGAATAATGGGGTGGGAAAAATGTTTATTTGTCCCATCATGAACAGTAGATACTAAAGAAGCATAGGCAGTAAAGGAGTAAGCTAGGGATTTCGGTGGGGATGATTTGTATGAGGTTAAGTATTTTCTTAGGAAACCCATGAAAGGCTAAACATCTTGAAGCTGGTTTAGAGGTAATATCGACACTGAAAATATGGGTTAAGTATATTTTTTGGTTTTGTTGTTTCTTTCTCTCATTAGAAATTGATTGTGGTATCTTATGTTAATTGATTTGGGCTTTGTATATGGATAATCGAATTTTTGTTATTGTTTGATTATTTGTGTATGAACCCTTAGGGTATTGTAAAAGAATGATTGTAATGTGTTCATTAAATCGTTTGATTGCATTCCCATTGCTAGAATTTCGATATAATTCGTAATTCTTATGTTGAAATTCATATGTAGCGACTAATGATTCGTAATCATTAGGGATAACATGACCTAGGTTAAATGACATATTATATGTGGTTGTTGCCTTGATTAATCAATTTTCTTAATTCGTAATGCTACTGCCTAATTAAATCTAGAGATTGTATCCTAGATTATTCGGTGGTTAGGTCTAATTAATGATCGTATCTTGATTAAACAAAACCTAAGGAAAAACTCGAGTTAGTTATTAGCCCACAACTAATAGTTGCTAGGAGAGGTTTGGGAACAACAAATCAATTAAATATTCTTAATTAGGGTATAGACCGAGATTGAACCAAAGAACCAGACCCCTACCAAATTCCCCAATTTTACCATTTTTTTGCATGCTTTCTTTAATTTGTTTTTACTAGTTAGTTTCATTTATTTTCTTATTCCAAAATCCAAACCCCCTTATTTTTCCTAAACACTGATTAATTTCATTACATAAGTTAACTGAACACTCCCCATGGGATCGACATAGACTCACCACTGCTACAGTAGTAGTCTAGTTATTTTATTTTGACTAGCGTTACGATGCGTAGATCAATTTTGGCAACATTGCCGGGGAGTGTGGTATTTATTTTTTGTTTGTGATTTTAATCAATGTTTTGTATATATTTTTTCGTAATTAGTTTCTTCTCAGTTATTTCATGATCCTTTCTTTATTGTGTCTCGTGTTTGCATTTTATAAAATAAAAAAAATCATCATGGATGGAAGTAATTTTTTCTTTAATTCATATTCTCAGTCCTATAACATTGTTTGGACTGATCAACCTAACTTTTGTTATAGATGGGATAATCATTAGAATTACTTCCATGATAGTTTGTATGAAGCACAGCAATTCCCATATAGGCCAAAAGATTCCTATCACAACTCTGGTCCATCTCTGTAAGAATTGAATAATATTATAAATGTTAATACTGTGCAATTGCAACAGAATAGTCTACAATTCCATCAAGATGGAGGGCAATTTTTAAAAACTACATGGTCTAGCGCCCAAGATTCGGAGAGCCAACATGTCTCAGGTACATCTCTAGAAGAAATGTTTAATATTATGGCTGCTATCAATCTTTGAATTCGATAGGATATGCAACAGTTCCAACAGAATATACAACAGCTATTTTAACAAGCTATACATCACATCCGATAGAATGCTCTGCAATTCCAACAAGATGCATTTCCTTAATGGGGAGATATCAATCATCTAAAACCATAAAGTGAAGAGGAGTAGTCGTATCAACCCAAGATGTACTCAATGGATATTAGCGCGGAAAGCTTATAAAGTGAAAAGGAGCTTGAGAATTTTGAGATCAATCCCCAATGAATTGCTTGTGTCGAAGAAACTGAGGAGGAGCTTGAATTAGAAAAGGATATATGTTTTAGCTCGGAGGTAAGTACTAAGTCCATTATTATTTTTGAAACTAACTCTTCACCTTTACCTGCCAGGCTAGAAAAATTAAATGAAGAAGAAAAAGCTAAAGAGTCATCCGAATTATTTCAAAAGAGTGAGGACTCAGTAGAGATAAAGAATCTAAAGAAAGAGGAAGAGTCGTAAGAAGTGCAGTTTTTAGGAGAGCTATGGGTGAGTGAGCTGAAGATTGAAGGTGGCAAGCAGGATGACGAGTCTCCACACCCACTGGTGATACTTTTACGAAGACCATCTTGGTGTTAGAAGGGCAATGCCCGAAAGATTGAGTGGACATTGGAGTATGATGGCAAAATGATGAAGTTCCACTCCTCAGAAGCCTCGAGGCATCGTGCTAAGAAGGAGCTTACTTTGAGGGAAGGTTCTTTAAACTCCTTATGGAGTTTAAGCATGCTTTCTATTGGGCTCAAGTATCCATTCAATAATAGGTGATGTGCATATGCCGAGGGTCAAGCTTATGACCTAAAATAAGCACTTCTTAGAAGGCAACTTAAAGGAAGTAAATTTATTTTCTTTACATTTTCGCATTTATTTTTTATTTTTTATGCATATGTGTTTCTTTATTGGTTTATTTTATTTGTTTTTAAGTTTTCAATCAAAATGAGAGAAAGAATAAAAAAAACAAAACAAACATTTGCTCATTTTCTATTGATTCTAAGATTATTTAATCATAAGTAGAGAATGAGTTGACTACAGAATTTCATAACAAATTTGGCATGTACATTTGCTCTTGTGATTGGTTAATATGCATTATCTTTAGAATAGTTGTGGCTAATGGTAGACAAAGCCAGTGAGATTTTGAGCCTTATTTGATTGACACATTCGTATCATAGTGAGGAACATCTATGTTAACTCACAGTATGCTCCAGAAAAGTTATTGCCTTGATGATTCGATAATGTCTGGATGCTGATGATAAACTTGTACTTCTTTAGTCATACAATACACACATATTTTACACATTACTAAGTTGATCAATCATATTATTATCCACTCATGCCTATGTATATGTGTCATGTTCAATGTATGATCAATTGCCTTTCTGGGTATAAATCCTTATTCCAAAATCTTGACCATTCAAACTTCATAACTTGTACACATCTAGTTTGCAATTAGTTTTATATCTTAAATAAGTTTGATTACTCTACATTCATCAATGATACATTCACCAACCTTTTCTAACAATATATATTCACACAATTTCTCAATTCTTGTTTATTCTTACTAGTTCACATTACTTATATCCTTTTAGTCACATTTGCATTCATAAGAACACCTTTATTCCTTTAACACTGATAAATTCCAGATTTTAGATATATTGATTTCAAAACAATCTATTCCTTAAATTAAAACATCAATTAACAACCTAAACTTATCAAACCCTTAACCAATTAATCAAACATCAATCTAGGTTCATTTTATGCATTGATCAGGTCTAAATACACCAAAGTAAAGTAGCTTATCCTTAGTTGATTCAACAATCAAACAAAATAGAAAATTTTCATTTCAAAGCATTGCCCACAATTTTGGAGGACCTTCGCACAATCGTGGGATGAGTGAACCGAATGGTCACTCTCTATTTTCCTTCAGTTTCTCCAGATTCTAACACCTTTATATCAAATTCAAAACATCTTCATATTAGTCCATTAATTACACCTCAATTATACCTTAATTATACTTCAATTCTTCATCAATTTCATGTCAAATTCCAACTCAAAATCATTCAATTGGCAGCTCATAAATTATTCATCTTTCATAAATACAAAAACAAAACAAAAAATTTCATTCACTTAATCTCATCATATATGTAGTCCTATTTTTTTTTCAAATTCAAGAACACTTCACTAACACCTTTCTTTAGCATAAGTTCACCTTTATTTAAACTTCAAATACCAATCTAAATCCTCTACATAGCAGCCTATAACCTATGGTTCTCATCCATCAAAACCAAAATAGAAAAGTATCCAATTCATGTATCCTTTTTCTGGCACACTTCACCATCAACACTACATGCTATCCATCCCACTTCAATCATCATTAACTTTCTATTACAACATACCACAAAGATAGTACTGTTAAGTCAGAATTTTGACTTCACGTATAAAGTGATTTTGATGACAAACAAAGATAAGACAGAATGAAAAGCAGA
>JAOSBO010000002.1:34734068-34773249 GCA_027563915.1 Erythroxylum rotundifolium
AAATGACATTTTAAAAATAGTTTTTCTATGTCATTAATAAATCAGTTATTAATTATAGAGAACTAATATGGTTGAACTCAAATCGAGTAGATATTAAATATTTGTTTTATGTCTAATCAAAATATTATATGATGAAATGATTGAATTATACGAAAAAATCATGCATGAAATATCAGTCAAAACTACTTTCATATCCCTAATATTTGAGTATTCATGATATATTGCTATATGTAATTTTGATCTATGAATATAAATTATTTAATTAAAGATTATATCTATTGTCAATATATTTAAGAACCTAAAGTGTTAACCACAAAGAATGGTTGACGAGAGAAGAGGTAATTTACTTAAATTGAACTTGATTATAAAGTTTGAAAAAATTTATGATTAGATATTAGATATTTAATAAATAAGGACTAATATGATATAATGGATGTCATTTGCGACTAAGTAATGTTTAATTAGAATTAATTGTAATTTTAATTAAAGTTTAATTACCATTATAATTATAATTTAATTAAATTTCTAAAATGTCCAAACCCTATTATCAATTTATGTAGGCTTTTAGATTGCACTTCTTACATATCCCTCTCTACACTGTGGATACTGTTAGAGGCTACACAAGTGTGCAACTATAGTATTTGCAATTAATCAGTCAATATATTTTGTTTTTGATGCTTTTAACTGATCCGTTTCTTCGAATCATCCAAACCTTCCGGATTTCTGCCCAAGTTAGGCAGTAAGAGGCTGATTTAAACATTCTGTGCTCTTTCAACGTTCTGGGTCATTACGGGACAAGTTGATGTCGGTACTTCTATGCTCCACTTTCAAAACATGTTGATGCCAGTAAATGAACACAAAGTGTTTGGTGTTTAATATTTCATTATGGTGAAATTTTGCTCTTCATAAAAGATGGAATGAGTAGAAATTTGATCTGCTTTGTAAGGTGGAATGCGGCTGCAGAATATAGTAAACCGAACTTTACTTATTAATTAGGAATCATTTATCTTGACAGACCATTGGAAGTTCTTTACCAGTAAAGAAGGGGAAATTTTTCTTTTGCTGGGAAGGGAACTGCCTTTTGACATACTATGGCATAGTCCCAAGTCGTCTATTACACTTGATTGCCATGATTAAACTATGAACGATACGTTGGAGTTTCATTGATTAAGGATAAACCTCAATCAGGGACCTTAATCCAAGTAAAGGTCTTATGTTATAGCGAGTGAAACCAGCCTCCATGAATAATCTTTTCCACTCCTTCTCACTTCTTTCTCTTCCAGTAACCACAACCATCATTAATAAGTCAAAAAGGAGCTTTGTCCCTGTTAGGTCATGTTCATCATTCTTCTCATCTATAACCAAGTCGATGATGATCACCTTCCCTCCCTCACCCTTACTCGACACAGCTTCTCTGCAATTCTTCAGTATCTTTACGCATTCGTCATCACTCCAATTATGTAAAATTAACTGCAGATATTTAATTTCGTTATTAATAAAGTCTATATAGCAGGCAGCAGGTGATATTGTGGTTGCAAGAAATATAGTAATTGTG
Source organism: Erythroxylum rotundifolium (assembly GCA_027563915.1). Taxonomy (NCBI): domain Eukaryota; kingdom Viridiplantae; phylum Streptophyta; class Magnoliopsida; order Malpighiales; family Erythroxylaceae; genus Erythroxylum; species Erythroxylum rotundifolium. The sequence continues at coordinate 34,735,624 of JAOSBO010000002.1, forward strand.
GTCGATGTGAGTTATTCAAATACTGATCCAAGCTGTAAAGTGAAACTGACTCTCTCTCTCTCTCTCTCTCTATATATATATATATATATATATAAACAAGAAACCCGTTCCAGAGAAGCATACCTTAAGAATGATAACAGCTGCCGGAGGTATATGCTGGAACATATCACCGGCAACAAAGTTCAAGTTCTCAGAGCTCTCCAAGTTGGCGACGACCTGTGGAAGTTCAAGTACTGTGCATTTTATGTGAGGATATGCTTCAGATATGATCCTAGCTAGTGATCCAGTACCACCTCCTACATCAACAAATGAATCCACTCCCTCAATAATTGGTTTACACTCTCTAATAACCAAGTTCATCATCCGGGAATCACAAGCCATTGCTTGATTGAATAGTTGATTGAATTCAGTGTTTTTGTCACTTAATTCCCAAAATGGCATTCCATGAGCTTTCTCAAATGCTGTTGACTCGTTACCATGAAACCAATCTGCCAACAAATGCCAAGGTGCCAAAAATTCTGGAGTAAGCAATGACTTCACAAACAATGATAAGCAATTGGGGTTAGCCCTGACAAGAAGCCTTGAAGATTGCGTCAGGGCATATGACTCTTCTCCATCTTCTTGAACAATCACCGTAGCAAAGAAGCCTGAGTGCACTAACATGCGCATGATTCGGTACAAGCAATTAGTTTTTGATGGGTTAATGTTAAGTGCAGAGACCAACTCACGAATAGTAATGGCCTTGCCATGATTGTGGACTGCATCGGGTATGCCAAGCTCCACTGCGCCCCACAGACACATAGAATTCAAGTAGTTGAACATGTGGTTATACAAATGAGTGTGAGCTTCAAACAACTCAAATGGCATTTGTTTCTTACTGGGATCCATAACAACTTACGCAGGTAAGTTCTTGGAAGAAGAGCATTGCCGCACTGTAATTTTATAGTGAAAATTGTCTCTGTGGATATTCACTAGAAGTCCCCTCTAAGTCCCTCAATTTACTAGGCTTATGACTATTCAAAAGGAGAATGACCCACTTGGACGAAATAAAATAGTCATGGTTGGGGTAAAACCCTCGAGTGACCAATGTTTTGATTCCAAACAAGTCAATTCACTACGCTTATGACTATTCGAGAGGAGGCTTGAATGACCCTTTTGGAAACAAAATGTTCATCGTTAGCGCAAAACCCTCGAGTCATTAATGTTTGGATTGCAAACGCATGTCTAAGTTTGGTTGGCTCCGCTTGGCTTTAACACAAAGTGGTTGTTCTTTTGTAACTTGACAATTGGTCATATGTGCTTGGAATATATTAAGAACCTAGCTAACATATTTCCCCCGTACTTTAGAAAAAAAAGAATAAACATTCATAATAATGCTATGAAATTTAATTAACAACAATATGTTGTGCTGAGTAGAGAATATTTATTCTATTTTAGCTAAGGTAAAACGATTACAATCATGACATTTAGTTATCAGTGAGAAATCATTTATATCTTATTAAATACGTTGAATCGTTGAAATATAGTATTTTAAATTATAAGCATGAAAATCTTAAAAGTTCAAAGATCTTTAATTTTATTATACATTTCAAAATTTACTAAAATATTTTATTTGTTTGGTTAAATAGTTCTTGATTTGTTTTATAAATTCACTAATCATAGGCTTTTTATAAATGAAAATTTTAATTTTTTTCTTTACGTTTAAGATAAGATAAAAAGTATTAATTTATATAACATTCTACGTCTGAATGGATATTACAAATTTTTGTCTAAAATAATTATAATTTTTTAATTTACCTTTTCGTTAATATTTCATGTGCTTCCTCCTTTTAACTACGTTTATTTTATAATAATAGTATTATGAAGCTACAATGTCTAGTGTGAGAAAATTCCATCTCTCATACAATGATTTCACCTCTGGGTTGCATTGTTCATTCTTTCTTCTAGTTGTGTCTCTTGAACAAGTAATTCTTTGGTTCTCTATCCCTTTACTTCAACTTATCCTTGTTCTTCAAGTCGATACCTACCTTGTGCACTGGGTTTTTGTTTCTGCTTGTCATTTTAGATCTTTTATCTTTCTTTCTAGCTTCTCTTTCAGATTCCTACAATTTCACGAGGTACACTTGCTTTTCATTATCCATTTAAAATTGTTAACCTTCTCATTCATCTTCCGTGCTCTTTCAAGTCACACTAGCCTTGAACATTCTTCCCTGCTCTAGTGTTTTTTTTTTATAAAAAAAATCTTTTACTACTTTTGAAAAAATTGTTCAAAACCAACGACCTTCTTCCTGCTTTCCCCTTTAACCAATCTCCAATCTTTTGGATTCTAGTTTCCCTCCTCTTTCTCAAGCCTATCAGACATCTCTCACTTCTAAGAGCCTTTTTCTTCTAGGTCAATTTGGTGATCCTTCTCAGTCAAGCCAAACTCTTGTTCCTGCTAAGGAAACTATTGATGTCTTTAAAGGTCCGTCTCCATTTCGCCTCACTCCCTCTATACGTGGACTTCCTATGGTCACTGAAGCTTCCCCTTCTCTAGCTTGCAACTCTCGAAGGCAAGTTCTTGGAGACTTTTCTCCTTTTAAAAACTTGATGCTAATTCCTCCAACTTTCACTGAAGCGGTAGCTTAGTGGTTCCTCCTGAAGAGATCCTCTGTAATGGTGCTATAAAATGGGTAGCCTCCAAAGTTGTGAATATCGTACCAAATTTAATACAGGATTAGATTTTGGTATAGTATTTTATCAATACCAGTTAGTACTGGGTACCTTTTTTTGGTAATTTTTTAAATTTATTAAATAGTCATTGAAATTTTTTAAAATTTATAAAATAGTCCATTGGTGTATTGTACAGTTGTATTATATACTTTACAAGTATACATAAACCATATTTTCAAAAATCATAAGAATAAATAATAATTATAATTAATATGAAATAACAATAATTTTTAAATATTTCACATGTAAATAATAATCACAATTAATATGAAAAAAGACAATTATCATAATACAAATATAAAGTATTTAAAATATTATAATAATACAATTTCATCATTTTTAATAAATAATAATTACATCAAAACATTCAATTAAAATATCAATAAATATTTTTAACTATTACAATTTACAAAAGGAATTTATGATGAGGATACAATCAAGTAGAAGTTAAACTTGAAACAAAAACACTACAATTGTATTATATACATAGAATTTAACATAAACATCAACTATAAGTAAAATTAAAAGAAGATGAAAAAAAAATCTTGGAACAAAATTCAATCGTCAACGGGAGGATACCGGCTATAACTGCACTGACCCTAGCTATCATTTGGTACAAAATCCTCAACGTTGAGAGGAGCTTCATTATCATTATTATTCAAATTTAATGCACCAAATGACATGTTAATATTTTCATATCTAAGATTATCTTTTAAGACATTGACATCTACCAAATTTAGTAATTCAGAAACCCAATATGCCAAAAGATCAATATTATCAACAGAAATTGGATCAGTTGAACTACTTGTACTATTAAGACTCCTAGTAAATAATAAAATTTAATGATTAGAAAATTATAAGAAATTATATCGAAATTAATAATGATAATAACATATCTTTTATAAAGCTTTAAATTGTAACAAACAAAAACCAAGTCATTCAACCTCTTATGCTCCAATCGATTCCTTTTTCTGGTGGATAAATTCAAATGTGCTCCAGTTTCGTTCACAACTGGTTGCACTCACACATTGACTTAAAATCCGAATTGTAAATCTTTTCAATTTTGGAACACCATTTTCGAATTGATCCCACCAAGAAACTATAGGTTATAAGATAACAAAAGTAGCATTATAAACAAAATAAAATGATAATTAATTTTCAACAAATAAGAAAAAGGAATAACTAATACCTGGAGAAAGTTTTCCTTTTTGTCGAATAGCAATCAGCATTTCAAAATCCCCATAAGACAACTTATAAAGTTCCATTTGTGAGCTTACGAGATCTTACATCACGTCATTGCTAACAATTGTTGTAATAGTTAAAAGCATTCCTCTATTTATTTCAGCTTGCTTAGTAAGATCTAGTCTAAAATAAAAATTAGGATTAAAAAATGCCCCAGTTGCAAACAACGAGGAAGAAAATTGTCTTCCCCTTTTCTCATTAATGATTGAAAGATATGGTGTGTATAAAGAAGGCCTATATTTCAGATTGGCCTTTATTGCTTTCATCACTCTCTCTATGGCATCAAAAATATAACCCATTATTGACTTTTCTTCACTATTAGCCAAGTGAAGTATCCTACTAAAGGCTCATAAACTCGCATAACAAATTGAAATTGAGACCAAAATTCTTTATCTTCTAGTATGATATCACAAACCTCCACTCCAACATTAGACCTACGATGTTGAGATGTAATAGAACAACTCAAATGTTTACCTCTTATGTCATTAATCGAAGGACCTTTGTATCCCTGACTATAAGAGGCTATTGCATCTATCATAGGTTGATAATAATAAGATTAAGAAGCAATGAATTATAAACTTGTATCATACCACCATCTAGCTACTACCATATTGACATTGTAAGCTGCATCTCTTGATTACATTGCACTACGAATTGAAAGTTGGGCTCCAGGAGTTGTTCATAGTACAAAGAAACTAGTCACCTGCCTTCTTGTCTTCCTCACATCAAGTTCAGGTACTTTTTCTTAGGCCTGAGATGGAACACTGCTAGTACCACTACTACCACTACCAATACCACCTTCAACATTTTCATAATCACCATGGAAACTAGAAAACAAACTTCCACTACCAATTTCAAAATTCAACCTTTCCTTTCTATATCTCTTATATTGATATTTACCAAGCAATGTTTTCATGTGCCACTCCACTTCATGACTTAGTTTTTTACATGGTTCCACATCTCTTTTTATCCTAGCTAAATGTTTCTTTAATTGGGTGATTCCTCCACCTTTCAAATGCTTGTCACAAAACAAGCAAATAGTATGTTTCCTCATACCGGGAACCAATCAGCGTGAGTGTAAGCTAGAACATTGTATCTTCTTGGAGTGGGTTGATCAGGAGTACTTGACCTTCCTTCCATTTATCTGTAAAAATAAATAATTGCATATATCAAAATAAATAACACATAATTTCATTACGCAATATGGATATCCATCTTATATAATATAACTCATTTTGTATGATTACATTATAGACATAAAAAAATTTCTATTTCCAACAATTTCCTTTCTAACATTTTCCAACAATTTCAATTTAACCATTATAAAACATACATAGACACTTTCACTTCCAATAAATTTCAACAATTCCATTTCTAACAATTTCAAACAATTGCAATTTAAAGTTTCAACATCACAAAACATACATAAACAATTTCCATTTCCAATAATCGCAAAATATATATAAAATAATTTCCATAAACAACAATCACAAAAAGTAAATAAGATAAAACAATTTCCACCTTCAACAATTTCCAGTTCAACACTTCGATGAAATATAATTTGGAGCTAGAATTACCATAAATACCTTGAATCATATAATTAATTATTAAAATTAATGTAGCTATATTATGGAACCCCATTTTTTTTTTGTAAAGTAACATACCTTATATATTTGTATACATTGCTTTTGAGTTTTTTAAAATATAAAATTGATGTAGAATCTAACACATACAAGCCATACTTAAATGATGTGGTCAAGTTAGTTGAATTAGATGAACCTCACTTATAATTAGTAAAAGTTCAAATTTTGTCAAATGAATTATATGATATATTTTAAAAAATGAATAACAAATATATTTCATTCATAATTAAGTATAGATTAATGCCAAAGGAAATTGGTATAGTAAGAAAACAAAATTTTATAATATTTTGATTTACAAATTATGATTTTGTATTTATATGTCTATTAAATTATGTATTAACAAAACTGATAACAATCAACAGTTCAATCAATTCAACACTCTTCCAAGTTTCATTCCACATTCATAGAATCACAGTCATCTCTAGACTAGTTCCTTCCACACTTTCATAGTTTCATTCCTCACCAACATTTTGTATCTATATCTCTAATAACAACTTCAATAAACCAATTTACAATTTTCGCTTTCGTATGTCCACAATTTCACTACACTCCACCACATTCCATATCCACAATCGATAATCCACAACAACACAATAAAAAATTAACGTATGTGATTCCTAATTCACAAAAACACCAACATTTCCATTCACAATTCACAAATACATCAACAATTCCATTCACAATAATTCATAAAAATATTAAGTCATAACATGTACGCAATTATTTAAAAAATTCAACAATAATTTTAAGGGACAGGGACGTTGAGTATATCTGGCATGGAAAAGGAGAGGAGATTTGATAGTGGCTGAGGCAGCCAAGGCATCAGTGGTAGTCTCTGATGACGTTGGTGGTCTTGGCAGGTGATAGGCATTAGTGGTGGTAGGCGTCGATGTGTGACAGAGAAATAAAATATTGGGAGAAGCGATATGGGGCGTCAGTGGTGGTAGTGGGTGGCCTGGGTGTGTGTCGGTACTTGGTGGTGGTGGGCACCAATGGTTGGTGGGTTGAGAGAGATAGTGAGAGTTGAGAGAAAAAAGTTAGGTATGGTCGTGTGGGAATGGGATAGGAGGAGGAGGATAATAGCAACACAACAGGCATCGGTGTGGCGACCGTTGGGTTGGTGGTGATAGCGGCGATGAAGAGCAGAAGAAGAGAGCTACGACTTTAGTGAGTGTGACTGAGGAGATGAGATGAGAGATAGGTTAGAGAAGAGAAGAAGAATGCGTGCCTTTTAGGGATTTAGGGTTTAAATTTTTATTTTTTTGCCCTTAGAGTTTTAAAAATTCCCAGTACCGACCATTATTACAAATTTAGGCCAGTATGAACCAATATTTAAACCTGGTACACATGACCCCTATCTCATACCATTCCCCAGCCAGTACGGTACGAGACGCAAATCCCTAGTAGCCTCTTTAGTAGGTTTTTTCATAGATAAGAAACTTTCTTTTCTTATAATGAGAACTTTGACGATTATGAATTGGAAGCTCTATGGCTCTATAGAGCTTCTAATAGATGAATTGGGGCTATTTTTCTTTAAATTTATCTCTATAACTAATGTAGAGAAAGTAGAGGAGTTGGGGCTTTGACATATGATGGATAACCACTCTTCTAGCAAAAATAGAGGTCTAAATACTTCTCAATGAGTTGAAATCTGAGTATGTTCCCCTTTAGATAAATGTTCATAATATTCTTTTAGAATATTGTTCCACAATGGAGTTATCCTGCCTTGTAATTTTTATTGAAAAGCCTCTATGTATGATGAGACAACTGCAACAATGAGGCAAATAGGGTATGTAAGACTCTACATTAAGGTCAACATGGAAAGTAAGCTAACTAATTATATTTTGCTTTGTAGGTTGAATGAAAAAGAGGGTCCAGAGGGTAGACTCTACATTAAGGTCAATATGGAAAGTGAGCTAACTAATTATAGTTTGCTTTGTAGGCTGAATGAAAAAAGAGGGGCTAGAGGGGCCTTTTAACAACCTATTTCAAGTCACTTACCAATGGATACTCCCTTTAGGCTTAATAGGAAGAGATGGACCCTTAATAGGAAAAGGTTTTAAAGAGATGATTATTGGGATCGAGAAAGATGTCATAGGTGCATACTCTTAGGGCTAACACGAGCCTAACGAGATCAATTCACTAGGCATTGGAAAATTTGAGATTCATTATAGTACCAATAATTTACTCCTATAATCACTTCCACATAATTTCTCAACAACTCATGATATTAGAGTGTTGAAAAAACAAACAACTATCAAACTTGATTCAGCACTTTAAACGGTCATAAAAATTCTCTCTAAAAAGGATTTACTTGATATCTTTGTTCTTCTTAACCCTAAGGTGACTGATGGTATAAACTCTACCAACTTTCCTTTTATAATTTTGGATTCATCTGATGTTATTTCTATTGATGGAGTAAATCTTACTATAGAAGATTTTAAAATTGTTGAAATTGAAATTTCAAAAGTGTCTTGAGTTATGGTTTGTTAATAAGAGCTGGAATATCATTACCAGCTATGGAAAACATTATAGAGATTTTGTTATGGTATCATATGATCCTAGCAGGATTGGGATATGTAGCTTTTATATTACTGATCAATGCATTCATTTGTAAATGGAAATATAAAAAGCTATTGCCTTATGTGTGAACTTTATATATGCCTCTAAGTTTGTATTTTAAAGAACATCACTTTAGTATTCCTTAAGAATCTTATCTAGATCTATTTAGGTTCTATGTTTATTCATGGGTGATTTTAACTACACATTATGAGCTTTTGAAGTAGAAGCAAACTTATTCCATAAGAAACCTTGTGAGGTGTTCAAGTCCTATTTTTAGGCATAAAAGTGATAGATCTAAAACTTGATTGTCTTTACTTTACTTTGAGTAACAAATAAGGAGCAAGTTCTATGAGAAAGAAATTAGGTAGTGACCTTATGAGTCACCTATGGCTTAAGAAGAATAACAATAATCTTTACTTTGATCACACTCTTATAGAGTTTTAAAACATATTTGAAATTAAAAGAAGAATAACTCCATTAAGAGTTTTCAATTATCTTTCTAATGTGAAATGATTCCAAGAGGCTATGGGTAGAGGTTTGGGCTTATATTTTTAACATAATGAATCATATAAGTTCTTTAAGAAGTTGATAGGGATAAACGAAGAACTTAAAAAGCTAAACGTTTATAACTTAACTAGTACATATTATGAGCTAAACTTGGTAAGGAAGAGGCTTAACCAAAGTCAAAAGGAGCTTTATGCATCACTTTTTGATCCTTTAAAGCTATTAAATGAAAATATGGCTATAGGGAAATACCTATCCTTAGATAGAAGTCTATAGTCTTCTAACTAAAGATGGTGATAGTAATACTTTTTAATTCTACAAGTATCTCCTATCTAGAAGGAACAAAAGTATAATCACATCTCTCATCACTGATAGTGGAAGAGTATTTAACAATCAATTTGGGATTTTAAACCATATAATGAATTAATTTAAAGTACTCTTTAGTTCCCCCATCAAAGTTTTTCAAATCTTAACTCACTTAATTCTTTCATCCCAAAGTTGATCACAAATGAACACATAGACTTATTGACTAAGCCTTTCCCTGAAGTTGATATGAAAGAAGTGCTTTTTATCTTAAATTGTAATAAAACCTCACGACATGATGACTTTAGTGCCTTCTTCTATAAAAAAGCTTGGAATTTTTTCAAAACTTATTTTGTAATGCTGTGATGTAATTCTTCTCATGTTTAAGAACGTCAAAAGTACCTAATAAGACACAGTTATACTTGGTTGCTAAATCCCTTAGCCTTACATCCATAAAAGACATTAGGCCAATTGCTTATTATAATACATTTTACAAAATTATCTCCAAACTGCTAGCTTCTAAACTAAAACTAGTGCTACTCATTATCATCAAACTTTGTCATTTTTCTTTCATCTAATGGAGATCAATAGGAGAAAAGATATTTCTTATCCGAGAGTTCCTAAAAAACTACTATACTAAAGGCTTTTGATCTGTACTTTAAAAATTGAATTCAAAAGGATTTTGACACTATATATTGGAATTTCATCTTTGATTCCTTGGAAGCATTCGTCTTTCTAACACTTTTAACTCCTAGATCAAGGAATGCATCAATACTCCTTTATTTATGATTTTTATTAATAGTGAGGCTAGTCTATCTTCAAAGGTTCAAGGAGAATAAGGCAAAGAGAGCCTATATCTTCACACTTATTCACCCTATAGATTCTAGGCTCATATTCCATAACATTGCAAAGAATAATGGCTAGCTTCAAGTTTCATAGTAAATGTAAGTTTCTGAACATTCATAATTTCTCTTTTATTAATGAACTTCTTCTTATTTATAAAGCATATGTCAATTTAATGGTTTGATTAATTAAAATACAGAAATCATTCAGCTTGCTCTCTAGCCTTACTTTGAATAAAAGGAAAAATGACCTCTTTCTTTCTACAAATGTAAATCACCTAGCCCCTTAACTAGCTGGTCTTTCTAGAATTTGCTTTAAGTCCCCTCATTTCATCCATTTACGGATATCAATTACTTCAAAATGCTTATCTTATATTGATTTTCAACCTTTTTATGACATACTAAGAAGTAGAATTGGATATTTGAGAAAAAAATTCCTCTCATTTGCTAGAAGACTATAATTAATTTTAGCAGTTTTTAGCAATCTCAATATATATTGATCATTTCATTTGATGCTGTGTAAGAAGATGATCAAAGACATTGAGAAGCTACTTACAAACTTCCTCTATTATAGGGATGAAACTAAGAAGTCTAGTTTTAAAGTTAGTTCGAAAATCATATGCTTGCTAAAGATATACAAAGATTTAGGAATCATATCAATTTTTATTTTATGAAAAAGGTCTTATTTGCTACTAGAATAAAAAGAATCATATTTGACACTTAATCACTCTAAGTTAAATAGATTCATGGTAACTACTTGAAGGGGAGAATTTTTAAAGTTTGAATACAAGAAGTGATTCCTCATGGTCTGTGCAATAATTCTTAAAACATAGGGACACAATATAAAATGTGATTAAAAATAATAATTGTCAATAAAGAGAAATATTGTCTTTAATATGAAAATTAGAGTGAAGCTAGCCCTCTCTATCTCCTACCTAACTTGCATAACATTAGGCTATCATTCACTAAGAATGTTAGGGTAAAGCTTATAATTAATCAAAATGAATGGAATTTCAATATCAAAGTTAGTGGTTTAACAAAAGATGCATTCCTTCTTAAAATCCTTACTTAAATATGGATAGCAAATCTATTTAGATGTAAGTTCATTTCATGTTAAGTTAACAACCATTTTAGTTACATTAAACCTCACAAAAATCTACTAATTTTGATTCATTACTATTCACTTTATACCATTTCATCCTATATCCAACACATTATATGTATAGTTCATCATTTCTACTTCATTTTCTCTTCATTCTCACCTTAATTCCATCTCAACAACATCCATAAAATAACTCATAAACTATTGTTGGTCATTTATATAAAAACAAAACACAATATCACCATTCATTATAATACATAAATCCTAATTCTTCTCATTTCAAGAACACTACACTAGCCTTTTCTTTAGCTTCAAAACTCAATCTAATTCATCTCTATAACAACCAATAATCCAGGTTTTCATAGATCCAAAAACAGAACATATTTATATATGTTTATTCATCAAAATTTCCAGCACTGATCATCAACACCATTTTCAGTATCAATTATCCCTAATGATCATCATAAATGCTTTTATTAAACAAACCATGAAGATCCTTAATATACTTACTTGTTTTAGCTCAAAAGCCTCTTCAAATCACTAAGAAACCCCCCTAACATTACATTTACACCATCATCAACTTACCAAGATAGAATAGGCTAGGTTTTTATTAACAAGGCGAAGATAACTCGTTATTGTAGTGATAAGATGAAAGATGGTGGAAAAAACTCAAGATCGTGGGTTAAATTAGCTTTCCAAGCACTACACGATCATTAGCTTTCAAGGAGAAAAACGTTAAGTTTTTAGTAAAAAGATGAAGAGATAAGAAGATATTTGATTAGTAAAGTGCAAGATTGCAGCAAAGTTTAACATTAAGAAGGTTAGGTGAGAGTGAGATGGCCATGAGATGGAGAGAAGAAAATCAAGAAGATAGGAGTTTGTAACAACAAATAAAATGAAGGAAAAAAGTGAAAGATAGTATTTCATTACATATATCGTGGGTTAATGAGCTTGGTGGGTTTCATATAAAAATTAATGCTACTAGTATTTTTACTTAAACTACTATATAACTTTTAACAATCAGTCTAATTGTCTCTTAATCTCCAAGCCATTTGTTACCCAATTTTCTATCCTACTTGTCAATTATTTCTATTGCCATGTGTCACTTATTTCTACTACCATGAATTAATTTTTCTTGCCACTTGATATTTTTCCTAGTCCAAAAATACTCATAAATCTCCCAATTTTAACAAATAAATTCTGAATTAATAATTAAAATCCATCATCCAAAAATTCAAGACATAATAAATTCACAACACATCATAATCATATTAAATCATTTATATCCCATAATATGTCAATTGAGTGCGTATACAATATCTATAATATGTACAATCAATATTCATGTGTGTATGCAAATGATATGCATGTCAATAAAATGCATCTCAAAATTTCTCAATGCTATTTCTCATATGTAATGGTCTAGGATCCTATGTCCTAACCCTCAATATGGAAAACGGGATATTACAATTCTCCCCTAAGAAATTTCTTCCTTGAAATTCTTGCTTGATTGATCAAACATAGGGGGTTCCTTATGTTCCCCTCCATTTCCCATGTAGCTTCTTGACTTGAATGATTCCTCTAAAGACCTTCACCAATTGGATCACTCAGTTTCTCAATTGTTTCATCTGATATTTCACTATCTTTGCAGATTCCTTAACATAACTTAAATTACTAGCAACTTTAACTTCTTGAGCTGGCAATATGTGTGTCGGATCAGACTGATATCTCGTGAGCATACTAATGCAATACATTGTGAATTTGAGTCGTTTCAACAGGTAATGATAACTTATAATCCAATGGTCCAATTCTCACTATAATCTCACATGGACTAATATATCTAGGGCTTAGTTTACCCTTTTTACTGAACCTCAACACATCTCGCCAACGTGACACTCTCAAACACTTTATCTCTTACTTGGTACTCTATATCTCTCCAGTGCTGATCCACGTAACTCTTCTGTCTGTTTTGTGCTACTTTAATTCTACTATGAATCAATTTAACCTTTTCAATGGTATATTGAATTACTTTTGGGCCTTCAATAATCCTTAGTCCCTCTTCATCCTAATACAAAGGTAAACCACACTTTCTTCCGTATAACACCTCATATAGTGCCATACCGATATTTTTGTGATAATGATTATTGTAAGAAAATTCAATCAAAGCTATATATCGGTCCCATACTCTTTAGAACTCCAAAACATAAGCTCTAAGGATATCCTCAATAGTCTTAATAGTTCTCTCACTCTGTCCATCTGTCTGAGGATGAAATGCTATTTTGAAGTTCAACATCATACCCAATGCTATTTGTAAACTACCCCAAAACCTCAAGGTAAATCTAGAATCTCGGTCCTATACTATAGACATTGGGACTCCATGTAATCTCATTCCTTCATTCACTTACCTCTAAGCTAACTAATCTCATGTATTTTTCTCCCTCGTAAGTAAGAAATGAGCCGACTTTGTCAATCTATCAACAATGACCCATATAGCATCATACTGCTTCGTATTCCTCAGCAAACGCATAATAAAATCTATAATAATCCTCTCCCATTTTCACTCTGACAGAGTTAATGACTGTAACTTCCTAACTAGAGCCTGATGCTCTGCCTTAATCTATTGGCAAGTTAAGCACTTAGCAACATACTTAGCCACTCGCTTTTTCATCCTTGGCCACTAGAAATGTTGTTTCAACGTATTATATATCTTGGTAGTACCAGGATGCATAACAAAGGCTGCTATATGTGCTTCCTTCAGAATCTCCTTTCTTAGATCATCCACATTAGGTGCAAATAATCTCTACTCCAACAATAATGTATCATTTCTCAATTCAAACTCACAATTCAGATTTACTTTCAACTTCTTAATTAATTTCACAATTTCAGGATCCTTGCTTTAAACCTTTCTGATCCTTTGATGTAACATTGGTCTAAGCTTTAATCTAGGTAACAATACTTCATTTTGTCCCAAATTCAGTTTAACATTCAATACTCTTAATTGCACTAGGTTTGGTAACCTTGATGTCTAAATTTGAGGGACATTACTATTGGATTTCATACTTAATGCATCAGTTATAACATTAACTTTACTAGGATGATACTCAATTGTACAATCATAATCCTTCAACAGTTCAATCCACTGCCTTTGTCTTATATTCAACTCCTTTTGACTGAACAAATACCTCAAACTTTTATAATATGTGAATATGTGAATTGCTCATTATATAGATAACGTCTCCAAATCTTCAAAGCAAATACCACTGTAGTAAGTTCTAAATCATGTATCGGATAGTTAAACTCATGAGACCTTAACTATCTCGATGCATATGTAATTACTCTGTGATGCTGCATCAGTATGCATCCTAACCTATGGTGTGAATCATCACTATACATGGCATAACCTCCAAATCAAAATGGAATAGTTAACATAAGTGTTGTAGTTAACTGAAGTGTTAGTTCCTTAAAACTCTTTTGGAATTCATCATTCCATTTGAATGGTACAATTTTCCTCATAAGTTTTGTCAAAGGGTCTGAGATCAATGAAAACCTCTTAACAAACCTCTGGTAGTATCCTGCTAATCTAAGAAAACTTCAGATCTCAGACACATTTCTCAGAGCTTCCCACTTCATCACTGCTTTAACTTTCTTTAAGTCTACCTACATGCCCTATCCAGATGCTATATGACCTAAGAATACTACTTGATCAAGCCAAATTTCATACTTACTGAACTTGGCATACAATTTCTTATCTCTCGTTATCTGTAAGACTAAGCTTAAATGTTTAGAATGTTCTTCTATGCTCTTCAAATACTCCAAAATATCATCGATGAACATAATCATGAAATGATCTAAATAAGGTTGAAATACCTTATTCATCAAAGCCATAAAAGTTGCTAGAGCATTTGTTAAATCGAAAGGCATCACCATAAACTCATAGTGCCCATATCTAGTTCTAAATACACTCTTTAATACACCAGCCTCTACTCTCTTCAACTGATAGTATCCTGATCTCAGATCTAGTTTAGTGAATACCTGAGCTCCCTGCAACTGATTAAGTAAGTTGTCTATCCTTGGCAACAGATACTTATTCTTAACTGTAACCGAATTCAACTGTATATAGTCAATACATAACCTAAAAGTCCTATCTTTCTTCTTCACAAACAAAACTGGAGCTCTCTAAGGTGACATACTAGGTTTGATAAAGTCTTATCTAACAACTCTTGTAACTAAGCCTTAAGTTCCTTAAGTTCCACTGGTGTCATCCTATATGGAGGAATAAATATAGGAGTAGTACTTATAACTAAGTTAATGGTGAACTCTATCTACATATTTAAGGTAAACCAGATACTTCAGTAGAAAACACATACAAGAATTCCTTAATAATAGGGATATCCTGTATTGTTTGCTCAGTATGGGTATCAAATACATAGGCTAGCTAGGCCTCACATCCACCACGAATCAAGCTAGGCCTCACATCCACCACGAATCAATCTCATAGCACTCATTGATGATAACAATCTGGTTGGCATTGCTTGACTAATACTTTGAAAGATTACTCTCAGCTAATTAAGAGATTTAAAAATCACCTCCTTAGTATAGCAATTCATTACAGCTCTATGAGTAGTAAGCCAATCCATACGTAAGATAAGGTCTATCTCTTTTAACTGTAATACTACCAGATCTACTTTCAATTCTGCCTACTAAACTCAAATCATGCACCTTTTACAAATTTCACTAATTACTATAGTACTACCTACCAGTGTACTCACCTCTAAATCACAATTTAACATTTCCCTCTCATATTGCAGCTTAGATGCTAGATGCAGTACGATAAATGAATGCATAGATCCTAAATCTAGCAATGCAAATACTTTAAAATTCAAGACATTTAATACACCTGCTATAACATCTGGGGAGTTCTGAGCCTCTTGTTTGGTGATGGCATAAATTCTAGCCTAAGACTGTGGTTGAGTACTCCACTCCTCAATCCTGATAGTAGGACCAACTGAACTCATTTTGCCTCTACCTCTACCTTTCTGTCCTGACCCACTTGCTCTGCTCCATTGGATAGTTGTCTCAGTTATCGATCCTCCTTTCACTCCAGACTATGCTCTGAAAACTAGAGGACAGTCTTTGATATGATGTTCAAAAGGGCTACAACGAAGGCAAGCTCCCGATAACTTCCAACATTCACCACTATGTTTCTGCCCACAATGTTCATAGTTAGGCATCTATTGCATCTACCCAGATACTAGACCTATTCCACTAACAATCTATAAAACACTACCTATTGGTCTAAATCCTGACTGTCTTGATTAAGTTAGTGGTCGAAATATTCTATTCTGACGCTTACTAAACCTACTGCTAGAATTAACTTGAGACTCACTAGGTCTCTTCATTATGAACTCTTGTCTGTATTCTCCTTGTCCATCTTTCAACAATTGTTTAATTTTAACTGAGGCAGCTTTCACCTTAATAAAACTGCTCAGATTCGTAATAGCTAAACTCATTCTAATCTCCATATTCAGCCCATTTTCAAACCTCCTACGTTTGTCTTCCTCAGTTAGAATCAATGCAGTTGCATATCCCATTAACTCATTAAAGCGTATCTCATATTCAAGTATTGTAAGACTTCCTTGCTTCAGATCTAAAAGCTCTTTAATCTTCCTATCTAAGTAGGTCTTTGACATATAGTTCTTTTTGAAGACCTTTAGAAAGTCTTCCTACGTTAAACCACAAGGCTTGTTGTTACTGATTGGAATAGTCTTCCACCACTAATAGGCTAGACCTTGTTACTGACTGGAATAATCTTCCACTACTAATAGGCTAGACCTTGTAGTAGTGAGACTGCATAGTCAAACTTCTTGTCAGACTCACAGTCCATCTGATTGAATATCCTTTTTATTCTCTCCAACCATCCTTCTACCTCAGCAGGGTCTGTATTTATGTAGAAGTCCAAAACCCCCTACTTTCTGAGTTTATCACACCTCCTTTCTCTCCTCTAAGGGATTTTCAGAGGCATTTGATCAGTTGAAGGTACTGGAGACTGTCTCTCCTATAAACTCTAGGTTAGCTGATTCTCCAATTTGATCACCTATATATAATAAACAATAATCTTGATTACTATACGAATCTCTCACTGTATATCATGTATATATGCTTATATCTATCCCTATGGATGCCAAACTATGCTCTGATACCAAAATCTTATAACCTGCGACCTTTACGGGGCATACACCCGTACATCCTTTAGAGGACATTTGGGAACATACCCTATGAAAGTGGCGTGTTAGAGCACTCACATTCACTTTATATAGCATCATACATAACATCAGTAATTACAAAGATCAAACTCCTCATTTCATTTATAAAGCATAATTTACATTATTGCATTTCGCTATATAATCTATATATACAGTATCATAAAATACCAGAGTTTTTTACTCTTTACAAAACATTCTACATGAATGAGGAACTATAAAATACATTCTATCTAAACTCCTCAATATTAGCTGATCAACTTTTGTGCCATTCCTTGAGTCCAAAAGTGTAGTACTAGACTTCTTCTAGAGCATCTTAATAGCTAGGCCTCCTCTCTCATACCGAAAAATCAACGTTGTAATTTTAATGAGTTTTGAGAACTTAGTGAGTGAACCATCCTTGATGTGCTCACTCATATCAAACTACAACAAAAATTTACAATTTAATTTATATATCAATTCGCATCACAAATACTGAATATCACGTCACATTTCATTTCAAAATAGTTCATTTTAAACATTCATATAACAATATCAAAATTATATATGCCAATGCTCATGAGACTCAACTTTTATTGTTACTTTGTTGTGACCGAGCGCCTTTTTAATTGTCCCGTATTTGTTATAGATACCAGGCTCATTAATAACTGTCACATTATTGTTGTGGAAACCAGACTCATTTTAGTACTGAGCTTGTGGCTCTTTATGCACATTTATGAGCTTTAAACTCTTTTTCACTGGCCACTTTGGTCACAACTTCCTTTATTTGATCATGCATTTCAATGTAATAAGAGGCATCAATTCACATTATATCCAACCAATCACAATCATTCATCATGTATAGTCACTTTCACATTTTCATCGGACCTAAGTCTAACTTTTAACTTTTTTTTGTTGAGTACACTTATTTCTTTCAAATTCACATTCAATTATAAACACTTCTAATGTAATCTCAATTATCAAACTCCTCAGACCATCAATGTACGGAATTATCACATTCACATAATATCAATTCAATAATTGAAATTTAAGAAAATATAATAAATCCTATTGAGAAACATCTAGATTGGCTCACAGTAAGCTCTAGATAGCTATTGCCTCGACCAATCGGTAATGTCTGGATGCTGGTGTTTAACTTAAGTGTCTAATTCATTCAATACACACATTTATACACATTACTACGTTGATCAATCACATAAGTAATCAAATTATACACATATGTATATATGTTACGTATAATGCATGCTCAATGACTTTCCCAGGTATGTAACTTTAATCAGGAGTCTTGATCATTTAAACATTATAATTTGTATATGTCTAGCTTGCACTTAAGTTTATACCTGAAGAATACTTACTCATTCTAATATCATCAATCATACATTCATACTCCTTTTTCTAGTAGTTCATATTCACATAATATCAAAATTTTATTCATTTATTCCTAATACACCTTTCTCTTACTTTTGGATCTAATTTACAATCATATGAACACCTTTATTCCTATATCATTCATAATTTTCCAGATTTAAATACTTGATATCTAACAATCCATTCTTAAGTTATAATCTCAATTAACAACCTAAACACATCAAACATTTTATCAACTTATTCAAGAAACAATCTAGGTTCATTCCAAGCCTTAATCAAGTCCAAATACACCAATTTAGAGTGACTTACCTTCAGTTGATTCAACAAGAACAAAAAGCTAAAGTTAACCTTTCAAAACTATACCCACAATCGCAGTGGACCTTGCCACAATTGTGACAGAAGCGAGTGCAACTGGCCACAATCATGGGATGAGGGCCACGGTCATGCTCTGCCTTTCTTCCTTCATTTCTCCATGAATTTCACATACTTAGAAACATTATTAACACTTTAAGTTTTCAAGAATTCATCTTTTTTATTATATAACTTCATTTCATGCTAATTTAATAACCATTTTAGTTACATTCAACCTCATAAAAATCTCTCATTTTGATTTATTACTATTCACTTTCTACCATTTCATCCTATATCCAACACATCATATGCATTGTTTTTCATTTCTACTTCATTTCCTCTTTATTCTCAACTCAATTCCATCTCAACAACATCCATAACACAACTTATAACCTATTGTTAGTCATTTATATAAAAATAGAACACAACAACATCATTTATTATCATTTTATCATACATAAATCTAGTTCTTCTCATTTCATGTACACTAGCTTGTTCTTTAGCTTCAAAACTCAATCTAATTCAACTCTATAACAACCAATGATCCACATCTTTATAAATAAAAAAACAGAACATATTTATATCTGTTTATTCATTAAATTTTCCAACACTCATCATCAACACCATTTTCACTATCAATTATCCCTAATGATCATAATAAATGTTTTTATTAAACAAACCATGAAGATCCTGAATATACTTACTTGTTTTAGCTCAAAAGCCTCTTCAAATCACCAAGAAACCGCTTCTCTACTTACATGATCATCAACTTACCAAGGTAGAATAGGCTAGGTTTTCATCAACTAGGTGAAGACACTGGTTGTTGTAGTGATAAGATGAAAGATGATGGCAAAAACTCAATATTATAGGTTAACTTAGATCTCCACGCACTACACGATCATCAAATTTCAAGAAGAGGTTGTGTGAGAGTTAGATGGTCATGAGATGGAAAGAAGAAAATGAAGAAGCCGAGTGTTTGTAACAACAAATAAAATGAAAGACAAAAATGAAAGATAGACTTTCATTATATATATCGTGGGTTAATGAGATTGGTGGGTGTCATGACACACGTATGACACTCACCATATAAAAATTAATGCTACTAGTATTTTTACTTAAACTACCATATGTCAGTCCATTTGCCTCTTAATCTCTAAGCCATTTGTCACTCAATTTTCTATACCACTTGTCAATAAATCCTAATGCCTCGTGTCAATTAAATCTATTGCTATGTGTCACTTATTTCTACTACCATGAATCAACTTGCCTTGCTACTTGACATTTTTCCTAATCCAAAAATACCCATACATTCATAAATCTGCCAATTTAAACAAATAAATTCCAAATTAATAATTAAAATCGATCAACCGAAAATTCAAGATGATAATTGTGATTTGCATTATGTTTTAGAGTTTAATTTATTATGTATTTAGTGTTAAATTAAGTGTTTAGTGTGTATTTAGGTTAGGATTGTGTTAATTTATTTTTTTAAGTGCTTTAGTATGAGTCTTTGAGGTTAAATGTTATATTTTTGAGGTACCTTGATGTGTTTGTTAGTGTTTCAGGGTAAACGGTGAAGAAGGGAGAAGTTTCGAAGAGTTTCGGGCCAAGGTTTTGACCCCATGATCGTGTACTTTGGGCACGATCGTGACAAAGAGCTCTAAACCAGGCCATGATCGTGACAGAGAGGGTTAGGCACTGGACACGATTGTGGCCTACATCGGGCAAACATGAAAATAGCTAAAAATATCAAGTTTTGAGGGACTTTTTGGACCATTCCGACCCTAAATCAACCTTAGGGCTTCAAAGATATAAGTAGAACATCAAAGAAATAAAGAGCAACTTTTGATCAGCCACCAAAAACAAAACCCTAAAAAAGAGAACCTTGAGAGATCGAGAAAGAGATAAAGGAAGAGAGAAGAGGAAGACGACGCAGACATGACGTGCTTCCCAGAATGAGAAGCTTTCCAAAGTCTTGACCTCCCATCATTCATTCGAGTTATGTTCCTATGATTTTAGTTTTATTTGATTATAGAATTGGGATATATAGTTTGATGATAGAATTGCATTATGATTGATGTTCTATACTCACCTTTGGATTATTATTTTTGATTTAATGAAATCTGATTGTTTTATGTGTTTATTGAATTAATTGTGATTTAATTTTGCATTTTATATCTCAATAATAAACTGAGAGGGATAATCAAAAGAAAACGATTAATTTGGGCTAGGTAAATTGATAGATTCAAAATTAGATCGAGTTGGTAAATCTTATGTAGAGAGATCACATTTAGTTTTCCCATTGTTTATTAGAGAACATAGGAACATATTAGGTGTTAGATAGGCTATTAATTGATAGATTACAACTTCCCATAATCTGATTAGGGTTTATGCTTTAAGGTTCAATTATAACTTGAGAGAGAGTAATTGATCTTAGGATCATCTAGAACTGTTAATTCGATAAATTGTAATGGGTTAGGTTGTCATTAATGATAGATAATTTTCCCTTTGTTTCGGTAAACTCAATAGGTTGAATTTGAGGGTGTGCAATCATTGTTCAACAAACCTATCAATTTCCATTAGTTGTTATTCAATTTCAATTTAAAATTGTTAATCGTTGTCGTGATTGTTTCTATTTAAGTGTTAATTGTCAATTATTGTTTATTAAGTTGATTTGGTTTATTTGATTTAGTGAGTCCTAATGTTTAAATTCTTTGTTTATTAAATGTTTGTTAAATAATCTCTGACCTTAGAGTTTAGGATTAAATTACCCTCCTCTGACCTTAGAGTTTAGTACTATATGAATGGCTCGTGCGCTTACAAAAATATCGAGGTTATAAATATTGAAATTTGTCATAAGTAAATCGTCTAGTCTTTTGTTTTTGTTTCTATCGTTTTAGTTTAGAAATCATGCTCATGCACGAACACAAGAGTCACGAGAGGTTCAAGTCATACAACGGAGACATTAGATTTTGACGGACCCTTAAGAAAGCTCTACTAGAGGAAGATGAAGAGATAGGAAAATCAACAATGGACAAGGAATTTCAACAAAATATGGATCAATAAGTGAACTAAGGATGACAATAGAAGACCTTGATAGACTTTATGAGGCTAGGTTTCAAACCGTCGAACTAGGGAGTAGCTAGGTCACCTGTTTAAGCGGTCTCATTCTAAATAAAACCAAACCTTCTTAACATGCTTCACTAGAATGTGCAATTCTACGAATTGACTAACGGGGCTCCGAACGTGCACATTTTGAATTTCTTTGAGATCTGTAATACTTTCTGGTATCATCAGATTTTGAAGGATGTGGTTAGGATTAGGCTGTTTCCCTTCCCACTTAGAGATAGGGAAAAGGTTTGGTATCATTCACTAAACCTAGCCAACATCATGACATAGGACTAGCTGGTTCATGCCTTTTTGGATAAGTACTTCCTGTTGACCAAAACAACAAAGATTTTTAAGGAAATCACAAATTTCCAACAATTTGACAAGGAGTCAATTTACGAAGGATAGGAAAGATATATAGACCTACAAAGGAAGTGCCCACACCATAACCTACCTAAGGAGTTCCTTTTGCAGACTTTCTATGATGGAGTGAACCCACCAACTAGAGGCACGATTGATGCAGTGTTAGGAGGATCCTTAATGTGAAAGACCTTTGATGAAGTAAAGGAGTTGATTGAGGAGATAGCGAGCAACAGTTGCTTATGGATGAATTAGCAAGGTAGGCAACCGATTACTTTCCGAAAGTAGAAAGGAATCGTTGCGGTTGATCAAATAATTGAGATGCAAACAAAGATCGAAAATTTGACGTGACATCTTAATAGCATGAAGGCTTCGTCCTCAGCCTCAGTTAAGGCCATACAATTGAAGTGTGAGCTCTGTAGACAACTAGACCATGACATCGTGGACTGCTACATAGTGAAAGAAGATAAACAGGAGCAAGTAAACTACATTGTGGTACAGTATAGACAAGGAAGGGGTAACAATCCCTAATCTAATACTTGCAAGCCCAGGTGGAAGAATCACCCTAACTTCTCCTAGTCGAAAACAACGACAGATAGTTCAAGCCTTAGGCACAATCAGGCTTTCAGAAAGATAAAGCAAGCTCGATGGAATCAAAGTTGGAAAGAATTTTGGATAAGATTGGAGGTATGGAGGACGTGAATAGAAGGCTCTAGAGCAAATTCGAGAAAATAACGAAGAATCGTGCCTCATCCATACACAATCTAAAAGTCCAAGTGGGCCAATTAGCGGAGGCAATGTTTACTTGAAATGTTGGAACTCCTCCAAGCAACATCGAGTCTAATCTAAAGGAACGTATCATAGTCATCAGTCAGACCTAGGATGAAGAACCAAAACAGGTAAAGGAAGGAGAAGATGGCAAAAGTCAAGTAATTGAAGGAAACCTCCCAAGTGACCTAGTGATCGGGTCACTTAAAGCAACTCGATGTGTATTTCCATTCCCTATTGCACAGCAACAAGAGTTATATGCCAGAAGGGTAGAAAGGAAATCACAGGAGATTGAACTAAACAAGGTTGAGGTAGTGACGAAACAAGTACAATCAAAGCTAAAATTATAGGAATCCGTCAAGATGAAGGTTAAAGAGTAAGTGTCAGAAAACGACCCCAACATCGCACAGAAGAAGGAAGACCCAGGGGACTTTTTCATCCCTTGTAGTATCAGCAAGATCATCATAGACAGGGCATTCGGGAATTTAGGAGTGAGCATAAACATGATGCCTACACCTTCAGTCTAAAATTGGGATTAAGGTAGTTAGTGCCTACCAAGTTTTTGGTCAAGACGATCAATAGAACAATACATAAACCGATGGGAATTATAAAGGATGTCTTGGTGAAAGTTGATAAATATACCTTTCCCACATAATTTTACATATTAGACATTAGTGAAGATGGGGACACCCCGATAGTTCTTAAATGGCCGTTCTTGGCCACTGTATGCTCAATCAATGATGTTGATGAGGGTGAATTAACTCTGCGAATAGGAAAGGAGGAATTGACCTTCAAGGTGTCTAGAAGAGAGTACGGATCTCCTTCACCTCTAGTGGATATCAAGGAACCCGAAACTCGAGGAGAATGGGAGTACATCAAAGATCTTGGGAATGCTTTCAGGAAGAATTGCTTGTGAAGAAGAAGGTGAGGAAAAGAGAATTATAAAGTGGGAATGACAACATGGTAGCTAAAGTACAGACTTTGAGATTAATGATGACACTACCGTTGCACCATTCATTTCAACCACCGTAAGCTTAAAAGAGCGTAAAGATACTGACGTTAAAAGAAGTGTTGCATGGGAGGCAACCTATGGAAAAATATTAGTTTCTTTGTGTCTTTGTTTATTTTTGCTAGAAGGTTTGAAATTTTGCAGTTAGAATTATTTTTTTTCGAATAAAATCAAAAAAGGGATATGATTTCGGAATTATTTGGATGATTATTCAAGCATAAAAGGAGAGGTGATAAGGTTTACAAAAGAATTAAGTAGTGAAAGTGAAAAGATTGGGAAAAGAACAAAAAGAAGAAAATTAGGAAGGGTTGGTAAGTTGCAGGCCATTACTATGTAGTAAAGAGGGAGGATGCGATTTTTAAAAGAATATTTACCATTTTACCCTTTTTACCACCTATATATTCAATTCTAACTTCACTTTTACTTTCAATTCCATTTTCTATTTGTCTCTCTAGACTTCAAGCCTACAAATGCTCTCACATCTCTCTAAAAATTTCAAGCTTCCAAATTGCTTCCAAATTCTATTAAATTAGGCCGCACATTAAGCAATCCGCTCTAAGGGAGCAAGCCGAACAAAATCAAGTTGCGAGAAGCTGGAGAAGAAACTGAGTAGCAGATTTTAGAGCGCCCTTTCTGATCTACACTAAGGAGGAAGGCATTTGTTTCAGATTGTTAAACTCTACACAAATTGTAGTTCCTAGATACTTTGATTTCGAAACCCTCGATACATTAAAATTACGTGAGAGAGTATAAAATCTAGCTGAAAGAATCCAGTGGGCACAATTTATTTGGTTCCAATTTCTTGTTTATCAGGAGCTCACATTGTAATTCTTTACTTCACTGACTTACAACCTTAGGAAACCTAAAGAATTGTGATTTAGACTGACAGGAAGAGCATATGAACTAAATGTAGAAATCATGTGTAATATATGTGGATTGCTTGAATCCACCATTATCAATCAATATGAGAATTTCATCCTTCTCAGTATTGGAATAAACTCATTAGAATTGAGTGATTTTACACCAAGAATGCTCATAACAACATAATTAGGTCCCATGAACACTTGTTGTTGCCAAATTCATATGTTAGCTGGTTTTTAACAAGACAAAAACCAACAAGTGTTCCACAAAGGAACTATTTATGTTGTGGTGCATGGACCATAGTACTCCAGTGTGTACAGCCACACATATGTTGAATGCCATTGTTACAATTCCATGCAAGAGGTGCAAAAATTTAGGAATAGGGTATATAGTGCCTGCCATAGTTAAGTATTGTAGCATGGACCGTAGTGGGTTAATGATCCACCCCCTAACTTCTTACATCCTCACCACTTACAGAAGGCAGAAATCCTTTATTCCTATAACATAGAATTGAGGGAAATTGTCAAGAAGATATATGATAGCATTAGGACCAGTCAGGTGTGCTCGAGCATAGCGCTACATAGGCAGGCACAAGAGGAATCCACTAGTGAAGAATCTAAGGAAGAACAAGGATGGAAGAAAGTTTTAGATGTAATTGTGGAGAACACCAGAACTATGAGGGAAATGGCGTGAGCACAACGATGCCAAAGCCTGGATATCTAATGAATCCATCAATGTTTCGAGGTTTAATGCATTCAATTTCCACCTCCGACACCATTGCCACCTCCATCTCCATAAGATTTGTGTCTAACCCAATTTTTTCTTTTCCAAATTAGCCTTTAGTTCTATTTTAGTTTTTTTTTTAACCATAATGTTATATTTCTTCGTGTCTTTTATGTGCTTTTTTGTTTCCTTCTCACATTGAGTACAATGTGTCATTCAAGTGTGGGGAGGGGTTATGTGTTTTGCTTTTATATGATTTCGCATATTGTATGGTAATGTTAGGTTGCATTGTGTGAATTGTTTGAATGTGTCAATGATTTAGATGGATTGAAATTCATTTAATTTTGAACATAGTCTGTTAGGTTGTGAATAAGCATTAGCTCACAAAAAATTAGTAAATAGGTCTTTGGATAAATATACAGTTTAATTAGGATTTAGTGCAAGTTTAACACCCTCTAGCTTGTCACATTCATTCATAATTTGAGGCCTTCCAACTCAAGTAGCTTAACTAGTAATTTTCATGAAAACGAGTAGCTAGAAACAACAAGGTAGGCAATTTTATTGGAAAAAAAAGTTTGTTTTTGTTAAATAAATCACTATTTCGTTGGTGTTTAGGTTATGAATAAAGCTAGTAGCTAGTTGAAAACATAATAATTGCCTAGTATCGGGATCGACACACATCACAAATGTGTTCCTCCACATTAAAAAGCTATAATGATGTTTCAACCAAGCAGTTTAGTAAATAAACATGACTTAGTTGAGTAACTGGATCGACCTTTATTACTAGTGTTTGACTCACATAAAAAGTCTAAGTCCATGTTTAATAAAAATAATAATGGAAAAAAGTGTGTTTTCTTAATAACCTACCGGACTTGTAATAAGCTTGACTCTTCATGAAAATATACTTAAGAACAATTACTAGTATGAGCGACCAAAGAATTATCAATGTGTGTATGCAATTGGAAAGGGTAAATAAATTAACACTTGGATCTCAATTAAGTTGTATATTTAGTTTAAGACCCTTAGACATAGATTTTGCATTCTAATGGTTTGATATAACTTGAATGATTGTGTTTAAGATTAAATTTATTCAATGAAGTTGAAGCCAATGTCTCATTATTGCATTGTGTATTATGTTTTTTTATGTATTCTTTGTTTTGTTTGCTTAAGGACAAACAAATGATTAAGTATGTGGATGTTGATAGTTGTGATTTGCATTATATTTTCAGGTTTAATTTGTTATGTATTTAGTGTTAAATTGAGTGTTTAGTGTGTATTTAGATTAGGATTGTGTTAACTTATGTGTCTAAGTGTTTTTTATGGGTTAGTATGAGTCTTTGAGCTTAAATATTATATTTTTGAGGTACCTTAATGTGTTTGTTAGTGTTTTAGGGTAAGCGGCAAAGAATGGAGAAGTTTCGAAGGGTTTCGGTTCAAAATCATGGCCCACAATAGTGACAGAAAGAGGCGAGCCAATAGGACCTAGGCCACGATCGTGCAATTTGCGCCATAATGGTGATAGAGAGGGTTAGGCGCTGGCAACAATCATGGCAGGCAAGGCCACGATCGTGGCCTACATTGGACAAAAACAAAAATAACTGAAAATGTCAAGTTTCGAGAGAATTTTTTGACCATTTCGACTTTAATAAACCCCATGACTTCAAAGATATAAATAGAACATAAAAGAATAGAAGAGCAACTTTTGATTAACCACCAAAAACTAAACCTTAAAAGAGAGAACCTTGAGAGATCGAGAAAGAGACGAGGGAAGAGAGAAGAGGAAGACGACGTAGACACAACGTGCTTTTTGGAATAAAAAGCTTTCTGAAGTCGTGGCCTCCCATCATTTATTCATGTTTTATTTCCTATGTGTTTCAGTTTTATTTAATTATAAAATTGGGATATATAGTTTGATGATAGAATTGCGTTATGATTGATGGTCTATACTCACCTTTGGATTATTATTTTTGATTTAATAAAATTTGATTGTTTTATGTGTTTATTGAATTAATTGTACAGTAGTTGACAATGACATGGTCTTTTGATCATATGGAATAAAATTTATATCAAAATAAAGTCTAAAACTTATGTAGAAATATTATAATGGAGAATATATAACTGTCGATGCCATTTATAAAACATTAAGACATCAATGTCAATTAGAATCAGATGAAGGGCAACAATTATGTTTAACATCATTTAATTATTTCTATCTACCACTGCTTAAGGATTACCAAACCCATAAGGCACATGTAGAACATGCTCAAAGTGAGTGGTATGTGTATTTTGCCCCTTTGTTCGCACTTTAGCCTTTTGATCAATCCCAACCACCACACTAAGATTGTTCCATTATTAGATTGCTTGTTTAATCCATTTGCACACTTGGCTAATGCTTCAATACATTACGTTAAAAGATGAAGATTTTAGATGGTAAACAATTTTTCTATATTTATATATTATGAAACAAGAGTAGTGCACATATCACCTTTCTATATTTCCCACATGGATCTTCTCTCCATGTTTTGGAAGTCAGGTGCCTTTGTGGTTGGTTATTCTTTTGGAAAATCGTCAACATATTTCATAACTCCTTTCACTATGCTTCCTGGCATATATAGGGCTTAGCTATGTGTTGTTATTCTTTGGTCAATACAAATGGTCTCTTAAGGCAAGCCTAAACATTTCTAAAATGAATAATTCAATTTTTTTTTTTTGCATCTTCTGGTTTTTGTGGTTATAGTTTGTTATGAGAAGTTGCAAATTGAGGAAAGGTTGTAAAAGAAATTAGTAGAGAGAGAAAGAGTTTAAATATTCTAATAGAATGGTACTGATATCTGATGTATAGCTTAAGGTAAAAAAAGAAATGTATGTAATGGTTAATGCTTGAGATATGATATTGTAAGGGATAATCATGATCAAGGTAATCCTTTTTAATCAATCATAATTGTGGATCTTTGATAAATTTGAGGCTTGAATTTTGGTTGATTTGTCGCAATTGGGAATGGGATTTCTATTATTTGTACCCAACATCAGCATTAATTATCATGTTATGCACGAGATTGGGTGATTAATAATTGCTTCATAATGAATACGAAGAATTACCAATAAAAGTTTTTTATAGATTCAAAGAACCATTATTTCAAGGTTTCAACATGTTCAAATTATCCAAAAGAATATGAGTGGAACCATGTGAAAGAGGAAATATTGTTAGTTGAAGTTAAATAATGTGGAATTTGGGAAGATACATAATTTTTTATAATTAGAATTAAGCATATTTCTATAATTCGGTATAGTGAAAAGCAATAAATAAATCTTTAAGGATTATGATTTTAATGAATTCATTAAAAAATATTTTTCTTTATTCTACTGATGGTAATAAATTTTCCAACAAAAATTGAAGTTTTGGTTTACATTTTGTTCAAGAATGATCGTGGACATTTATATAGTTAATACAACATCAGCAATAACCCTGTGAAATGTACAGGATTTGAATAGGTCCAGTAGTATGTAGTCTTATTCCTAACTAGTAAGGAGGCTATTTCTAAATGACCCATATAAAAAATGCATATACATATTGAAAAAATAAAAAATAAAAAGAAAATAGACATAAATGATAATAATAATAATAATAATAAAATAATAAATAAATAAATAAAATATAAAATAAGTAATAAACTAAATAGTACGATTAAAATAGACATGATAAAGAGTAGAAAAACATAAAATAAGTAAAATAAGTAAACGAATACACACATAAGAAAGAAGACACAAATGAATAAATCAAACAAGTCATTCGTAAAAAATATTAAATTAAGTAGGGAAATGTTTAGGCTAAATCATTAAAAGGTAAATACTAAATATAATGTTTAGGTTAAATACAAAAGCAAAATGTTTAAAAGACCAATTAGAATGATACGGATCTCTCTATGTGAGATCCTTTATCCATATCCCAGTATGCCAAAGTTTTCTACTGAAGGTCATGTCCTTTGTAAGTTCTAAAAGAGCCAAATCATTCTTAATCACCTCTCCTTAATTCTTCTTAGGCCTTCCTTTGCTCTTTTTATAGGTTTTAAGTACAATCTTCTCGTATCTTCTCAGTGGAACGTCTGGGTGTCTCTTCTTAACAAGACCAAGGATTTGAAATATTTGATTAAAAACTTAATTGTTTTCCTAATCAAAACTAAAATAATGTCACCTTCTTTAAAAGGGTACTATTTTCGTTTCTATTTTTTTAATTTAATGAGTGAAAGGATTGTAAGATGCATTTCTTCTTACAATCTTTATTTAACCATAGATAATAAATCTATTAGGATGCAACATTTGTCTAGAATCTTCACTGATAAGTGATGTTAAGAACATCTAAGGCCTTATACTCTTAAAGTCAAATGGTGTCAGATTGTTTGCAACAAATACCAAGAACCCAAGGCTTTGTTATCTTATGGCGTGTATCTAAAAAGCCTTAGCATTTTTTGTTGACTAAACGGTCATTCCAACCTAGAAGATGGTTCCACTTTTTACAAGCTCTAGAATCTATAAATAATTTTTTTTAGTTGGCCATATTCAAAGGAGCTATAGTTGCATTCAATAACTAAGTGGTCACTTCTATAATGAAACTGAAAGGGAAAAAGTCATTCCCTAGGCTTTAAATGCTCAAATCTTAACTAAGGATGATTAGTCCCTATTTAAGGTTGCATTTATTATACAATTTACTCAATTTGGAAGGAAAGGAATACAGAGCTCTTTGGAAAGTCACAAATGGAGATACAATGTCTAATTTATAGGAACTTAGCTTAGATAAGAGAATTGATCATGGTCAAAGCTAAGAACCTTTAGTCTTATATGCAATTTCAACCCCTAAATGCTTCTTATTAAGCAAGGACAAAATTAAACATTACTGATTGTTAAGGAATCTCTTTGGAAAAGTTCACAAATATTAGAGTTTTCTTCTTACTTTTCTAATGTATACTATTTGATGTTAATTTTTTCCACAAAAATTTTTTATTTTACTTTATCATTGTCCATAAATGATTGAAGATCTAGTGTCTATATTATTAACCTAGTTCTAAGAATCATAATATGTTTAAATGTATAATTTATATTAAGTAATTTAGTAATATGTTATATGGTATAAAATGCTATTTTAAGCACATAATTAATATTCAACATCATGTTATATGGTTTCTTTCCATCCAAATGCCATATATTGTGTTACTTACAACAAATTTAAAAGTCATAAATTCTACTTTCCTTTTATGATATTTATAGCTTCATTTTATAAGATTTTGCAAACTTAAGCTGGAGATACTTGTATGACACAGCCCCTTAAATGCATTCCAAATACCTGAAGTAAAATGAAAATCAAAGAATAGATGCTCCTCAATTTCAATAGCCTAATTGTAAAGCATGCAAGAATCAGTTGGTGTAAGGAATTTCCTCAGTTGATCTATGGTGCTTAACTTCCCCTTAATAGCAAGCCAAAACATAATTAAGGCTTTGAAATAAGCCTGTTAGTACTAAACCAAAACCAAACAGTATAATTTTAACAATATAGCCTCTGAGCATTAATCTGTACGGACAATTAATGAACATTCGTAGATGACAAATCTTACATTTAATTTGAACTTCCCTATTGGGTAAAAGTTGAATTAAGAACTTGTTAGTATGTATTGTGTTAGATATTAGTTCACTATGTGTAGTTAAGGCTTCATAATCTAAAACATTTTCTGCAACTATATTCCTTATAATGTTGAGTTCCTAAAACTCAATCAAAGGTTCTATAATATACCAATTTTCATGCTAGAATTTAAGTTAAGGATCCATTGCTAATTTTGTGTGATAACTTTATTATATATCTTTATTCTAACATCAGTATATGAGACATTCTCCATGATTTATCATACTATGGTTCCAACTATCATAAAATTCTACTTTAAAATTCTAAGCATGGATCTGCTTCACCTATATTGAGTTCTTGTCATTTATAATTCTCCATATTCTTTTGAGAGTTTGTATTTAGTTAGTGACCATTATTGGCATTATATTAGCCCACTCCTTTTTATCTGTATACAACTTAGGTTATTTACCTGTGGCTAAGTGATTCCTACTCCCATTACTAGACCAAAAGAAATTCCTTAGGTTTTAATGTATCACTTGATATATATAGTCTTGAGTAACTATAAGTAAGAAGACTAGTACAAATGTATACTATTTAAGAAGACTAGTACAAATGTATACTATTTATCATAGAATTCTCAAATTAAATCTTCCTTGCCAAAGATAAACATTTGTTGCACTAACTTATAATCTTAGAAGTGGTCCTTTCTAAAAACGGTTTGAATTCAATATAAGAAGGAATTTTAGAAGTTATTTGAATGTCAAGATAACTAAGGGAGGTTTAGTGGCTTTTAAGCTTGAGATGCCAGCTAACTAGTTATATATTACATTTGCTTTAATGGAAACTATTAGTTAGCTCTATTCCTTATTTATAGTCAAACATGAAAGTGGTTTAAAAGTATTTAGGGATATCACTAAGACACTAACTGAATTAGGGTTAGCTTTATAGAAAAAGATCATATCTCCTACAAAGGATAAGCTTTTGATCCTCATGCTCTAACATGTGGAATGGAATTTAAAGGTTTTTTCTTGCCAAATCATGCTTTTAATGAGTCTATCTAATTACTCCATTCCTAAGGTAAAAAGATTAAAGTATAAGGGATCCCCTTTCTTTAATCCCCTAGCTCCTTTAACCATCTTTATTGGCTCACCATTGACCGACATTCTAATCGAAATGGTAGTTATGCATTATGATATCTAATAAGTCCTCATTACAAGAAATCTAAAAGCATGTAATGTATTTAGAATGAAATTCAAATCTAATGAATCAAATGGTTAATTGTGACCAACTTAATAGCCAAATTCTTACTAGAGTTCTTTCTACTATAGTTTTTGAAGAGCTTTGGAATCGACAACACATTATCCCCTATTCATCTGCCTTTAATGCAATCTCTTCAAGAAGAATCAACTAGATATATAAGCATTTGTTCTATTCTTCTAACTAACAGTTCAACAATTATATTATATATTGTATTGCAACAAGATATAGGTCGATAGTCATTTAAGGCATTAAGTGAATATACCCTAGGAATGAGGAAAATGAATATCTTATTGATCTCCTTTTAACATGCTTATATTCCTGAGGAAATTAAGCTTTGAATCAATTACCAAGGTTTTAGTAGGAGGTTAGGTTTCATGAAAGAAAAAGGTATTAAGGTCATTAAGTCCTAGTGCGTTATTTAGGTGTAACGTAAATAGAGCTTCTTCTATATCCTTTACATAACTATATTTTATTAGAGAGTCGACAACTTATGAAGTTATCCACTCCTTGATTATAGATTTCAATATGTTAATAGAGGAAGTAGCTTCAATGTTGGTTCCAACTATTTTGCCAAAAAAGTTAAAAACTTCCCTATATAATTCCTCCTTGTCAGTCAATAAGTTACAATGCTTAGCCTCAAAGAGTATATCTTATTGATATTTTTGCTTTTAGTAGTGATCTATAGAAGAATTGTGAATTTTTATTGCATCTATGAACCATAATATCCTTGATCTTTGTTTTAACAAGGAAAGATTAATTTCATTCATTTGATTATAATAGAGTAGTGCTTGTTTCTCCTCTTTTTATAGAACCATATCATAAGGAGAGTTATAGAGGGAGCCTTAGACGTTATCTAGCTTATCTTTAGCCTCTTTAACAACCTTCTAAGTATTAGAGCATCTCTTACTGTTAAGGATTTTTAGTTTATTCTTAATCCCTTACATCTTTCTCTTACAGATGAAGATTTTGGTTTCACTTACTAAAATGTTAAGACATTTGGAAACAACTTCATCAAACCCTTCCACTTCAATCAATTGGCTGTTGAAGTAGAATGGAAAGTTTCTCTTCTATTGACTAAATAATTTTACACTAGAATAGTTGTATGGTTCGATAACAAATGATTATTTAATACTGTTGTGCTCTCTAGAAAAGCATCCAACCAATTTTCAATAACCATAGCTCTATCTAGTTTTTTTTCTTATGAACCAATTACGTTTGTGTTTGTTGTTCTAAGTGTAAAAGTGGCACTCAATTCTCAGACCAATGACACTATTGCATTCTAAAAGTTCATCGATGTGATTCCTTCAGCCTATATTCCTTTTAGCTTCTATTTAGTAGAGCAAATAATTAAAGTCCTCTAAAAATATCTATAGTTCAATCATGTTGCTTGCAATTTCCTTGAGCTTATTCCACTAATAAATCTCTGATAATTGTAATTGAAAAGATAAACAAAAGTAATATAAAGCCTTACATCTTAATTTTTCATTTTAATATGGAAGATGTATCGGTTGTTTCCCTACAAAGTAAGGTGTAGCCTCTACTTTGGATGAATCAAAAGCCACTTCAAAGATTAATCTTAAATGTTTTGTTTATTATTTTGTATAAAAATTGTGTATTTTGAATTAAAGAATAAAGAAAATACCTTCTAATTATATTCATATATACATATAAATTAATTAAAGTTCCTAAAATTAACTTTTTATGTAGAACCATAAATAAGTATCTCATATTTAAGTGTATTTTCTCTATTTAAGTGTACTATTGCTTGAATTTATTCTTTTAACATATTCAATTTATTGACTTTTTAGTTTCACATATTTTTAATAATTATTTGTAATACAATTTCCAGAAATGTTGAATATAAATAAATTGAAGTGGGTGGGCGGATTAAAAAAATAAATTCAAGCAATACATTAAGTGGACGATGGATAATAAAGTGGGCCAGCGGACATTTTAAATAAATAAGTTCCATCGTTGTACAATGTATAATAAAGTGGGTGAGCGGACATTTTAAATAAATAAGTTCCATCATTGTACTGCCCGTTAAATCCACTTATCTACTTACCTAATGCTTTGATGCATTCTGTTCAAAGCTGAACATTTTGGACGGTTTCTGATAGTATACAATGGTTAATGCTTGAGATATGATATTGTCTGGGACAGTCACGATCAAGTTAATCCTTCTTAACCACTCGTACTTATAGCGCTTTGACAAGATTCGAGGCTTGATTTTTGGGTGACAAATGAAGTTAATCGTTCTTAACTGACATGCGGAATGTGGAAAATCTAATACTATGCAATCTTATTTCTAACTAATAAAGATATTATTTTCAAATGATCCACATAAAAAATATACAAATATATATTAAAAAATAAAAATAAAAAGTAGTCATAAAAGATAATAATGATATAATCTAATAAAGAAATACTGTATACATAAAATATAAAGTATGTAATATGTAATAAACTAAATAGTATGATAAAAATAGACAAGATAAAGAGTAAAAAAAGATAAAATAAGTAAATAAATACACACAAAAAAAAAGAAAACAAGTAAATAAATAAATCAAATAAGTCATTATAAAAATATTTAGGTTAAGTTGGGAAATGTTTAAACCAAATCACTAAAAGGTAAGTACTACATATTTAAATGTTTAGGCTAAATATAACAAGAAAATGCTTATAAGACTTATGAGAATGACAAGGATCTCTCTATGTGCGATCCTTTATTCATATCCCAGTACACTAAAGTTTCTATTTAAGACCTTATTCTTGGTAAGTTCCAGTAGAGCCAAATCACTCTTGATCACTTTGAGGCTTGAAGTTTGAGTGACAAATCTAGGAATGGGTTTGCTATGATTCGTTTTAAAGTCAATACCAAACATCAACACTAATTATCGTGTTATGCATGGGATAGTGGTGATTAGTAATTGCTCCTCAATTAACATAAAGAAGTAGCCCTAGAAGTTGTGTTTGATATTTTACCTACTCCTTACAAGCTCATGTATCATCTCTATGATACTCTCAATGATACTACCATGCGGCATCTTTGAGCTTTGTCTGCCTTCTATGCTTGTTTTATATCATTATCATTTCTCCAAGTTTATTGCCATTTCTCTTATTCTACCAATTCCAATTCTCTTTTGTGAACATTCTTAGAACTATTTCAAACCCTTTCTAAATGACGTGTAGACATGTCTCAACTCTTGACTCATCATCATTTATGGGACACTACTTTAACTGATTCTCATAGCCATTGTTTCAATTTGTCTACTTGTTTGGATTATCCAAAAGAAAGTGAATGAATCACGTAAAAGACAACCTATTGTTGGTCTTACTACTTTCCTCTTGAAGTCAAGTAATGTGGAATTTGGGAAGATAGATACTTTCTTATAATTATAATTAAACATATTTCTATAATTCGGTAATGTGAAGCAATGAACAAATCTTTAAGGCTTATGATTTTGAATAATTCATGGAAAAATATTTTTCTTTATTCCAATGGAGGTAATAAATTTGCTCGCAAAAATTGAAGTGTTTGTATACATTTTGATCTAAAATGATCAAGGACATTTAAATAGTTAATACAACAATAACAATTCAGTGAAAATTTTGCTGATATGTCGAATATGGAAAATCTAATATTATGCAGTCTTATCTCTAACTAATAGAGATGTTGTTTTCAAATGATCCACATAAAAAATATGTAAATACATATTCAAATATAAAATAAAAAGTAGACATAAAAGATAATAATGATATAATCTAATAAATAAATAATTTATACATATATAAATATGTAATAAACTAAATAGTATGATAAAAATAGACAAGATAAAGAGTAAAAAAAGATAAAATAAGCAAATAAATACACACAGAAAAAAGAAAACAAGTAAATAAATAAATCAGATAAGTCATTATAAAAATATTTAGGTTAAGTTGGGAAATGTTTAAACCAAATCACTAAGAGGTAAGTACTACATATTTAAATGTTTAGGCTAAATATAACAGGAAAATGCTTAGAAGACTCATGAGAATGACAAGGATCTCTCTATGTGCGATCCTTTATTCATATCCCAGTACACTAAAGTTTTCTATTGAAGGCCTTGTTCTTGATAAGTTCCAGTAGAGCCAAATCATTATTGATCACTTCGAGGCTTGAATTTTGGGTGACAAATCTGGTTATGGGTTTGTTATGATTCATTTTCAAGTCAATATCGAACATCAATATTACTTATCATGTTATGCACAGGATTGCGGTGATTAGTAATTACTCCTCAATTAACATAAGGATGTAGTCGTAGAAGTTGTGTTTGATATTTTACATACTCCTTACAAGCTCGTGTATCATCTCTATGATACTCTCAATGATACTACCATGTGGCATCTTTGAGCTTTGTCTGCCTTCTATGCTTGTTTTCTAAATGACGTGTCTGACATGTATCAAATCTTGACTCTTCATCATTTACAGGACATACTTTAACTAATTCACATAACCATTGTTTGAAGGTGTCAACTTGTTCGGATTATCTAAAAGAAAGTGAATGAACCTCGTAAAAGATGACATATTGTTGATCTTATTGCTTTCCTCTTGAAGTCAAGTAATGTGGAATTTAGGAAGATAGATACTTTCTTATAATTAGAATTAAACATATTTCTATAATTCGGTAACGTGAAACAATGAACAAATCTTCAAGGATTATGATTTTGAATAATTCATTGAAAAATATTTTTCTTTATTCCAATGAAGGTAATAAATTTGCCCACAAAAATTGAAGTGTTCGTATACATTTTGATCTAGAATGATCATGGACATTTAAATAGTTAATAGAACAATAACAACTCATTGAAAATTCTGCTGATACGCGGAATATGGAAAATCTAATAGTATGCAATCTTATCTCTAACTAATAGAGATGTTATTTTCAAATGATCCACATAAAAAATTGCAAATATATAAAAATAAAAATAAAAAGTAGACATAAAAGATAATGGTGATATAATCTAATAAATAAATACTTTATACATAAAATATAA
>JAOSBO010000002.1:34800561-34818747 GCA_027563915.1 Erythroxylum rotundifolium
AAGTCAATTTGTGATTCCGCTGCCGGAATTGGTTTTGGGCCAGAGAGATCCTATGGAAACAACCTTATAGGAAGATATGTTTACGTCTTTGATATTTGCGATCGTCGGGCTCCAGAAACGGGGTCTGACATTAGTCCTCAAACTTCTCCATTTGTAGACATCTTTTAGACATTTTTAGACATCTTGATAGTAATGTTATAGCTTTTCCAATGACTCCAAAATTACTTCAATTGGATAACCATAGAGAAAGTTGCATTAAATATTGTGTTTATTCTTCTAATTCTTCACCTACAAGAAAGCGAAGTAAACATAGAAAAATATAACAAAATTCATATAAAATATATCATTTAAATGTCAAATACTAGGTAAATTAACCCTTAATAATATTTAAAATATTAACCTATTAGCATTTTTATTTTTTTAACTTTTTGCTTTGTCTTCTTCTTACGTGATAAGTTGCTACATTATGTCTTTTGTTTTTTTCATAATTTGGTCTATATTTTTCTATTTAATTTTCTATCTTCTTCCTTTTAATACTTCTTTTCTTTATTAACATTTCCATCTTCATTTTAGTTAGCCATACACATCAGTTCAACTCACCATTTTTCCTTAGCAAGAAAGCTCTGCCTCTTTTCATCTTTTATTTTCTTTACCACAATTTACTTAGCCTTCAATTGAGTGACTTTCTTCATTTCCTACATCTTCTTTTTTTATTTTGGTCAATAATTCCAACATTTAAAACTAAGGCAATTTAAATGAAAATTGATTAAAAAAACTATTAATGAAAATACACATCTTAGTGATAATTTTTATTTATGTTGCTATAAAAATTATAAATACAATAAAAGAAATAGAAAAAATTAAATGTCTACAAATGAAAACAATAATAAGGGAAGAAAGCCAAAAAAATTATCCTACAAAGCAATTCAAAATTTAGATATTATACGCAGAATAACAATTAGTGCATTGTATATTATGAGCTTCCGTAAATTGCTATAAAATGTATTCTCTATTAGTTCATCTTATGAAAAAATAATTTTCCAAGATGAAAATTTTACATTAATGGCATATTATAATTTTGGTGGCATTTTCCAATAATTAAGAAAAGTATTGTGTTTAAAAATTTACAAGAAAACAATCAAATTAAATTAAAATTGGCATATTCATTAGAGAAAACTTATTTTAGTTTACATTTCCTTAAATAGCTTTAAATTCTTGATGTTTGTGTTTTATACTTAAATTTAGTATTGAGTATAGTGGGATTGCTTGATATAATATTCATGACTATGTTTAATTTATTTTAATGATCTTTTTTCAAAATTCTTTTAAGAATAAACAGACCTTAAAGATTCTTAAAAGGAGATTTTTTTTATGTGCCAGATGTAAAGTGTGTTTAATATTAGTTAATGTTATTGTTACAATTTAGTCTTATATCTTATATTTTTATTTTTTTTTCTTAGTGAAGGGTAAGGATCTATGCATCTTCGTCATTTGGTTCGATGAACATTAAAGTAATCAATTACCAAAGGGACAAGAATCAAGAGTTAGTGAATCATTCATAAACCCCTGTATAAAAACAATATAAGTTAACAAAATTTTTTATGTTGCTATCATATATTAATTTTGGAGTTGCAATAGGATTGTGTAACTAACTACTAGTACTTTATAAAGACTTATCATTGAAGATTTTTCTTATAACTAAAAATATTGTATTACTATATATAATTGTTTTACTCCTAATTTATTTGATTTAGGATTCCATATTATGTTGAATTTAGTAACCTAAGTTGTTGTTTTTTATGTCAAGTTATATTAGCTTTAGTAAGTACTAAAAATAATGAAGATAGTAAGTCCTACTTTTAAACAAAGATGCTCTAGATTTTCTCTAACACTTTCACTATTCTACCTTTAAGGCTTCTTTATTTTTAAACCAAATTCTCTTATTGTTTCCCTTTCTAGCCATCTTTTCCAGTTAGTTTCTTTCTCATTTTTGTATCTTATCTATTTTGTACCGTTACTAGCAAAAATATCTCTTGATGTTAAAGTTATGATGAGTTCTTTTCTAACCCTGGCTTTCAACTTTGGAACTAGCTCTACCTTGACCCAAAATCACCTCTCTTCCTTACCAAACTTAACTACCTTAACACCTTCCTATCTCTTTTTGCCTCTCCCTTGCCAAATAAATAGCTTAACAAGTTATTTCAGTGGTCCTTAAAGTTGCTACCATTAGTATCAAAACTCAACCTAATAACTCTTAATCGGTTAACAAATGAGCCTATAACAAAATGGTAGGAAATCTTATGTCTTTTGACAAAATGAAATGCATTCCCTTTAAGGAAGACTCCAATATTGTAACTCCATCAATGGATGAACTAAATATTGGAGCACAAAAATGGAAATCAACCATGATGGGGTTTTTTTATTAAGAAGTACATCTCTTTTCCTTAGGTTTAGCATCAAGCTAGCACTT
Organism: Erythroxylum rotundifolium; assembly: GCA_027563915.1. NCBI lineage: Eukaryota > Viridiplantae > Streptophyta > Magnoliopsida > Malpighiales > Erythroxylaceae > Erythroxylum > Erythroxylum rotundifolium. The sequence continues at coordinate 34,803,032 of JAOSBO010000002.1, forward strand.
AACTAAAAAAGAATTGGCTAGAGAATGTCCTTATTAACAAGGAAGAACTCCTTGATAGCTTGGGAATAAATAATCTTGATAATGAAGGAAAGTTTACAAAGGATTCCACATCCATAAGCTACTAAGAGGAAGGATTAAGTCAAAGCTTGGATACAAATTGGGTGGAAACTAACGGATGAAAATAACCCCAAAAAAAAATGTGAATGAAGAGAGAAAAATAACTTGAAAACACTCTATTGAGTAATCACCCTAGTGAAAGCCCAATAGTTGTGTATAATAAGGTAAGGAGATGAGTCCACAAATGCCTTTAAGATATAAAGCTATATGGAAAAAAGTAGACGTCAACCCTGGGAAGGAGGAAACAAAACCTAATATAAAGATTGTATTCTTTTCTCTTGGAGAAAGAAGTAAATCAAAGGAGTAAAACTCAAGTAAAATAATATTATTAACCCATATAGTATCTCCAATCCTCAAATTACATTCCCCTATCCCTATGAACATTGGAGTTTTAAGAGCTAGCAGAGTAAAACCTGGTCGTAAATTTAGGAAAAAGGAGACTATTAACTCTATTTATTAAATAAATAGTGAAATTCGGAACGTTAAAGTCTAAATAACCCTAATAAATAGTTGGTTCTAAAGGATTTCTTATCCTTAAGGAAGCATGGTTTTATTAGTTTAATCAAAAACAAAATAAAGAAATCATAATTATAAAAAGGATTGCGGATTTTGATTAGGAATTAAACCACTTTGAACAATCATGAAGTTTACAATAAAGGATATATCATACTCTTTTGACCCTAATATCTTTCTTTTCCACCAGTGAAGCTACTTAGAACAAATTTTCAATTACAAGTTCTTACTAATCGAATTGCAATTGTTCTTAAATATTACTGCATGTTATAATGATAACTTAGTGTTTCAAAGGAAGAAAATTTGGGTAGATCTCACTTCCTAAGAGCTTATTCATCTATTACTTGGCTATTAATAAGTGAATTCAAGTATAAAATATTTAATTAAAAGGTTAATAGCCTAAAGTCAAATTTAAAGCATCATAATGAGGACTTCTCTAAGTTCCCAGTGAAGTAGTGACTAATCTAAGATTCACATTAGATTACTTTCCCTACAACAATCAGAAAAGTAGGAGTTAGTTTCTTCTATACGAGTTTAATTGGTTCTTAGTTAACAAACTTCCATGTTTAAATTCCCCCTCAACTATGCTTACTTCTATAATCCACTTAAATCAAACCATGCGCTGATTATCATTCAAATGAACATGTAAAAAAATAAAAGTAATCCCATTTCAAATCCATTAACTCTCTTTAGATGCTCCAAGCTTCAAGGAGACCACACTTAAAGGCTTAAGTACTTAAATGGTTGGTACCCAAGCTTAGATTTGTTTGCGATGGTTAAAAGTTGTAAAAGGTAAACTAATCCAATTGTATAAGAGGAGTGTGACCCCTCATTAGTGAAGAAACAGATAGCTTTGTAATCCCACAATTAGATCTAGGATAAATTGACTATTAACCCTATTGATGGCCCTTAAACTAATTAAAAGCTTAGCTTTTAAAAATTATGTAAGTTCTTTTTAAATGTTTTTCTCATTGATGAGGAATAAATCAAAGGATTACTTGGCTAAAAGGAGGGTGATAGGACTATGAAATTTTTTCACGATTTATTCAAGCTAGAAGGAATATGAAAATAGGAATATGAAATTTTTTTCATGATGTATTCAAGCTAGAAGCAATATGAAAAAGTATTTTCCCTAGAAACACCTAATGGTATAACCATAAATGATTAGTAATAACTAAAGAAAATGGCTTTAAACCACTATAGTACGCTACTGGGTTCATCTCTACATGTGATCCTTTTACTTGATTAGATTAAAAGATGTTTAGCTAATTCTATCCTTGGTGATCTTAGTGATTTATTTATCAAGGAAATCATAAAGATATGATATAAAGGAACTCCTTTTAATCATGAATCCTAATAAAGCCATGAGTCTTGATAGTTTCAAAGTTAGGTCTTTTCAAAGTGTATGGGATATATTAGGTAATTTGGTTACTAAATCAGCCCTAGAATTCTTCAAAAATAGGAATCATTAAAGTAGATTAACTATAGACTCATTTCATGTTTTAATGCTATTTACAAATTCTTCTCCAAATTTTGAACTTTAAAACTAAAAGATATTTTTAAGGAAATAAAAAGCCCTTTTTATAGAGCTTATATCTCGGAAAGAAGCATTAATGATAATACATTGATTGCTCAAGAATTATTCAAAGGCTACCGCAAAAGGAAAGAAATAAAAATTTAAGCTTTAAAAATTAACTTCAATAAAGCATTTAATTCTTTAAACTATAACTTCTGTTCAACTCAATAGAGACATTAGGTTTCCCTAAAAAATTCATCATCTACATTATTCAATACATCACTATAACTTCATTTTCTATTCAAGTTAATTGATAACTAATGAATATGTTCCACGTTACTAAGGAACTAAGGTTGGGTGGCCCTGTATCTACCTACCTATATGCCAACATAAAGATTCTCACTGAACTTATTAGTTTAACATTTCTAAGGAACCTAGCTTTAAATTCAATTACAAATGTAATAAGATTGGAATTTTTAAACTCACTTTTATTGATGATTTATTATTACTCTATAGGGTAGTATAAAAATCTTAGTTTGTGTAAAAAGGCCCTATCTTATGATGGAAGAATTCAATTTATAATCTTATTTTTAAAAAATTTACACATTAATAAAGCTCTCATATAGAAATTCCAAAAGAGACAATGATCCTATTAAAAAGATGCTTAGAAAGTTCTTTTAGTTTAGAATTAAGATAAGCTTAAATTGCCTAAAGTGAAAAGGTTTAAAATATATGTGCCCAAGTAGAATAGGGGTCTTAGGTTCAATTCAATCAAAGTTTTTAAGCAATGTTCTTCTAATTAAGAGACTATGATATACTTGTATTAACAAAGAATCACTTTGGGTAAAATGAATAAATACGTACTTTATGAAGGGAGAGAGCGTATGGTGAATTAAGCCAAGAATAAAAGTAACATAGACCCTAAACCAAATGTCACTGATAAGGCATTCATTTAGCCTAGTTATCAAGCACAACATAGATAACAGCAAAGGAACTTCATTTTGGTTTAAAATTGTCACAACTTGAGTCCTTGTGCAAACAGCAAGAATTTGATACTCTTAAAGCAAGCATACCAGTCAATACTAAGGTGACAGTAATTACAGAAGCTAATAGCTAGTGCTAGCTAACAATGCTTCAAATAGTTTTAGAGTGATCAAAGACAACCTCACTATATACACTCCCTTCGAAAAAGATGATGTCTTATGGCTCTCTAACTACTCTATATAATTTTCTAACCTCTCATACAGGACACTACTGATAGTCTTCAAAGAATAATTTATTAGTATAAGCTAGTTCAGATCCTAATCTTATTCCTTATACCTCTTTTGTCTTTTGGCTTGTTATTAATGGAAGGTTATACACTAAAGTTTTCCTTAAATCATGCCATTTGAACTTTACTTATGTCCTCTTTCAAGCTTTCAAAGAGGAATTAATCCATTTCTTCTTCAAAGCATATATTAAACCTCTTCATTCTCCATTATAATAACTCTCAATGGGAAAACACTATCTCTTGGGATTTGAAGCCCAATTATCATGTAAAAGGTAATTTAAACATGTTTAGGCTAACCATTGGTGTAACAGTATACATCATTTAGATGGAAGGAACCAAAGGATCTTCAAAGGAGTTCAAACCAATATAGAGATCATCTTTTTAAGGATATTAAATAAAATAAGGGAAGCAGCAATCACAGTGGACTTAACTGCAACTGTGAGCATCTATTAGGTAATTGAATGCAAGTCACATTATGGTCATTTTATGGTCAAGTATAGGCTATGTTTGTGCAATTTTCATACATGTAACACACCACTACCGTAGAGTATATGCTCGAATATCTAGAGTACATTCGAGAACGTACCCTATGAAAATAACATGTTAGAGCAATCTTATTCACTTATTATGGCATCATACAGAGCATAAATAGTTAAAAGATCAACTTTTACCATTTCATTCACAAGCATAATTTACATTGTAGCATCACACTACATAATACATCTATTTACTTAACCAAAAACATCTGAGAGTTTGCTACTCTTTTATAAAACTCTACAAAAATGAGGACACTAAACACAAGTATTATATCAAAACTCCTCAGTATTAGTTGACTTGACCTTTGAGCCATTCTTGTTTCCAAAGAAATGCAAGTACTAGACTTCTACTAGTTTGCCTTAGAAGCTAGGTTTCCCTCGTACCTAAAAATCAACAATTGCTATTTTGATGAGTTTGCGAATTTAGTGAATGAACCATCATTGATGTGCTCACTCATATCAAAACACAAAGACAATTCACAATCCAATTCCCAAACAAATCATATCATCAAATATTGAATGTCACGTTACATTTCATATACTCATTTCAGAATAATTTGATCATTTATCTTAATCAGTCACATTATTAACATGTACGCAAATATTGCATATCACTATATCATCATAATTCAATAATTCATTGTGTATATATTTGCAAATGCATATGCATATGTGACTCCACTTTCATTTTTATTTTGTTGTGACTGAGTGCCTTTTTATGATCTCGTATTTATTGTGGATACCGGGCTCATTAATAACTGAGCCTATAGTTCATTGTGCACATTTCTAAGCTTTAAGCTCTTTTTTAAACTAGTCACCCCAGTCACAACTCCTTTATATGATCATGCATAACAATGTGATGAAATGCATCAATTCGCATTACATGCAATCAATAACTTTCATTCACTATACACAGTCATTTATCATATTCATCGGATCTAAGTCTGGCATTCAATATTTAGTTAAGTACACATTTTTTTTCCAAATTCACATACAATTAGGAAACACTCCCAATACAATCTTAAATATCAAATTCCTCAGACCATCAATGTCTGGAATTATCACAATTACATTAATAACAGTTCAATAGTTGAAATTTAAACAGAAACAAATCAATCATAGTGAGAATACATCTAGGTTGACTCATAGTATGCTCTAAATTAGCTATTGCCTTGAAGAACCGACAATGTCTAGATGCTGACGTTCGATTTGTGCTTCTTTATTTATGCAATACACACTCAATTTATGCAATACACACAAATTGTACACACATTACTAATTTGATCAATCATATATATATATATATATATATATGATTGATCAAATTAGTAATGTGTGTACAATTTGCATGTATTGTATAAATAAAGCAACACAATATATATATATATATGATCAATACATACTCAATTTACTTTTCCAGGTATGTATCCCTACATCACAAGTCTTGATCATTCAAACATCATAACTTGGGTATAACTAGTTTGCAATTTGGGCTTATACCTTAAAGAAATTTGATTATTCTAATATTATCAATCACAAATTCATCAATCCTTTTCTATCATCATAAAATCACATAATGTCCCAATTTCTCATTCATTTATACCTAATTCACATTACTCATATTCTTTGGATCACAATTGTGTTCTTAAAAACACCTTTTTTCCTTTAATAACTCTAATTTTCCGGATTTAGATACATTATAGCAAACAATCCATTCTTAAGTTACGAACTCAATTAACAACCTAAATTTATCAAACCTTTAATCAATTAATCAAGCATCAAACTAGGTTCATTCCAAGCCTCAGTCAAGTCTAGAGGCAACAAAGTAAAGTAGCTTATCCATAGTTGGTTCAACATTCACATAAAAGAGAAGATTTCACTTTCAATGCATTGTCCATGATCGTGGAGGCCTTCCCACGATCGTGGGATGTGTTATCCGAAAATTTTCTCCTGATTCTCTTTCAATTTTTCTATATTTTAACCCTTTCATACTAAACTCAAAACATCTTCTTCATAGTTTATCATTTATACCTCAATTTCTCATCATTTTCACCTCAGTTCCAACTCAAAATCATCCATACAACAATTTGCAGATTGTTGTTTATCATTTACACAACAACATAACATGAATGTATCCGTTCATTCATTAATATTCCAGCACTCATCAAACACCATTATCACCATCAATCTATCCCTAAATAATCATCATAAATGCTTCTCTTAAAACAAGCCATGAAGAACATTATTTTACCTACTTGTTTAGCTCAAAATCTCCTTAAATCATCAAGTAACCTAGCTCTCCAAGCTTACATAATCATCACCATTTTAAGGTAAAATAGGTTGAGTTTTCATCAGCAAGAAGAAGACAACGAAATTTTGTAGTGATAAAGTGAAGGATTTTAGTAAGAGTTCAAAAGTTGGTTGGGTGAGAGTGTCATGAATGAAGAAGGAGAAGAAGAGAGTATGTAGCAAAAAGTAGAAATGAAATAGAAGATGATTGTCTTGTGTGTATATATTGTGAGATAGGTATGTGACAAGTGTTATGACACTTGTTATATAAAGACATTGGCCACATGTCTTCAACTCATGGTGCCAAATGTCTCTTAATAATTGGTCTATTTGTCCCTCAATCTCCAAGCCATTTGTCACCAAATTATCTAAGCCATTTGTCACTTTCTACTACCATGTGTCAATTTGTCTTGCCACTTGACATTTTTCCTAATCTAAAAATACACATTAATTCATAAATCTCCCAATTGTAACAGTTAATTATAATTTACTAACTATAATTCATCAACCAAAATTCAAGACATAACAATGCATAATCATAACATAACCATTTTAAACCTTTTATATCCCAAAATATGTCAATTGAGAGCATATACAGTCTTTGCATTGTGTATAAAATCATAATTCATATGTGTAAGCTAATGATATGCATGTAAATGAAATGCATTTCCCAATTTCCCAATTCTATTACTCACGTGCAATGGTCTAGGGTTCTAACCCTTAGTATGGAAAACCGAGGATTACTATGTATCTCAAGTAGCTTGATACTAACTTACTTGTCATTCACACCAATTCATACAACTACATATACTTTGTATTGGTGTTATTTGCAAAAGCTAGCTTGATTGAAATTTCTTTATTTAATTTCCAAAAAAATTTAGTAAGTACTAGATATTCAATGTTCCATTTATGTTGGAATTTTTATCTATATTTATTGAAATGTTTACATCCTCATGAAGTTACAATTTGTAATCAAACAATTGAAAATCTTGTAATTAAATAAAATATACGTTTAATCAACAAGTACATGGTGTGTCCAGCTAGGTATAAACTCCTATAATTAAATAGTATCAAGTTAGGTATAAGCATGTGATATGCTATATCATACACGTCACTTTTAAGAAATATAATGTCCTTAACATAAAATAAACAGAAATAATGGGGCTCCTTAAAATGATATAAAACCTTGAATAAAAAAAATTTGATCTCTTTATTTTTCTACAGTTTCTCGACATTGCCTTTGCTCTTAGTTTTATTTAATGCTGGAATACCTTCTAAATTGTTTGATCTTCTTCTTAGTCCAAGAATATGAAGCTCTTTGTTTTGACTCTTAATGGCTCCTTATCTTTTCCTTTGTTTCTCAATAACTCCTCACCTTTTTTCTTTGTCAAAGGATTTGTAAGCTTTTTCTTTGTCTTTTCTACTCACATCTTCTTAAGTTTTATTACATTAATAGCCTAAATTTATTAGGAAACCTAAGAAGAATTAATATTCTAAAACATAATATAAATTGTAAGATATTCTTTATTCATGTAATTAATTTTTATGGCAATAAAAAACTTAAAAAAGATTAAAGGAGATTTAATAAATTTGATGTATTATTGATACTAAATAGAAGCTCTTAACCTTTTCTAACATTGCGTCTTTAATTTTTGCATATACTATATTTATTTGTGTATTTTTTTTCCTTATAGCGATGTTGAATTTACTTTTTTTGGCTAATTCTTTTTCTAGTGTGATAACTCTTTTCTTGAAAATTAGAGTGCAGATAAAATGGCCATGAAGTGGATGTTATCCCTAAAAGTAAATGCTAGCTCTATCTTGAAGTGAATGTTATCCAAAGTAGTGAATGTAAGAATTCACAAGGAAAAATCACCAATTGTTGACAAATCAGATTTTTTGTCAGCTTAATTACTTAATGCCCTTAAATCATCATGACAAATCCTCAAATTGCTTTAGCATTGTCAAAAATATTCTAGGAGCAAGCAAGTTGATGAGCATGTTTGGTTTAAATTTCCTAAGATATCAATTGTTATGTTGTGGAAGCAATAAGATCTAGCAGCAAGGTATCCATATGCTTCATTTGGTTTTGAAAGACCCTTTTACTCTTCTCATACTATAGTGCATATACTACATTGGTATTATAAATCAAGGAGTCTCCTTTGCTAAGTTTAAGAATCTGGCAAGACCAGATTATCATCACATTCCATTCCAATGAAGGAGAGAGAAAGTGGTTGATCTGGATCAATCTATTTCAAATATAGGATGAATATTCGTATTGGAAGAATATGCTCTTTGTTGTCTCCTCCTCATATCTGTGGAGAGTACATAAAGTTGGAATATTCAGGAATTCTTTAACTCTATCTACTATGGAGAGTCTTTTTTTTATTACAAACCATAGAACAATTAGGGATATGGGATTTTCTTCAGGAAATCAAATTATCTTACTCCATTTTATGCTCGAAGATCGAGTCCTTAAAATATTCTTATGAGTAGGATTAGTGTTTTTCCAACATATAGTTTCCTATTTTTGTTGATTAAGAACATAGTTTGGGATAAGATCAATTAGAGCAGATCTGAAGAGAGCTTCCAAGGCACTGGTTCCACTTGCAATAACCCCCTTAACTATTTATTACACCTTGAATTTTTATTTAGTTTTATCAATTACTATTTAGTCTTACTAATTTATTTTTTCCTACATAATGTGCTTATTTCCCATTATTTTTATTCTTGAACTTGAATTTTTAAGTAGTTTTCATTTTTAGTGCTTAGAAAAGGAATTTTTACTTTTATTAGAATTAGATTAATGAGCAAGATATTTTAAGAATAATTTATGAAAATTAGGAATAAATTTGGTTACTTGAAATTTTTAGAGAAATAATTAATAATAATTGATGATGGTGAATAAATTGGAGGAAAATACGATATAGATGAAAAATTACAAATATTAAACAAATTTTATTTTAAGGTCATAAGTGTGCTGTAGGTGTTAAAATAATTCGATATATATTTAAAATAAAAATAAAAGGTGGATGGAGAAATATTGACATTGAGTATCATTAAGGACATAATTAGAATTTCACACTATAGGGCATAGATTTATTTTTTTCCAAATTTTGCTTATTAGAGTTTAATAGATACAAAAGAGGGAGATTTGGGGTAGAAGGGGATGGCACTCCTAAGGGAGAAGAGAAAAAGAGATTGATGAAAAAGGGACAAAAAAAAGGTTTAGAGGAAGGAGTAGACCTGATTTCTAATAATAGGTGAGCGAGATTGCATCCCTTCCTAAATCCCTCTTGAAAAAACATTTTGATAATTTTGAGAAATTTTTTTATGGGGATACTGATATTTCCTGGCTATTTATATATGTTCTAAATGGTTATCAACAGTTTGAGGAAATATTGTTTGGTCTATGAGACATCGGTTAACAAGTGTAGGTTCTATTTTTGGACACAAGTGACTGAATTGCTTTGCTCTAATTATTTCAAGGTCAAGAGTTGTTAGTTTGATAAAGTGTAAATCATAAAAGTTGTAAATATGTGTGTCGAGTTTATTCTTATCAAAGAGCAAGTGCCTAAAATTTACAGGTTTTTTAAAATATTTTGTTTAGTACGACTAAATTTGAATATAAGATCATACTCATAATTTGAGTGCCTAGAGAACTGATTCAGAAGTTGGTTGAAACATGAAAGTTGTTAATTTAGACTTTGGGTAATTTTTTGTAAAATAATTTGGATAAATTCATATTGGTTTGGAAGATATAGTTAATTTACCATAGAGTTTTCAAGTTGTTATGACATTAAATGTGTTATATTATTGGAAGCTAATCCTGTGGATTATAGGAATTTAATTTTTGAAGATGTTCAACATGAAAATTATGTGTATATATATGTGAGTAAATAATAAGTGTAAAAAATTTTATGGTTTAGATTGTTTACAAGTTATGCTTGTTGAGAATTTGCTACACTATGGTAAATTTTGTGATTATGGTAAGTCATTATGAATGTCCCATGAAAAGGTTGTTTATGTGAATTGAGATAGTTGCTTAAAATGGATGGGGTAGGAAATATGTGAATATTCATTAGAAATTTTTTAACTCATTAATGTTGTTACATACAAATATTGTCGTGATTATTAGATTATGTTGAAATTTTATATCATGTGTCTTGAACTTTCTGCTAGGATTGAAATTGATTTTTTGTTTGAAAATATGTGAATAAAGTTCCCTATATGAGAAATTGATAATAAACAGATTGATTAAGTAAAATAAATGAAAGAACTAAGTGAGGTGACTTAGGCAAATTTTCTTAAACACAGACCTAAGTAAGGTGGCTTAAGTAAAAGGCCAAAGTAAGGTGGCTTAAGCAAAATTTTCTTAACCTAAGTGAGGAGACATAGGCATATTTTCTTAAACAAAGACCTAAGTGAGGTGGCTTAGGCAAAAAACTAAGTCAGGTGACTTAGGCAAAATTTTGTTAAACAATTATTTAACTGAGGTGGCTTAGGTAAAAACCTTAAATGAGTTTACATAGGCAATGAAATAAAGATCCTTGGGTTAAAGAGTTAATGGAGATAAATAAAAACTTGGGTCCTTCATTTATTTTATTTGATCAATTGATTTATTATGATATCTTATTAAATGGTTTATGATTATGGTGATTGATCAACTTATACTTTAATGCTATGATAATGCTCAAGTTTTTATAAAAGACTTGGTGATGGAGACTATGATAATGTTCAAGTTTAAAAACTTGGTAAGAGCATCACAAAAGACCCTATTTTTATTTAATCAATTCGAATCCTACGTAACTAAGCGTTATTCTTGATATGGTATTATTTGTTTAAGGCAATGATATCTTGTTAAGTGCTTGATGATTATGGTGATTAATGAACTTGTACCTTAATAATTATAATGATGCTTAATTCAAGAATATGCCTCTTACTAAAATCTTGATGTGAAATGTGAAAATTAACCTTATGTCTTGAAGTGGGTGATGCATATGTTGGAGTCCTATTAATATATTAGTAGGTATAGTTGTGTGTGAATAGAAGTAGTGAACTTACTACTTATGTTTAGAAACCAAAATGGTTTTTGAAATAAAAATGAATTTTCTTATGCATGACCACTTATGGGTAAAAATAATTTTTCCCTCACTAAATGTAACACTCATGTAATTATTTTTATCCCCCCAGGAAAAAGAAACAAATGTTATTGAGTCGACTAGCCAGTAGCAACAATAGCAACACTAAAGAGCATAAGTAAGGTCTAGAAAGGTCAATCAAAGTTATTAAATTGTTCTCATTTTTCTCATATATTTAGAGAATTATGTCTTTGGCGTCAAAGTAGACATTTGTAGCACTAGTGTGGTGGTAAAAAAATCTTGTTAGCCAGAAGGGTTTGGAGATAGCTAAATGCAAAGGAGTTCTTGTAGGTAAAATGGGTACATGAACGTTCATCAAAAACAATAAATTTTGGACATTCAAATGTACAAATGATGCCTTATATATTATGTCACAGATTCTAAAGCAAAAGGACTAGATATGTCTTTATACAAAGAATTAAACATGTAATGGTAACTTCTGTTGGCTATGGTTTGATAATTGGTGCACTTTAGGACCTTTCCACTTGTTTCCTAGCTGTCAAAACTTTATAGCATTATATCCTAAGGACTCTAAGGTAAGTTCATTGACCTCTGAAAGCACTTAGCTCTGTTTTAATAGAGGCAATAAGTTATTTGAACTTAATTTTCCAAACACCAAACTAACACTAGTATGGAAGACAACATCATTTGGATGAACCATTCTACAAGATGCTTTTCAAACAAGTCTTAGAAGGAGATATTTTGTATTCATGCTCCTAAGTGAGCTGGTTTAAGCTGGTCTAAAGTAAGTTTCTTTATCCCAGAACCTTCTTTCGATTATGATTGGTGGTTAGAAGTTGCCTAAGTATCATGGATGTAATTAAAACCTCATCTCCAATCAAGCAAATCTGCAAGCTTTGTCTTACTGCTACTAAAAGCTGTGATCACTTGTTTTTTAGTTGTTCTTACGTTAATAAAGTCTAGAGAACCATCCAAAGTCATTGTAATTGTTTCTGTAATACATCTTCTTAGAATTATATCCTTCAATAGGTTGCTAATTTAAACAAGTTAGAGAGAGAAGATTATAACCTTTTCAAAGTCGCATTTGGATTTACCGTATACTCTATCTATTAGGAGATGAACTCCAGATTGTTCAAAAGCCAACTAGATGAAAATGAAGCTACCAACTTAATGAATATTTAAAGGATAAGGGAAATGGTTTTGATCAAATGCAAATTCACTCTTTAGTTTGTTTGAAATGGCTTTTTTATAATCACTTCAATGAATTGGACTGGGCTTGGTTCATTTCTTAGCTATGTTTATCTTTCAATAAGGAATTTGCAAGAGCAAGATTAAATTGCTTTTACAAATTTTGAAGTACCATTTAAGACAATATCAACATAATCTAAGTAACACCATGTAAGACAAGCTATTTCTATGTACTAATTTGAGGAATAGATTCTAAGTTAAAAGACATCTTTTTAAGTATACGTACTAAGGGCGAATGGGATGGATGATCACGAAATCCATCCCATTCGTCCATTTGATCCGATGGTTCTAATTTTTTTAAGACCCATACCAACCGTTTGATCCGAGGGCTCTTAAATTCCTCTTGCCCTTTATCTTTCTACTCTCTCATTCTCCTCTCTCAAACGAATCTCTCTCCCTTCTCTCTCCTCTCTCACACCATTTTCTTTCTCCTCCTCAAACAATTCTCTCTCCCTCCTTTGTCAAATGATTTTCTTTCTCAACCACATAAAATCAGTCTTGTTCTTCAATCGTAGAGGCGCGTGGATGTCTTATGTCCATAGATCATGTCCTGATCTACATGTTGGTTGTCATTTTGTTATGTTACAAATATGTGAAGATGGGCCTATGAAGTCATGTTTTTCCAGCCATCGATCCATCTGATGTGAGTATTCGTATTCATTAGTCTTTAAGTCTAAACTTTTGGTTCACTTAGTTTTTCCCTAGTATTAGCTTTCAATATTCTGCATTTAGCTTAGCTGGTCTAGGTATCATCAACGGTTTGGGTTTTGTTTCCAGATTTGTTGCAAATGTTCTTGAATAATCGGGAATCAGTTTCATATGGTAGATATCAACGATGGTAGGTATATATTGTGGTTTTTTGGATTTTCTTATGGTTTTAAGTGAGTTGCTTAATCTGTGGATTGGTGAGTCGGTTTTGATTTTGTTAATTTCTTAGGTTGGGCATGGACAATCAAACCCGACTTTTCTGTTGGAAGCTGGAACTGGAGAGTTGGTGAACTGGTATGTGTTGAGGAAGAAGCCTTATGGGATTTTGTTGCCTTCAGCTCACGTCGTGGACAGAAAGTATCAGGTAGTTTATGGTGGATTTACTTGGTTTTTTGTTATTGATTTCTTAGAGAATCACAAAACAAAAGAGCAGATTTACGACATGTTTTTTAGTTGGAGTTTTGAAAGGTTTCCTGTTGTTTTTATGTGGGATGTGACAGGTTGAAATCTTCGTCTCATTTACAAAATCCCTAATTTTTTCTGCTTGATATTCCTATTGCATTAGATCTGATAAAAACCTTGTTCTTCTCTTTTTGATTTTTTTTCTCTACTGAACTGCTTGTTTCTTTGGTTTTTGCAAGGTGTATCAATATGTTGATAGTTATTTGATTTCTGTTGATTTTTGGACTCTTAAATATATATTCCTCTCAAAAACACTCGTGAGTTCCTTAATTTTTAACTGTTTAAGTTGAATTTTAACTTTGTGAGTTTTGACCCAGCGGTTTGGGTTTTGTTTGCAGATCTGTTGTAGATGTTCTTGAATAATCGAGAATCGGTTTCATATGGTAGGTATCAGCAACGGTAGGTATATATTGTGGCTTTTTGGATTTTCTTATGGTTTTAAGTGAGTGGCTTAATCTGTGGATTGGTGAGTCGGTTTTGATTTTGTTAATTTCTTAGTTTGGGCATGGACAATCAAACCCGACTTTTCTGTTGGAAGCTGAAACTAGAGAGTTGGTGAAGTGGCAAGTGTTGAGGAAGAAGCCTCCTGGGACTTTGTTGCCCTCTGTTCACGCCGTGGATGGAGAGTATCAGGTAGTTTGTGGTGGATTTACTTAGTTTTTTGTTATTGATTTCTTTGAGAATCACATATCAAAAGAGCAAATTTAGGACATGTTTTTTAGTTGAAGTTTTGAAAGGTTTCCTCTTGTTTTTATGTGGGATGTGACAGGTTGCAATCTTCATCTCATTTACAAAATCTCTAATTTTTCTGCTCGGTATTCCTGTTGTGTTAGATCTGATAAAAACCTTGTTCTTCTCTTTTTTATTTTTTTCTCTACTGAACTGCTTATTTCTTTGGTTTTTGCAAGGTGAATTAGTATGCTGATAGTTATTTGATTTTTGTTAGTTTTTGGACTCTTAAACATGTATTCCTCTCAAAAAAACTTGTGAGTTCATTAATTATAAACTGTTTAAGTTGAATTTTAACTTTATGAGTTTTGACCCAGCGGCCAAAGTTGTTTCTTCAACTTCTTTTCATATAAGAGCATTAAGTAATGTCGCATATTCTAGTGTTTGCTTTAAGCCAGAAACCTCGCCAGTTGAGTATTCAAAGGCTAATAAAGAGCTCAGCAAACTACACGACTCAATGGAACTTATAAGTGAGCTGAGCACGAAGCAGGAGATACTTTGTTGATTGCATCTGCTTTTCAATGGAAATGTAGTTGACAACTTATTTGATTCATAAGGGCTTGTCATCCTTTAAATGCCCAGTAAAGATTTTATATCTCACTATGTAGGAGATTGATGGTTTGAAGTCACTAATGGTTGAACGTACAGAAGACAAAGACATGTTTGAAATGGCAAATGACGAATTGAGCCAGGCTATTGAAGAAGATAACAAAATTCAGCATTTGCTTCTCAAGTCTTTACTTCCAAAAGATGATGATGATGAGAGGGACTGCATTTTGGCTAAATTCTTTTAGTTTTATAAAAAAAATTCATCCATGAAGTAGGAGAAAATGAAGAGAGATGGTAGAGGATAGGACACCCCGCCGTGGGTGTTGGCAGGATGAAAATACCCCGCCATAGTGATTGGTGGGGTGGAAGCCACGTAGCCATCTCGCCGTTGTGCTTGGCGAAATGGAGAACGTGGCATATCATGTGGGCATCCCGTCATTGTGGATGGCAGGATGGCAGAGAGCTTCTGGGGCCACCCTGCCATTGTCAGTGGCGGGATGGCCAGAGGTTTATATTTTTGCCAACTATCTTGTTCTTGTCTTGTCTACATCAAGGACAATAAAACCGTATTCTCCAATCTCGCAAAATGATTTATAAAATTCGAGTCCGAATTTTGACTACTTTAAATTTAAATTTTTTTGAAAATAATTATTTATTAAAAATAGAATTATATTAAA
>JAOSBO010000002.1:34830837-34863455 GCA_027563915.1 Erythroxylum rotundifolium
GAAGTGGATCGTTCAGATATTGGCCAACTTTCAAGTAACGAATCAAGCAGCTATACCTCTTTTCTGCGACAATCAGGCGACGCTCCACATCTCGAAGAACCCGGTCTTCCACGAACGAACGAAACACCTAGAGATCGATCTTCATCTTGTCCGGGATGCGGCGAATCTAGGATTCCTTGATCTCAAACACGTCAGAAGCCAAGATCAGCTGGCAGATCTATTTACCAAACCGCTGACCGCACGAAGCTTTACAACCCTACTTCTCAAGTTCGGATCCGTGCGGTTTCTCGGGGATCCGACTTGAGGGGGGTGTTAGAAATCTAGCCTACTCCCTCTCACGCTGCGACATTGTTCTCACCATGTATACTGCAATACCGTTCTCACCAGCAGATTCATTTACTTTTTCTTCTTATTTAATCTTCTAGAAGTTTTTATGTTAGCTGTCATTCTGTTACAGTAGAGTATGAAACAGCCAATAGCTTTTCTCCTTGCACTGTATATATTTCTCATGTCTGTACAGTTTCAAGTATGATGAAATAATATCATTATTCCTCATCAATATTTGCTTTCTTTACAGCCTCATCCGATTTTGGTGGTGGTGGCCATATTTATGGCAGCTGTGGTTATGGTGGCTACTCTGCTGTAAACTGCTCTGCTCTATCTCTACCTTTTGGTGGTCCTTAATAAGTCTGTAGATATCTCCTACTAGACCTGGCATCAATGTACCATATGCATATGTTGCGTCATTGTTAGATTAAACACTACCATGGTTTTCATCTCCCGCATTGAAGGTGGTCGATCAAATAGACCCATCCATCGTGCTAGTCGGGTCACATAAGGTCCTACATAAATTGTGTCAACCTTTTAGTTTTCACTCTAACACCGGGTAAATTGGATAAGTGCATGTCCTAGGTGAATAGACGTCAGATCGCTTATGTTTTAGAGGTAATAAATGTCCACTTTTTGACGACTCCTGAACTATCTCCCTAACCACACAAAGGATGGCATAAAATATCATGGATGTATCTGAGTGTTGGACTACGTAAGATCAAAGCCTTTGAGTTGCTTGGATCGTAGTCATCTTCAATGTTGATCCTACACCAGAGGTACTATAGAGACAAACCATACGAAGGATCAATCTGCAATGTTAGGTACTCTAGTGTCCCACATACTCCCCATTGTAGAGACCAATGGTGATAGAAAACTCTGTGTAGCTCATTAGATGCATCTCTCCCATCATTCGGAACTGGATTGTATTTGGGTTATTCCCCTCATAACATCCTTTCTCGATAGAGAATGCGGAAAGGAACTCTAAGGTGAGCTCTCAATATGAAGGTTCCACAATTTCAAAGATTCAGGACCATGCATCGATCTCAAGTTCTCAAACTTATTGGGCTAAGCCAACCTACTCCAATGCCTCCCAATCAATATATCTTTTATTACTGAATTTTTGGTCATTCAGCCACTGATATTGCTCCTCTTGGGCCCTAGTATTGAATAGTAGCATCCGCGGTCTGTCTAGGGGCTAGATTGTAGTGGAGGATTGCCTCGTCGCCTCTTCCTTGGAGTCTCCTTTTCACATTGTGATTTTGTCATTTTGACTAAAACTTTAAACAGGTGCAAGAAAATTGACAGATAATTTACAAAGGTACATTTTTTCCACCACACCTAATTTCGATCATGCTCACTAACTTATTAATTGTGAAAATAAACTAAATACTAAAAATTAAATAACTAGAAATAATTAAGAAAGTAAAGCACATAAGTAAATACACAAATTTAATTAGAAAATCAATTAACAATCTAACTATCATCAAGATTAAAAATAGAAATTATGTAATTAACAAATTAAACTAGATTATTAAATTACATTTCTATCCTTAAAATTCAAATTAAAAGTCCTAAAGTCACGATTACACAAAATTGATATAACTAAACACTAAATCCATGCAATTAAACACAAACATAGTCTTAGGTAATGTTGAAAATAACTAATTATCCTAATTAAACACAAAAATATAGTAATTAAACATGTAGTGAGAAGAAACCGCAAGTTTATTTAAATTAAGTTGCATTTTTACTCAAATGTCATGCAAATTGTCAGGTTAAGTCATAAAATCAATTATTTATCAAAAGTAATGAACTATTAAACTATAATTGGACAAGAAATCTCTAAACTCTCAATTCAAGCAATTTCTTGTAAGATTCACTAAAATACAACAAAATATCCAATTAAATAAGTATAAACAAGTGAAATTGAAAGAATTACTTACTTGACTATCATTAGATTGGGGAAAATTTGCAAGAAATTAGATTAGGAGAAAAGTGGCAACGACAGTTTGAGGGAAAATAGGAGGGAAAATGAGAAATTTAATTGTTTAGGGTTTTTTTAAAGGTGTATTGAGAGAGTACACAGTATGATACACGATCTTGCATCAAACCGTGTATGTCACTGAGTTACAACTTTTCGGAAGGTTACACGATTTGTTACACAGGCGTGTATCAAAATGTGAATGTGTAACACTAGACCAATGTATCCAGAGAATGTGTAACCCTCAGTAAACATGTGCAACTTTAAAAATTGAGGCTCGAAAATAAAAGTTTCACACTTTAGCATTATAACTCTTAAAATGCATCCCCTGATGTCTCAATTATGTCTAATTCTTCCAAGATGCTTAATTTTTCTTCAATCCTAAACCACTTCATACAAAATTTAATTAATTAAAATCTATACTATCGTGAAAGTTAAAACAAGATACTATCCAAATTGAACTAAAACTAACTCATGTGTTGCCTCCTATGTAACACTTCTTTAACGTCTTTAGCTCGATTTACCTCTTCAAATCAAGGTGGCTTATATAAATTGTGTTACTATAGCCTTACAGTGGGTTCCATAACCTACACATTTGCTACCTTTTGACTCTTTGAGTGGTGTTTCTCTTTTGATTTATTCCCTTAAATTTATGACAGTTCTAATGGAACCTTATATGTAGAGTCCGACAAAACATCTTGATAGGACTCATTAACCTTAATAGCATCTAGAAATTTAAAAGAATTTCTTTTAACATTGAAGACTCTAAAAATCACTTCTTCATCCCTAACCCTTAAAGTTAACTTGCCTTCATCAATGCCTATAATTGGTTTGGCAGTTGCTAGGAATGGCCACCCAAAGAGTAAATGTATTTCAATCCTCCTCTATGTTAAGAATTATAAATTCAATTAGGAATGTGATCTTATCAACCTTAATAGGTACATCTTCGATTATTTCCCTAGGGCGTTTTAATGTTCTATCAACCATTTGAACACATATCCTAGTCAGTTTGAGTTCTCTTATTCCCATTTTAAAAAGCTCCATCCCAAATGTTCCTCTTTCAAAACCCAAGTGGAGTCCTCCTGATGACTCCACAGTAGTCCTCTAATTGATAACTAACTCAATTGAAAGGTTCTCGTAAAGTTAAGTTGTTCAACTATTAAAAAACTTTATACTTTAAAAGTTAAAAGCATGGAAAATAATGGTAATTATTTTAAAAATCCAGTAACATCTTTTTCTAAGATTCTTAAATTTCAAAAACCTACATAAGATGATTTAAAACACTTTTAGTGTTTTATATACCACCACAACTTCTAGAATGGGACTTTAGGTTCACATCACAAGCAACCACAAACATAGTTACAAGATCACACTTTTGAACCCTTTCTAAAATAATTTAAAACATATATACAATTAACTAAGCCAAATTCAAGAAAACATATACATAACAAAAATGACACAAACACAGTAGTACTCGACGATACAACTAATCTTGTAGTGAAATCCCAACTACTATAGTGCTTGTATGCATACATGGGGTGGGTTTTTTAAAAACATAAAAATATAGAGGTGATCTAAATGAGCTCAGTGAGTGTTAATCATTTTACCAAAAATTAAACTTCTCATAACTGAAATATTCCCATATAATAATAAAGTTCATGGTAAAATGCATGCCAGAAAATACTTGGCAGCTACATCAGCCTCAGGAATGCTCATGGATTTTCAATTATATGCTGAACCAAAGTGAGCAAGTTTATCCTTATGTGAAGCATAGATTAGGAGATGACCAAAAATATGGCTGTGGTATGATAACTGGACTGACTTTAGTCCTCTTATACAAAGAGTTGAACTAGCTTTGCTTAGGAATAGAATTCTTAAGGATGTTAAGGTGGCTTGGTTAATACAAAATAAAGAAAGGGTTAGAAGGTTTAGGAATTTTCAACTAATAGCCAACTATTTACCGAGAATACCTGTCGATGAAAATTTTGCTTAATTACACTTTTTACCCATAATTTCCATTAATAACATTTCATAAATACAACTTTACCGAAACTTCTTATATTTACACTTTAATCCATGCCAGTTGTCACCATTTAATTGGTTACTTTTCAAAACAATTAATTCATGCTTATCTCATGGAATTTTCCCATAAAATGCTAATATGGAATTTGGATGCATTTGGTTTGCAAAAAAGACCAATTTGCTACTTTTTTTTAAATTTAATGCACTTTATGCCCAAATAAATTCCAAAAATATCCTATGGTTAGCCTAACTTCAAATTAACCACTAAACACTCTAATTGGGAATAAAATAATTAAATTGGGTGCTTAAAAAATTTAAATTGGAAGAAAAAACATTAATTCACATTTTTTCAATAAAGGGCATTTTAGTTTAACGATTTCAGATTATTCGAATTCTATTTAAATAACCTTTGCATTTATTTGTTTTAGTTCCTAGGGACTCCAATCCTAATTTTAGAGCTTTTCATCATATTTCAAAATTGTTTGGTAACTTTTTCAGTTGCCTGGAAAAATTTTTGGATTGAATCCAAAAATTACTAAATGTCACCAAAATCGTCTAGATGTCATTCAAAAGTATCATATAAGTCTCGAAAGAACATCTCGAGGCTTTTAAAGCTCGTTCGAACATATTCCATAACTTTTCAGAGTTTTCGAAAAAAATTTAAAAAATTTCCAATCAAGTCCAGAACCATCTCCAATATGTCCATGATCTCCATTATAACCTCATTAATGCATTTAGATGCTTAAATTACTCTAGTATACCATAAATAGAGCATATTTTATAAAATGCATTACAACACTCTAACATATTGCATATTTTTTCAAATACGGTATAAGGCATCATATTTATGTCGACCCTAAGTTGGATAAAGCCTTATCCACTTTTAAACTACCTATAGTACAAGGGATATAAAAATTCCCTAGTTAAATTTGCTTCTCTAGTAGTTTGATCTTCTCGTTTGAGCTCTCCTCGCTCAACACTTCAGTCTCCAACTTTCTTAAGCCCTCCTTGTTTATTGATATCTCTTTTAATGATCTTGTACTTATTGGCTTTTCCAAAAGAGATTAAATAAAAGAAAACTTGTTCTTCAGTTGTTTTAAAAGCTCAATGATCTTATCTAACTCTTACTCCAATTAGTTTCTCTTTGCTCTCATAGGATATGGAATTGCAGTTTGATACTCCTTAACTCTCTTTAGGTGTTATCCACCTTCAGCTTATGAGTGACCCTTAGTAGTCACTTCCTTCTATTATTCTTAGAGTTTTTTCTTAGTCGTCTGGTTGATTGCCTTTATTCTTTACTTAGGATTTGTTTCAGACGTGCTTGGTAAACTCCCCTTTAGTCTCTCCACCATTGACTTTACCAGTTAGTCAATTTTAACCTCTTAGTTTTGTATATATCTGTTTATTTGCTAATTTTTTCCTTGGTTCTTAAATAAATTCCAGTATCATTTCATCCATCCTTGGATTATTGGGTTGTGATGTTTGCTGCTACAATCTAGGTTTGTTTTTTTATTGTCTCTAATTAACCCGTGCAAAGTTAGGGTAGTTCATCTAATTAAGAATGTATGTATTACTATAGTGATTGTATTAGGGTCTTGGAGCATCCCCAAATAATCCAAGTGTTCAAGTTGAAGTAATTGACATTTTTGTCCTTTGTGATTTAACCACATGCTTCACATTGCATCACCTTTCCTTGTGAAGTCATAGTCAATCTATCAATTTTCTTGTTTAAGGCCTCCATTTGGCTCACCAACTATGCCACCTCATCTACTTTTTACACTCCCATTTTCCTATTTGTTCGTGCTTAAGTTAAGCACCACTAGTAGCTATTCATGTCCATGTTTTATTATTTACTGAATTGTTTGCTGAATTACTGAATTGTTCACTACTTTAGGTGTTTTATTATTTAACGTCCATCTAACTGCTACATATATTGACTGCCATGTGCTTTGACTTAGCCCATTATGGAAAGTTTATATTTGAATCCATAATGGTAGTCTGTTATATGGACATTGTCTAAGCATCTCCTGGAATCTCTCTTATGTGTCATATAGTGATTCACCTTCATCTTGGGAGTATGATGACATATCATTCCTTAACTTTGTAGTCTTTAAAGAGGGAAAGTACTTTAGCAAAAATTTTTCCGCATCTTGTTCCTATATAGTAAATGATGAACATGGCATGGAATTCATCCACTGTTTAGCCTTTCCTCTTAGGGAAAACGAAAACAAACATAGTTTATGGTGTCATGATTTTCTCCATTGATCTTGAATGTTTTGCAGATCTCTAAAAAAATAGAGAAATGCATGTTAGGGTCTTTGTCTCAGAGTCCATCAAACTGGAATGACTGTTGCACCATTTGGATGATGCTCAACTTGATTTTGAAGTTGTTCATCTGAATAGTTAGTCTCACTATACTAGATTCCACATGAGTCAGATCTAGCCTAGAGTAGTCGAACATCGTACATGGTTGGTCTCTAATGGTGTAAGATTCTTCTTTATACACATGACCTTCCAAGCCTTCTATCCTACGGTCTAGCTCAAACTCTCCCAGATTAGTTTTACAAAGATTCCTTTATGTTGTTCTCTCTATTTTAGGATCCACTTCTATTAAGCCCTTATATGGACTCCAGATTATATAAAAACTAGGAGTCTAATTCTAAAAATAAAGAAATAAACTAAACAAACTAACAAATAAAATAACTTAAAGTCAAAAAAGAATAAAGCAAAATAAAAAAGCAAAGTAATGACTAGATTAACAAAACTAAGTTTTCCTTATATCAAAGTCCCCCTACAACAGTGCCAAAAACTTGGTTAACCTAAAATTAGTCAATCAATTATGAAAAATTTGGAAGTGCACATCATAATTGTAGATAGTACTAGTAAGTTTGGGTCGATCTCATAAAGACAATGAGTATTAGTAATTATTGTTATCCTATTATGTAGTTTACAAATTGGATTTTGGATTTTTAGATTAAAAATTAAAACTTAAACAATTAAGATTAACTAGGTAGCAATAAAGGACACAGAAAATATTAGGAATTTAGTGTTTAGGTTACAAATCCCCCTAAAATTCCCCAAATAGTTAACTGTCTATTATGAAATTATTTTATTGACTATTGGACTATGGAAATTCTTATGAGATGCTAAATAACTCACTTTAGACTATTAACAACTAACTTTTGAATTATCAACTGAGATTATTCAGGTTAAAGGTACTAAGATTGCTTTATTGATTTGTGAATTCTGCTATTAGGTTTGACACTGATTCGAAATATTTATATTGTCTTATCTCTAGAGTTGCAATCAACTTCTTCCAACTACAGTGGATCTATTTATACACATGATTTCTCAATCTCTATGTTATGACATTAACTAATGATTTTATATTCTAAATCTATTAGAACATATATTAAACATGTAATAAAATCATAATATGTCAATGAAAATAATTGTATTAAATAAAAGAATTAAAAGATGTTATAGTATAAACATATGGTTCATCTTACCTAGACACCAAAGAAATTTAGTTACACATGATTGAACAAGAAATCAAACACAAACAGAAAGAAAAAAAATATAAAACAAAGGGGTCATAATTCTAAATCTCCCTTTTTATCTCCTATCGAATGTTCTTACAAGGTAGAAGTTTGATCTTGTATTCTCTTAGATCTTTCGATGATTTCTTCATGGTTTCCACTTCTTTGGATCAAAATTGCCCCTTGAATTGCCTCTCAAAGTCTTTGAATGTCTCTACATGTTTACTCCTCTATTTTGCCTCCGAAAACGTCTTTTTATAGTAATTTTTAGGATTCTGATAGATACACAGTCTAATACACAGCCATGTACTAAACCACGTATAACCAAAAATACCTAAATTTTGTGATTTTGCACAGCTTGAGAGAAGTACACGGGGTAATACAGGCCATGTATCCCTTCTTTGCTTCAATCTTCATTTTATGTTGAGTTTGCATATGAATTCTTCTTATTTTAATTCATGAAGGCAATTATAACCTACAAATGCACTTGGAGCCAATTAAGTACCAAATATAAACTAAAAATATAAATTATTAAGCAAAAATGCACTTGCATCTATCAATATTGATATGAGGTAATATGACTTTAGAGTGGGAAATATGACAATAAAATTTAGTCTACAATAGTAGGTACATGCTTGACTTATTAAGTCACTTCATTTTAAGTTTTCATAGTTCAGAAGAACATGTATTACCCAGATCCTTACTTCAATGAATTTCTTAGTAATATGATATTTATTTTCCCTTTAATGTCATTATGGCCTCCTCTAATTATAATTGGCTATATTAAAGGGAAAAACATTGATAACGAGAAATATGACATACAGTGAAAAAGGAAATGACAGTAGCTAGAGAAATCTAATATATCATTTAACTGGTTGATAAGAAAAACTAGAATTTAAAGAGTATCAATGATGCACATTATTTATCCATTTTGAACTTGACACTATTGTTTATTTTTTGTTGCAATGAAAAATGTCATATATGAAAAAATTAACAAAATTTTTATGTTTCACATCTTCAATTTATTTTCGGAAACAACCCTAGAAACAATTTCAATTAATTTCCTACACCTATTTAGGTGATAGTGACACTTCTTTAGAATATTGTAACAACTAGGTATTCCCTGTATGTAATATACAAAACACTTGAGGAAGCATTTGTTAACCTTTTTAAAGATGGTCAAAGAACTCTTACAGTTGGAAGTTATAAAAGACTTAATAATTTAACAATTAATTTAGGAATTGCGTAGGATGATGTTGCCTATAGATGCAAAATGATTATAAGAATTTGGAATGCTTACTGGGGCAAGTGTGAAATTTTTGCACACTTGGATTGTTGTGAATTTGATGGTGATGATGAGAATGTAGTAACTTGAATGATTTTGGTCTTTAGTTAATAGTTAATTGTGGTACCAGAATGATTTTGATGTGTTTGATTTGAGGAACTTCGATTGACTCTTGAAATGATGCTAACTTTAAAGTTTTCGTTTTTTTTTCCTATATGTGCTTGCATGTAAGTAACTTGTTTTTGAACATAATAGAGTTGAAATGAGTGATTTAGATTGAAAGCATTGACGGATTTCTGAGCGTTGTATTAACTATTAACTCTTAACCAAAATTGTTTAAATGAAGCATTTGATTTATTGCTTGAGGACAAGAAATAGTTTACGTGTGGGGGAATTTGATAGGATGATTAATTTTCACTATTTTGATTTCTAATTCCCTTTTGTTGAGTGCAAATTGAGTTCAACGTAATGGCCTTACTTATCTTTTGTTAAAGGAAGTCTTGAGCATTTTTAGAGATGATTATGGAGTAAAAAGTCAAGAAATGGACAGATCAGGAAAAAGATACAAGCTGGCAGAAAAATAAGTGACTAAGCGTGGGCACATGCAAGGAAAAGAAAAGCCTATCTTCAGAATCTGATTTCAAATCAAATTTGTTCCATCAAGATTTTTATGATTTTGGTAATCAAGTGTTGCCTTTTTGAAGGGGATCTATAACCTGAATATGGGGGATCATATCTGCTGAAGATTACAGTAAGATGAAGGATCTGAAGGTCGAAAAATGTGTACTATTCACTTTAGAGAGTTAGTTTTATTTTTACATTTTTCTGCAGATAGTTTTTGTCAGGTTTTTCTAGTTTTAAGTTAGAATTTTTTTATTTTTTAGAAACGACCAAGGATGAAGACTTTATCTTTTGTTATTCTTCTATTTGTTCAATCTGTTGTTATGAGTAGCCAAATTTTTCTTCTTGGATGAAGGGAATCACGTTATCTTCTAGTATGGTGAGATTTCTAAATAAAGTTTATTTCATTGATGAATATTAAGGGTCTTCCAAATTGCTTTTCATGATTGAATTGATTGATTTTTAGGGTGCGTAATTAGGAATTGACTTGTTTAATTTACCGCTAGATTGGTAGGATATGAAGTTTGGTCTTGCTAATCACAAGTGGCAACTAGGATTATCTTCTTTACGTTAAAGTTGGAAATTCTAAGAAGACACCTAACTAGATTAAATGCAAGTCATACATGTGTTGTTTTGTTCATTGGTTTCTTAGTTCTTAAAGCTATTAATCAATTAAACTTAAGATCGTATCTAAGTTTTTGACTAATTAGAATATTTAGAATACAAGTTTCTATCCATTTAATCTTAAGAGAGAAAACACCCCAATGAATGTTTGTTAATGGAATAAGATTTATATCAAGGATCCATATTAGTTTGATAACGTTAGTGACCTGAAACCAAGGTTTGTTTACTGAATTTTTAGTGATCATAATAAATTTTATGTGATTCCTAAATTATTTTGATGACTAAGAAATAACCTAGAGATGCTTGGAATGATGATTTAATGTTCTGGAAATTTTAAGAAATTACAAAAATTAATTTTGAATTAATTTTAGCAGAGCAATAGATTTTTCAATAAGACTAGAAAAATTGGCATATAGGACAAAATTGAAGTTGTTTAATTTTGGACATCAAATAATTATTTTAAGGTAAATTAATTATGATTAATTTCTAGAATTAGGAATTCATTTTAATTAATTCCAATTGAAATAACATACATTAGTAATTTTAGCCAAGTTAGTAAAAGGAAGATAACAAATATATGTGTTG
The DNA here is from genome assembly GCA_027563915.1 of Erythroxylum rotundifolium. Lineage (NCBI taxonomy): Eukaryota > Viridiplantae > Streptophyta > Magnoliopsida > Malpighiales > Erythroxylaceae > Erythroxylum > Erythroxylum rotundifolium. The sequence continues at coordinate 34,841,825 of JAOSBO010000002.1, forward strand.
GATTGGGCTTAGATCCAAGTGTTGGATTGGGTTTCCATATTAGGACCCATAAGATGTCATAACCAAAATGATGTGCTTACATATATGAATTAGAGAATGCATGAGCTTGTATGATGGATGGTTATAGGCTTAGACTTAATTTGATTAGGTAGTCCATATCATGTCATGTATATATATATATATGAGTTATATATGTATATGACCATCGAAGTTAGATAAGACATTAGTGAGGGGTTATATATATATATATATCATATTTATATATATATGACCATCTAAGTTAGACGAGACATTAGTCAAACCCCTTACTTAGAATATTAAAACTAATGCCTTCCCTTAATGTGGTGAGAACCAAAGTCCTTTTAAAGTTAGGGTTGTTGGGTAAACCCAATCCTACTCTACACAAATATGTTCAAACCATAGAAATAGGATTTCCAGATTAATGGGTCAATTTTTAACTAAAAGTGTTAGTTTGTTGGGCAAACCCAAGATCAACATAGGCAGAGGTGAGGATGGGTATTGTACATTAGATGTACACATGTCAAGAGTTGATAACTAAATGAGTGCGCACACGTCAATAGTTGATAGCACTAGATTCGATAGTTACATTAGAGATGCAATTGATATGATCGATACCTACTAGTTGAACTAGGGTGGTTTGTTGGGCAAACCCAAAGTCATTCTTAGGGATATTGAATATAGACCCACTAGGAGAATTTCTCTATGAGTTCTCTTGGATTTATATTGAGGGTTATGAATTTGTAATAATAGTGGGAGCCATAATGCATGTTATTAAAGTCTTTATAGACATGCATTTAAGTACATTCTAATTTTTCTCTATTTGACAATAGGTTGCTATTGCCCAAGTCAACACCATGAGTACTAGTGTGAATCTAAGATCATTATTAGAAACTAACAAGTTGATTAGACCAAACGTTTTTGTCTGGCTCAGGAACTTAAGAATAGTTCTCAAGTCCGAAAAGCTTGGTTATGTCTTGGAAGAACCGCTTCTCGATGATAGTGAGATGCTTAGTTATATTATGCTAGCCACTATGTCACCAGAGCTACAAAAGCAGCACGAGGCTATGGAAGCTCGTACCTAGTCTGTCATCTTAGGAAACTCTTTAATGAGCAAGCAAGGTTTAAAAGGTTCGAGATTTCACAATTGCTCTTCCACTCCAAAATGGTTTAGGGGACATCTCCAGTACAGTACACACTGAAGATGAATGGCTATATTGAATGGTTGGTCTCCTTTTTCTTTTGGATCATAAATTAAGTATTGACTTAATTTTGACGATTTTAATCAATAGTTACTCATAATTTGTGTTTAATTATTAGATGAACAATATATCTAGCACAATTCCCAAGCTGGTCAACATGCTCAATGCAGTTGAGCCATCTGGTGGACTCTACTAGTTAGAAGAAAAAGAGCCAAAAAAGAAGAAGTCTGTAGGGCCTAAGGGAGGTGTCAAGAAAGCAAAGAATACTTCCATAAAAGGAACTTGCTTCCACTGTGGTAAGGATGGCCACTGGAAGAGAAACTTCAAGGCCTATCTGGAGTCTTTGAACCAGAAGAAGGCATCTGTTGCCCCAACTACTTCAGGTATTTATGTTATTAATATTCATACTGTTTCTAATAACAACATATGGGTATTAGATATCGGTTGTGGCTTACACATTTGTAATGACATGAAGGGCCTCAAAGACAATAGACAATTCAATAAAGGAGAGTCAAACCTGCAAGTGGGCAATGGATGAAGAGTTGTTGCATTAGCTGTAGGCACATATGTATTCACGCTCCCTAGTAAGCTTGTACTAGAATTGGACAATTGTTTTTATGTACCTGCTTTGACTAAAAATGTAATGTCTGTTTCTAGTCGTAATGCAACTGGATTCCATTTAAATTTCAATAACAATGTTTGTTCAATTTATTTGAATGGAATGTTATATGCTTTGGGTACGTTGTGCAATGGTATATACATATTGGATATGTCTAATCCAATTCTAAATATCAATAATAACAAAGGAATAAAACAAGATAATATGAATCATCTTACTTATAGAATTGTTGCCTTGGCCATGTAAGTGAAAAACATATGTCTAAACTACATATGTAGCAACACCCCACTACCATAAATTACATACTAGGATATCCTGAGTACATTCCAGTATATAATCTATAATAATGGCATATTAACTATCTCACCTTCACTTTTATAACATGGCAACATATCCAACTTAATCATGGCATGAACTATGTATGTAAAAGTCATAAAACACAATATTAAAAAAAGACTCAACTTCGAATTTCATTCATTCATAAAAGTTCAACTTCGAATTTCATTCATTCATAAAAGTTTACACTGAGTTATAAAAAAACCAATATTTACAACCGATATACACAAGTTCTACATGGCATATATTAAATACTTTAAAACACCTATAACTCCTTGATTGCCAGCTAACAGACCTTTGAGGCATGTCCAGTCTAAAAAGTTCTTCTAGAAGATCTTAGAAATCTAGGTCTCCTGTCTCGTACCTGAAAAGTCACGTTGCAACTTTGAATGAGTTTTGCGAACTCAATGAGTGAACCATCATTAATGATCTCGCTCTAGGCACAAAACACAAATATCATATAGCCAACAATCATAATAAGACATAAAGAATGTCATGCACATCATATACATTCTTTCAAAACTTGTACATTCCAATCAAACATATTATCATGACATATCTCTTTCACATCACAACTTCAAAAAAGATTTCACTAGCGTATATTTCATAACCATAAATGTTCAAATGAAGACGTATATGAGACTCCAGAATTGTTATTATTTTTTGTGACCGAGTGCCTTTCAATTACAGAAACAGATACTGGCCCATTGGGCTTAGTCAAAGCAGAAATCAAGGAGCAGAGCTCTACATGCAGAATATTGAGCTTATAGCTCTTTCAAACTGGCTACTCTGATCGCAACGCCTTTATCTAATCATGCATTTTATGAAATGCATCAAATAACAAAATATGACATGAATAGAATTCACTTATGATGCACAGACAGAACCTCATATTCATCGGACCTCAGTTCGGCATTCAACTTTTGTTGAGCATTCAAAATTCAGTGGCAAACATATATCATTCAAATGTCAGATGCAAGTATAACACTTCCAATACATTTTTGACTATTAAACTCCTCAGACTATTAAGGTCCAGAATTCATATTTAGATCACAACAATTTAATAATTAAAAGTTAGAAAGAATAAATCAAGCAATCCTAGGAAGATCATCTAGGACGACTCACAGATGCTCCCTTTAGCTTTATTGCCTTGAAGTCTCAACAATATTTGGATGTTGTCGCTTAATATACGCCTCTAAAACATATCATACATACACATATCTCAATTTGGCACAATTATGAATTTATTAATGCACATTCATGTATACTGTATACGTACAATGCATGTTCATGACAATTCTAGGTTCCTTATCATTATTCTTGTCATAATAATCGTTCAAATATCAATACTCAATTTAATAATCCAGACTTGTCTAAAAACATACTTTTGGGTCTACTTTGTATGATTATTATCATCAATAAAGTGAAGTAATTTGGCAACACTTCCTTCTGAAAATTTATTCTCCCATGTCTTAAGTTTCTAATAACACCAAAATCATACAATTTGATTCAGTATTCAATGAGTTATTCTCACAATACCACAGACTGTGTACATTTGAACTTTTGGCTGGTACATAATCATACCCTCGAAGTTGTACAACTCATATCTCTCAATTGCCATTTCTAAAAATTATAAACGTTTTACCAATCAAAAGATAAAAGCATAAGCTACAACCTTTGTGAAGACACCTTTATCTAATTTGGCTTCTATCAATACAATTTATTCAATATCAATAGGATATGATTTCTGTCTCAGGTAGTATTACAGCCTCAGTCAAAACTCAATTTCAATCTAGATTTTGAAAGGCTTAGAGACATAATTAAAATTATACTTCTGCAAGAAAGTTGTATCCATATGACTAATTTAATCTGAATCAAGAATCTCATTTAAAAAGCTACAGATGAAGATATTGCAGTTCACTTCCTCATTTTCATCCTAAATTCATTAATCAAATCTTTCCCAAATGATTTTAGATGACTATAATTTTTGGTGGAGATGTAAAACAATGTGTTTCAAGCCTGATGGTTTAAGTCTCATGTCATTTGGAGGTTAGGAGAAGACGTTATAGACAAAAGATCAAAGGATGTTCGAAATAGTCCTCATTTTTTCAGAGCTTCCGTGCACGATCGCGACTTGTTCCTTTATCAGTACGATCGCAACTTCCTTGATTTCTCAACAGCATGATTGTGACTTGCTGTGTTTTCTTTCTTGTCTTTCATTCTTTCTTGTCATTTTTGACTTACAACTAGACATATTTAGACAACACTTTCTTCTAATCAAATGTTACTCTATGTCTTAAGTGTCTAATAACATCAATTCCATGCATTTTTGTTTAATATCATTCAAGTTATAATAAAAAAGCAACATAGTATTTTCATAATTTGACATAACACAATTCTCAACTTAAAGTCAATTTTAAGACTCTTAAGAACATATTTCAAATTCGATTCCTTCATGACAAATGTATCCCTATGTCTTTAGTTTACTCTAATTCAAAAACCATCCAAATTTTGGATATTCACAGATCAAGTTATGGACAAAATATAGATATATGTTTAGTAAAACACTGCATATAACAAACTCCAGTACACTTCATTAACAAAGTTCTATCATTTCACTCTCATTTCTCATTGATGCATCAATTATACCTCAACTTTCAATCCAAAAATCTCTCTACACAATTTACAATTTCATTTATAATCATCATATAAAAACAAAACCTATTGCACACTTTTATATAAAACTTTTTTTTTTGCACTTCACTCATCTTCATTTAACTTCAACTATCATAATTCTTTATACACTTTCTGCACATTTTCTACTGATTTAACTCCTTCATCACCGTCACATGCATCCAGATCATTCTTGCATGCATCAATCTACAAGTATGAAAATATACACCATTCACGCATGCATTCATTAAAACATTAAAACATCTATGTAACTCACTTGACTTAAGCTTCTCTCTCTTCAACAAAATTCCAGAAATTTGGAGAGCAACCAAGAGATTTCGGTGTTGGATGAACAAAGGATTTAGAAACACAAAATCTCTAATGATAGAAGACTTCGCAAGGTGTAACCTTGATTGATTATCTAAAAGCCAATAGACAAAAATGGGCAAGATGGTGTTTTGGTTATGGTAAAGCAAGAAGGCAAGTGTAGATGGTTTCGGTGAAACCAAAGGAAGGAGTTGCAAAAACATTTTCCTAATGCCTAGGTGTCCCATTTGTTCTTTAACACATGTCTCTTTTGCATGTCTTCCATTTGTCCACTAGATAATCTACCATTTGTCTCTTAGTTATAGGTCCACATGTCACTCCATAGTTTATCTATTTATTAACTAATAATTTGTCTCTTATTTCTATATTTTTCTTAGTCTAAAATACTCCAAATATTTGATAAATTTCCAAAATGTCTCCAAAAATAAAAATTAATTCTAATACACACCAATTAAATTTTCAAGATAATTAATCCACGATTCACATTTTATTCGCATTTATACATCAACCATACTCGAAAAATGTCAATAAATGCATGTATAATTATTTCATAACTAACAATATTATTCACGTGCATGTGTATGCCATATAATGCATGAAATGCATTTCTAATTTCTCAATAAACTCTTATAAATAAAGCATCCTAGAATATATTAGGGTAATGGGATGTTACAACACAAGTGTGATAGTTTAGGTTTGTCTGATTATGAAACATGTGACGTATACGAATCTTGCATATTAGGTAAGATGACTAAGTTAACTTTTAAGGGAAAGAGTGAATGAACTAGTTGACTTTTAAACCTAATACAAGCTTATGTATGTGGGACAAGGTCTATACATGCCAAAGATGGTATATACTTTATTATCTTTATCGATAATCATTCTCGATATAGGTTTGTGTATCTTATGAGATACAAGTCTGAAGCCTTTAAAAGGTTCAAATAATTTAGAAATGAATTTGAGAAATAACCTACGAGAAGTATTAAATCACTTCGATCGAATAAAGATGGTGAATACTTAAGCCAAGAGTTTTTGGATTATTTCAAGGATAATGGAATATTGCCCTAGTAGACTCCACCTTACACACCATAACACAATGGTGTGGCTAAGAAGGGAAACCAAAACTTGTTAGAAATGGTAAGGTCTATGATAGGTTTAGTGAATTTACCAAAATCCTTTTGGGGTTATGCACTTGAAACTTTTGTTTATGTATTAGATAGAGTCCCATCCACGTCAATTGATGTTATTTTGTATGAGATATGGACTAAAAATAAATGCTTTCTTTCTTATATGAAAGTTTGGGGTTATCCTGCTTATGTGAAGTGGATTCAGTCAGATAAGCTTGAAGCTAAATCTAATAAGTATTTATTTGTAGGATATCCTAAGGAAACTATAAGATATCATTTCTAACATGTTTCGAAAGAAAAGGTGTTTGTTTCAAAACATATTGTCTTTTTAGAGAAATAGTTTCTTTTAAGAGAAGCCAATGGGAGCAAAATTAAACTTGTGAAAGTTCAAGAAGCTCAAATAGACATAGGTCAATTGCCTGCACCCGAGACTATTGTTCATAAAGATAAGTCATGACACACAAGAAATTCGTAGGTCAGGTAGGATAAATCATGTTCCTGAGAGATACGAATTTCTCAATAGTGAACTTAATAACGTATTGCTCATAGATGATGATGAGCTTACTACTTATGAAGAGGTTCTGAAGGGTTTAGAATCTAACAAGTGGCTTCAAGCTATGAAATCTGAAATGGATTCCATGTATGAAAACTAAGTATGGAATTTGGTTAACCCATCCAAAGTAATAAGGCTCATAGGGTGCAAATGGGTTTTAAAGAAGAAAACTGACATGGAGGGTAATGTAGTTATCCATAAAGCTAGGTTTATAGCTAAAGTTATTGTCAAAGGCAAGGTGTTGACTATAACAAAACGTTTAGCCCAGTAGCTATGCTTAAATCCATTAGGACACTCTTAGCCATTTTCGCTCGTTATGATTATGAGATATGGCAAATGGATGTGAAGATGACTTTCCTTCATGGAAACCTAATCAAGGATGTGTATATGACAATGACGATTTCATATCCATGAATGGACAAAAGGTATGTAAGCTTTAGAAATCCATTTATGGATTGAAGCAAACATACAGGAGTTGGAATATTCGATTTGATGAGACAATCAAAGAGTTTGGTTTCTCATAAAATCCAAATGAGTTGTGTATGTATAAGAAGTTTAGTGGGACTACAATCGTGTTCCTTATACTATATGTAGATGACATATTGCTAATAGGAAGCGATGTCTCAGTTTTGCAATTAGAAAAAATTTGGTTAGTTAAAAACTTCTTTATAAAAGACCTTGGAGAAGAAACTTATATTTTAGGGATAAGGATATATAGAGATAGGTCTAAGAGGTTGCTTGGTCTTTCTTAGTTTACATACATAGACAAGATGCTAAAGAGGTTGAATAAGGAGTAGTCCAAGAGAGGTTATCTTCCTATGGTACATGGGATTACACTCTTTAAATATGTGTCCAACGAAATAGGATAAGAGGACTCGCATGAGTTTGATTCCTTATGCTTCGACTATAGGATCAATCATATATGCTATGTTATGTACTAGACCTGATGTATCATATGCTCTAAGTGTTACAAGAAGATACCAATCGGACCCTGGTGAGGGTCATTGGGTGGTTGTCAAGAATATCCTTAAGTACTTAAGAAAAATTAAAGATGTGTTCTCAGTATATGAAGAAGGTGGTCTTGTGGTACGCGGGTATACTAATGCCAGCTTCCAATCCGATAAGGATGACTCCACATCCCAGTCTAGATATGGATTGACACTAAATGGTGGTCCAGTTAGTTGGAAAAGTTTCAACAAGAGAGGATTGTTGATTTGACGATAGAGGCTGGGTACATTGCAGCTTTAGAAGCGACAAAGGAAGTAGTTTAGATCAAGAAGTTCATCATGGAACTTGTTATGGTTCCAAGCATCACTGGCCTAATGTAGTTGTATTGTGACATTAACAGGGCTATATCGTAGGCGAAGGAACTGAGGTCTCATCAGAAGTCCAAACATGTACTTAGGCGCTACCATTTGATTAGAGAGATCATTGGTAGAAATGATGTCAAGATAAAGAGAGTACCCACTGATCAGAATATAGTTGATCCGTTAACTAATCCTATTTCCCAAAAGAGTTTTATGTCTTATGTACAAGCCTATAATATTAGATATCAAGCCAATTGGCTTTAGTGGAAGTGTAAGTTTGTTAGAGAAGTTCTCTAAAGGCAATCACCTTTAGCACTTATTATATAAGTTATTTTATGACTAATAAAGGCATTTTTCATATTTTGATGTTCATACATTTATGGATTTGATGTTGATCTTAAATTGATTTAATGAAGTCCTTGATATAAAACATAGCATAGAGGAAATCATTATGAGATCATGATAATGAGATTCCTATCATGTGTATTTATGTTAGTATGTAAACATTCCCTAACCATAGGATTAATGAGATGGGATATCATTAATCCAGATAGACAAGTAGATTTTATACTCCTTGGTTAGATCAAGTAGTAGATCTCATAAGCTATAGACATGAGTTATTTAGAGTTAACATATGGATGCTTACTAAGGGTAGTAAGTACATTGGATTGACCTACTATGAGACAATCATATGGATATTCTATTCCAGTGTCAATGATAGTCTCATCACAGCAATGGTGTAAGTATACTTTGACTTGTGATGCTCAAGGATATCTCAGATACTGATCCTGTGCTCTGAATACATTCATCGGTGCCTTTCAGGGGTTACTCATAGGGTGGTGATTGGATACAAGTTGAGGTATTCTAAGGTAATTGAGTAGCCAATAAAGGATTCACCACTTCTGATAGAAGGAGATGATACACATGGCATCTTTTTGAGGTCATTACTCGAGAGTCTTTGGCCAGAGCAGGTATATGTCATAAAGAGAGTCTTCAATGCTACATAAAGTAATGAGATCTTAAGGACAAGATCTAATAACACTTGGACTAGACGTGACGTAGTCAGTCTAGTGGAAGTTGACACTTTGACCATATTTTGAACCAAGTGGGGTATAGATGGTGAAAGGACAAATTGTATGGCAACATTGCATATAGAAGGGTTCGTAATCAAACCATTGACTTTTTGGTCAATTAGGGGCCATGAAGTGTTGCTAGATGCCGCTCTTGACTTACTTGAATTAAGTATTAATTCAAGTGGCCAACATAACTGGGAACCAAATGGGTCACACATATAGGAGATTTGAACGATGAGTAAAATGGTCTTGAATGGTGATTCAAGATATGTGATAGTGTTTTGAGATTATATCGTGACGTGATTGTGGTAGAAATGTTGCATGGAATGGATTCGAAACAAGTGTTGTTGGATTCCATTAATGCATGCTATTCATGGTCATTAACTTCCTATAACTTCCATTAATGCATGTTATTCAGGGTCATTAACTTCTTATAACTTCCATTATTACATGTTATTCATGACCATTAACTTCGCATAACATTCCATTACTGATTGGGGTTATGGAAGGCCAAATGGTGTAGAAAATTGAGATGATTTTTGTGCATCTTGTGTAAGACACAAAAAAAGAAGAGGAAAGGTTTTTTTTCTTACACACTCACTTTTTCTTCTAACTCTCTCAAGGATCTTGTCTTTGCTAGCACAAAGAAATAATTCTAGCCATCTCCTGATGAGGTTTCGTCCTTCTATCTTTGTGCATACTTTCATTAGAGATGGTCTACATTGATTGTTGTGGTTTATGACAACCCAAAGCAGAGAAGATTAAAGAACGAAGGTGATCATCGGAAAGGTATATAAACATCTTACATTTCATGTTTTTTGTTTTTCTATATCTATATGCATGAGAAGAGCTAGTTTTTGAGGTTTCGTTTTATTTATGCTACATATATTTGATATATAATATAAATGAGACGCATGATCAGAACATAACAGTAGATAACTAGAACCATCTTTAAATTAGATGATGGTATTTAAATTTCAACTTATAATAAATGACGTATTTTTTTAGTTATATTGAACTAGGTAGCAATTGAATTTAATGTATATATTCATTAAACAATAAAATAATTTTTTATAATAATTATAAATTTACAAGAAAAGCAAACTTTTAAATGGGAATAGATTTGCTACATCAAAATAATACCTTGCCTTAATACCAATTTCACATAGACTCTATTTATTCAATATCACAACTATAAATAAAAGTTACAACCCTAGATTTTAAATAAGTAACAACTAAAGTGAAAAATGGGAACTATATCTCTAAATACAATGATAGGTACAAGTCTGTATGGTCATGATACTTAATTTTAAATTCTTAAAGAAATAGGTATAAGGATTAGCCATATTTATGAATTGAACAATCTAAGTTTTCCTCAGTGGATGTTAGGCTATTTGTGAATGGTGTCTTTATCGCACATTCCCACAATGGGTTTCATGATGACATGACTTTACCTCCAATTTCGTTGTCATATCTTTCAATATTAATTATGTATATTGTATGAAAAAAATAAAGATAATCAAATATATAACATATAGAAAAAAAAGGTTAGAAAATTGTACAACATATCCATTTGTCAATGGATAAGTTAAGTTAAGAATCCTGAGCATTTATGATGCCTATGATTCCATATACCTTGAATTATAAATTGTGGTTTGGTTTAAATTTTTTTCGTACAGTAAAATATGATATATCTAGACACGAAGATTTTTAATTTATCTCTTTTGAATAACCCTAAAAAAGGAGAAGGGTAAGAGTAAGACAACTGTATTAATGAAAACAATGTATGGTCAAACCTAGTTAAATAGCTAAAAAATTCTCATATGCAACTTAAACAATATTTAAGGGCTAATCTATCCACCTTCTTATATATGAAACATGAAGGATTACAATTGGGATATAGAAACTACCTTCATAACAACTAATTCATTTGGATATTTCATAAGATCTTGTTGCTTGCAAACACAAAATTATTAATGATGATATCAAAAGCTCATCAGGAAGGTACATTTTGATTTGTGTTAGTTCTTTCTTAGTATAATATAGAAGGAGAAAGTTATATAACAACATTTTTATAATGAGTTGCCATTAAACATTGTTAGGAAGAGAACAAACTATAGTGCTAGAGATAATTAGGATTATGATTGATGTTTAATACATTATAAAAAGTTATAATTAGGATTATGATTGATGTTTAATACATTATAAAAAGTTATTAATTGTTATAAAGTACCCTATGTCAATGTTATATTGATTTTTGCATGGTAGGCTTTGTTATTAGTTATGCATGCCATGTTTTGTTCCTTAATACACATGATAGGTATGTTTGTGTTGTTACTTAAAGGAATAATTTTATTAAATTCAAATTGTTATTTAGTACATAAGTTAATTCATTTTTATTAGTTTCTATTTCATAGCATAGATAAGTTGTAGTATCCCCAAAGTAGATGATGGTACTTAAAGTTTAATATATGAACTAAGTTAAGGTTATCAATTAAAATAATTGATCATATTAAGTACTTGACACACATTTTTTTTCCTATTTGCTTATGGTAAGAATATGTGTAGTGGCACAACCACAAAGAATTTAAAGAATCCCCAACTTATGTGATGGTACATAAAGTACTAGTCTATAATAGATGTAGTAATCAATTATAAAGATTGATGATACAAGGCATATCATAGCCTAAAATGATCCTTCGTGCTAGTTATAAGAATAAGTTTCAAGTAGCACCCATGTTTTATACCGTATCTATACTCTATATATGATCTAAAGGGTATGGAAGATTACATTTGCTTATGAAACAACTCAATTAAATGCATAGATTCGTTAAATGATAGATAAATAGTTGTCAAATTTCTGTGAAAATTTCATATATAATGAATAAAATTTCTTATGTTTCAATTAACGATTAATTTAATTCACAATTATAAACATCTATATAGTCATATAATCATATTCCAATATTAGTATGCATATGCATTCTATGAATATCTTATAAGAAGAATATGTATAAGAAAATAATGAAAAAGGTATAGTTAACATTTGCCTAATTGCTAAAGTAGTACATAATCAATTACAATCTCTACATCTATAACATTATATATAGTTAAAGGTTATAATACTTAAAATAGATCCTTATTTAGTTTAGTTTATCAATTGTTACAATAATGCACAATAACTTTAGTTAATTATACTTCTCTTTAGATGAATTGAACAATTCATTTATATATTACTATAACTATAAATGATTACTGAACTAGGATACATGCAATTAAAAACTCCTATGGAATATAACATAAAGTAAATGAAGGATTGAAGAAATCTTAACTTATAACTCAATCATAAGATTTAAATATTATAGGTGAGACGTACTTATAACATTGTATTGATGAATATAAAATTGTCCTTACCTAAAATATGCCCAGTCATATGAGCTTAAATATTAACCATTCCTTTTTGAATACAGGGTCCAAAGGGTTTCTTACATTGGTGTGTAGCTTTCTACACGACTATATGCAAGCTATTCATGGATCTTATAATGGTTAACCACAACCAATAATTAGTTGAGCATGTACGAATCATTAAAGACTAATGTTCCCCCTAATGGACACATTTTCCACTTATTTTTCATGCTTTAAATTATATAATTTATTCAGTAATTGACAAAAAAGTTACTATACATTGGAAAGATTGCACCTAAGATAGTAGCGTGTATTGAATTTCTAGAAAACTAGTAGTATAATCATTTTTTAAAACCTTTCATATACTTTTATAGTTTATATTATTTAAATATAAGAAGGATAAGAAGAAAATTGATTATAACAATATGAAAAAAATTATCCAACCATGTTTTTTATATACTATTGTAGTTTATGCTATTACATGTTTTTCTATTTTTTGCTATTTTTCAACCATGAATACTTAAATATTATAAAAGTGATATGAACAATTTGCACTATTTTCCATAATCAAACCATTGGGACTTGAGTTTTGATATGTTCTTTAGAGTTAAAAACAACTAGGGAGTGCTAATCATTAACCTTAGACCATGGGTATACATATCTTTAGTGTTTATGCCTATCTTCCCATATGGCCCATTAACCTTATTAAACCTAATAAAGAGACATGATATGTCCACTATCTTGAAATAGAAATAAGGGTTATTATGTTACAGAAACAATCCTATGATATATTAAAGGTATACATTGTCTGTTAAACCTATAAAATGAACTTATTTTCATTTATCACATAAAATGTCATGTGAGAGGCAAAATTGACATGATACACTTCTTGTTAAATCACCAACTATATAATCAATTAGTTTTATATGGAGTTATCAATAAGGTTATCTAACAATTTAAATAACTAAGATAGATGAGGTACATATTATAACCACTTACATAGATATAATAGGTAAGGTAATTATGTTTTAGTTTGTAAGATAAAAAATTATGCTGCATAGAAAATATTAACTGAATCTTTTTTTTGCGTATTAGAATCACTAATATATGACATTATTTCATTTTGTCCACTTTTACTAACTAACCAACACAAACATATGGATATATCTAGATGTCACAGATTATGTCATTACATAAAATATAATAGAGAATTTGACTTCTGATTGATGTTAAAAAAACACTTAAACTAAAATCATCGTAAAGAAAACCAACCATGAAAGTCATAGGTAATTTTGTAACAACCAAATAACTAACACAAAGATTTTATGTGTTTCTCTTTGTTAAGTTTATTTTCATTTCAAAAACGTTTTTGTATAATTATATGATTACAGGTACTTGGTGTTGCATAAAATTAAGTAATATGTACCTTATTGGGACATCTAGAAAGAAGAAAAGGTGTTCATCAATTGATGAAATGTCTTAATTATGAGGATAAGAAAAAAAAAATGGAAGTCTATAAAGATAGAAGTAGTAGAAACATTTTAAGTTATACAGGGGAATTATTATGGTTACATATTGTGTTGTAATTTTCATAATAAGTTTTTCCTAAATGCCAGCTAACATTTGATTGCCATTTATATGGTGGTTTTTTGCAAGATCTTTACTTTAATGAAAATATATCACTTAACCATACCTTGACCTTATTAAGCCATGCAATAAGACAATAAAATTTTTATTTTTTTAATAATTTAATAGTTATCAATAACGAATACTTAAACATGTCTGAACTTTCATACTCATATATCGTGCCAAAATAATTTAAGCATGATATTAAATGATTAAATTTGTGGTATTGTCTATATAAGGTGTAAAACCCCAAACTTTTCCTTTCACATGTCTATAAAATTTCATTTCGTGTGAACGGTATTTCCGGCTGAATGTAAATTTTATTTTCTCTAAAAGGTGAATTGGGGACCTAACCCTGAATGATTTGACAATACTTGAGACAAGTATCAAAATCAATGATAGATAAAAAATATTAGAGTTGACTGGAATAGAAATGGACCAATAATAAATTCAATCGGGTGAATTTATAATGGATTAAGATTGACCTTGTTTTAAATTATCGTGGAGTAAATTGGAAGCATTTTCAGGCTGAAACATAAAGACATAAACCAAGTAAACCAAGCGTGAGAGAATCAACCATAGTTAAGGATACTTAAAGTAAAACGATAAACTTATATGTTTAGGTACATCAAGTTAATAAGCGGACATGAAACTTCTACCGAAATTGGATAGTTTTTCTTAAACCACTTACTTATTTTAAACAAGAAATAATATGTGTACTTGTGAATGAGCCTTAACTGATTGAACTAGAATAATAATATGTGCATGTACATATGATTGAATAGAATAATAATGAGGTTTAACTAGGAGATATTTTGATGGTCGGAGAGTTTCCCAACATGTTTCTGGAGGATCTTCCAGGATTACCCCCAGATAGGGTAATAGAGTTTGAAATTGGAGATAAGGCATTTCTTAAGATTTCCCCTTGGAAAGGCATATTGAGATTTATGAAACGTGGTAAATTAAGTCCACGTTACATGGGACTGTATGAAGTAACGAAAACGATTGGATCATTGGCATATCAATTGAAGTTACCAGATGAACTTGCGAGGATTCACAATATATTCCATATGCCTATGTTTCGTAAATATGAAGCTGATCCATCTTATGTAGTCACAGAGCAACCAATGAATTTAAAGGAAGATTTGACTTTCAAAGAAGAACTGGTGCAAATTCTTGACCACAGAGACTAGGTTATGTGTAATAAGATTATTCCTTTAGTTAAATTGCTATGAAGGAGTCACATAGTAGAAGAATCTACATAGGAGCGCAAGCACCAAATGCATGTGATATATCCCCATTTAGTTTGAGTATATCATTGTACGTTTGGTTAAATTTTGAGGATGAAATTTTTTTTATAAGGAGGGGTGATTGTAAAACCCAACCACAAACTTTTCCTTTCACGTATCTATAAAATTTCATTTCATGTGAATGGTGTTTCTGGGTGAATGCAAATTTTATTTTCACTAAAAGTTTAATTGGGGACCTAACTTTGAATTATTTGACAATACTGAAGACAAGTATTAAAGTCAAATGATAGTCAAAAAATATTGGAGTTGACTAGTATAGAAATGGACAAAAAATAAATTTGATCAGGTGGATTTATGATAGATTAAGATTGACCTTGTTTTCAATTATTGTGGAGTAAATTGAAAGCATTTTTAGGCTGAAACATAAGGAAATAAACTAAGTAAACCAAGCATGAGAGAATTATCCATAGTTAAGGATACTTAAAGTAAATCGATCTAACTTATATGTTGATATATTTAGGTACAACATGATAATAAGTGGACATGAAATTTCCACCAAAATTGGATAGATTTTTCTTAAACCACTTAATTATTATGGACAAGAATTAATACATGTATACATGAAGAATTTCCTATTATTATAGAACAAGAAAGCATGAAAACCTGATGCTGCCATATTTATGAAGGAGTAGATGTGAGGGATATAAAATTCATTAGATGTGAGATCAATTTATGGCATGGACGTGTGTCATTTTATTGAGACAAACTAGAACAACTTGTTATATTTATGGGATAAGAAATTTCAAGGATGATGTAAGGAGTTAAAAGATTAATTAAACAATGATGGTAAGAGCTAATATAATGGACAACTATTGGAAACTAACCTTGCAACGTGTTAGACAACCCTCTTCAACATGTAACTTGCACAAAGACAAAGAAGGAGATTCTCCACCTTCATTCCACCGAAGTTTTACTTCTCCTTTAGACCAGATTTGATGATGAATAATTGTAGCTACTCCCTTCATGGATAGATCTTCCAAGTTAGTGCCTTTAGGAAATAATTTCTGCATTGTGCTTAAGCTTCCAACCAAGGACAAAAATGTTGAAGAGCACAGTTTAACAAGCAATGTAGAGCAGGAAATTTCACAATATCTGAATACAACACATGTTACTCGAACTGAAGCCAACATTGACTAGGTCATCCTAACCACTACTTTAGTGACTATACAAAGGGTTGAAGTAGATTCAGAGGTGAGTAATATTAAGCCTATCCAATCTGATATCATGGCAACTCCTAAAGCTTCTATTGCTCTTAAAGAAACTGCAACAAATGTTGAATTCCATACAGTGGAGAGAAGAAGATCAAAGAAGGGAAAAGGGAAAGGCAATACATGACAAACCTTTTAACCTATACCTGTAATTGCATGGAATGTATATGGAATAAACTGTCCTAGTAAATAGGTAGCTTTAAAGGAATTTGTTTTAAGAGGGAAGCCTCTCATATTCGGGTTACTAGAAACCAAAGTCAAACTCAAAAAATCAGCAAAATTGGACATTTTTGGTTCCCATTGGAACATGATTACCAATCACCAACATCATGCTTTACGTAGAATAATCATATGCTATAGGGAGGATGAGCTCAAGGTGGATCTACTAGACTTAAATGAACAAGCCATGCATTTGAAAATATCCTTCTTATAGAAGTTGATCCAAATAAATGTCTCTTTCATCTATTCAAGCAATTTTTGATTCCAAAGAAGAGACATATGGACCAACCTATCATCATTCAACAATAATGTCTCTATTCCTTGGCTAATATGTGGAGACTTTAAGTCCATATTATACCCCTCATAGGCACAAGGACATTGTTGTCTTAAGAATTATACAAATAATTTGAAAGATATGGTGGAGGAGTTATGGGTGAGAGATCTTAAGTATATTGGTCATATTTTTACCTGGTCTAATAAACAATAATCTGCTTAACATATCAAGAAAAAATTGGATCGAGCACTAGTAAATGATATTTGGCTTAGGAACTTTTCGAACAGCCTTACTATATTTAAAGACCTCCTCTTCTCGGATCATACTCCCTTTAGTGTACAAACTATTCCAAAAAGTTAGCAAGCACTATCCTTTCCAATTCAATAACTTCCTAGTGAATGTTACAGGGTTTGGGGAGGCATATATAAAATTTGTAGTACATAGTTGTTAAGGGACCAAGCAGTTCTGCTGTGTCCAGAAATTAAAAGCCATCAAATATGGAAAGGCCTACAACTTTCTCAATAACTTCCTCCATACTTGAACTTCAAGCTATCCAAGCTAGCCTTGCTACTTATCCTTCTGATCTGGTTCTACTTGAAAGAATGTGTTATCACAATTCTTGAAGGCTACATACAATCACAACTCTCTCTTTAATAAAGAGCTAGAGTACATTGGTTAAAATGCACTAGATTCTTTTTCAACTCTATTCTTATGAGTAGAAACAACAACAAAATCTACTCTATAACTTCCAAAGATGGTACAAATCTTCAGACATAATAGGAAGTCCAAGAGGAGCCAGTAAGGTACTTTAAAGACCTACTAGGAACTCCTAACACTTCAAATGTCACGTTGGATGAACTCATAACTCTTTTCCTCAAACAAATCAAATTAGTAGACTCAAAACTTCTCATAAAACCAGTAGAAAATACATAAATAGAAGTTGTAGTTTTTTCTGTGGATGGCTTCAAAGCTACTGGCCCTGATGGCCTAAATGCATACTTCTTCTAGAAATATTAGAGTGAGATAGGATCATTTGTTATAGAGGCAATCAAAGAATTCTTTTCCAAAGGGATCTTACTTAAAAAGATTAATAGAACCTTTATTTGTTTGATTCCCTAATGCTCTAATCCTACACATTTTAGGGATTACAGATCAATTGCATGTAATAATTTTCTCTACAAGGTCATATCCAAGATACTTGCTTCAAGACTGAAAAAACATTAACCCTTCTAATCAGTGACAACCTAGGGGCCTTTATGCAAGACAGACATATAGGAGAAAACATTTTTATTGTACAAAAGCTCCTAAAAGGCTACTTCAGATCAAATTACTCTCTAAGCTACATAATCAAAATTAATTTCCATAAAGCTTTTGATAATGCGAGCTAGGATTTCTTATGGAATTTACTGATGGCTTATAGATTTCCAATGATCTTTATAAATGGACTAAAGAGTGCATCTTGACCTCCTCTTTGTTTATTCTAACCAATGGTACTCTTACCACACTTTTTAAGGCAGAAAGAGGACCTAGGTAAGGGGATCCCTTGTCCCCCCACCTTTTCATCCTTTGTATGGAGACTCTTAACTCTCTCATCAAGCATGAAATGCTTAGAAACCCCATATACCATGCTAAATGTAGAGAGATTGATTTAACTAACCTCTACTTTGCAGATGATCTACTTTTATTTTGCAGGGCCTCAACGGACTCCATACAACGTTATATGGCAGCACTTATCAAATTCAAAAGCTTCTCTGGACTACAATTTAACCCAACAAAGTGCCATTTTCTCTTATCCAAAAAGGCTACTGCTTTGGGCCGTCACATCTCTCAATCAACTGGAATACTTTTTAAGTAGACACCTCTATTGTATCTTGAATTACCAATTTCTACTAAAAGACTTATATGTGAAAAGCACTCTAGTCCTAAAGAAATACAAAGAAGAATCAGTTTGTAGGTTAATAAGTCTTTAGTTTATACAAAGAAGGTTTAACTAATCAAATTAGTGTTAAACTCTCTCCATATTTACTAGAGCTCTCACATCCTTCCTTCTCAAGGTATCACTAAAACCCTTGAAAGAATCCTCAAAAACTTCCTATGGAATTACCCAAATGGTGTCAAAGGTTCAACTAAAGTGAAATGGGTTGATATTTGCTTTCCTAAGGATAAAGGAGGGTTAAGCATAACTCCTATCTAAATCACAAAACAAACCCTAATCTTGAAAAGACTATGGTGAATCCTCATGAATAAAAACTCTCTTTGGGTGAAAAGGCTACACTCTTATTTTCTTAAGATAAGATGCTTATGGAGCATTAAAAAATTAATCTCATACTCTTATGTTCTCAACCAAATTCTAAAATTGAGGGACAAAGTCCGAGAAGGGATCTTTCATAAAATTAGGAATGGAAACTTGACTTATGTCTGGTTTGAAAACTAGTCTAACTTGAGACCTCTCATACATCATTATAGCAATTTAAATAGTCCTCAAACTGCTTTACTTAAACTTAAACTCAACTCAATGATCACAAAGGGCAACTGGAATTTTCCTCAAAACTTAAGGCATCTCCAACCATCATATCTTCCCCAACCTATCTTTAAAATCACAAACAAGTCTATGAGAGATCTTTTAAAATGTAGGAAACAATAAGTGTAATGGTATATATTTGTTTAAAGTAAGGTACTAACCCAAAGGTATCTTTCATAATATGGTTAGTAATCCTAAATAGGTTGAATACTGCTGATAGAATTCACTGTCTACAAATGGACAGAACATTTCCAATATCTAAGAATATGTGGAAGAAAGATCATCTCTTCTTCACATGCCCTTATAGCAGCAACTTATGGGAATTTATAGCCAACAAATGACTATGAATAAATCCTGGGAACACTATCACAGAGGTGATCCAAAATTTGAAAAACCATAAAACCATTCGAAACCCAAATAGACAGATCCATGTTTTATCCCTAGGACTCTGTATATATGTATTATGGAAGCAAAGAAACCTCAGAAGATTTGGTGGAACCAACATGCCTAAAGAGACCCTCGTATTTAAGAACCTCTATGAAATCAGAGAACTCATTCTACTTTGTAACCTCAATCAGATATGCAACATAACTATCCTAGCTTCACTGAATGTATAACTAGAAGTTACGCATAGAAGGTAAACATACGTATGAAAGAGAAGTAGAGGAAATACAGTATAGTAAAAGTAGCAAAGAAGAATCTAAAATACCTAATCAGCTGTGTAACATCCCATTACCTATGGGAAGGTTAGATTAGTAAATATAAATGATTAACAGGAACTTAAGAAAGGCAATATATATATATTCATGCATATTATGGTATTCACCTATACATGAATAGTGATATTTGTTTTGCACATGAAAATAAGTGCACATGCATTCAATTGCAACTTCTGGATATGATTGTTTTAAATGTGATTTTTGTTATTGGAAATGAGAAGTAGAGGAAGTAGAAAGAGTGATATTGGTATGAGTTGTGATATGGAAAGTTTTGGAAACAGAAGTGGTGGTTGATCTAGAAAAATGTGCACTGAGTGTGCTTCAGTATGTTAGCCATAACTTTTTCTCTAGTTATCCAAATGAGACGATTCTTTTTTTGGATTAAACTAGACACATATGGCTACATTTATTATGAAGACATAGAATTTAAATTCTATCTGTAAAAATCTAAAAATTTGTCATGAAGTTAAGAACTGGGTGTAGTACATCGGGGGATGAATGTAAAATTTCATATTCTGTATTTGAGGAAAAATCTGAATTAATCTAGGCTGATTTAGGCAAATGTGCCTTCTAGAAAGTTATAGATCGTTCTTTTATCTTTTTAACGATATATAGCATGAAATTCTTGGACATCTGAGCTGAAAATTATGGTCCTTATAAAGGAAGATGTATCTTTTGTCTTTTCACTTTGTCTATGTTTTGCTTCTTCTATGATGACATCATCTTCGTCTATACTTCTTTTGTGATCACGTCATCTTCGTCTATGTTTGACTTTTATCGTCTACTTTGACTTCTATCATTTATGTTTGACTTTTATTGGAGCACCCCCTTACCGCAGGTTACACACTGAGACGCCCGCAGGTCATTCCGATACATATCTTACGATAGGGGTGAGCTACGAATAATCACTACAATCACTTCACATGGCATCATAATAAAACATCAATATAAAAAAAGTGATCTTTTAAAACCAACTTTTCCTTATTTCATTTCATCAAATTCAAACTGTTTACATGTCTATTATCCTATACTGTCTGTACATAAATCCGAAAACCTAGTACAAAATGCTATATGAAAGAGGAAAAACATCAGATCTATCTAGGCCATCCCCAAA
>JAOSBO010000002.1:34886131-34896490 GCA_027563915.1 Erythroxylum rotundifolium
TATCCACTCCTCTTTGTCTTATCTTTGTCATTATATATATATGCGTGAGTGAAGAGTCATGCCTGTGAGTCTTTCCCTTTTGCAATTTGGTTTTGAATTCCATAAATCCTTAAATCAATTGTTACACATTCACTTCATACTCAAATAAATTTATTATATGCCCATTTTTTCGCTATGATATTTTTTATTAAATTGTTGGGTATTGTTTTTACTTCTCCCATGAATTTCATTGATTTAATATGATTATTATTTATCCATTTATTTATTATCGATTATTTTATTTTATTATTATTAGGAAAGTGTTTATTTATTTATTTTATTATTACTTAATTGTTTACATTAATTCATGATTCTTAGAATTTAATTTCATGTCTAAAATTGTTTTATGACATTTTAGTTATTATTTGCTTATATCAGAAAAGTCCCAACATAAATTTTCCTTGTCTAAACTTTAATTAAATTAAATGTTATATTTTATTTTATTGATATGTTCCCAAATCTATTGATTATTATTTCCAATAAATCCTAATGGTAGCACATAGTCGCCATAAAAGTTGTATCGAGACTCGAGGCCAACAACATAAATATAGCAACACTAACAATAACCATCAAGTGGGAGATAAAGACAATAGCAATGGCAAAATAATAAGAGTGGCTTCCCTCCCATGATGGAGTCACGACAATTTAGGTAAATTCAACAATCTTTCAGCTAGAAACCCATTCAAGCAACCTAGGACAAATGTAAAATGGCAGAAGTTGATACAGTTCTTAACAAACTAGCCCAGATATGCAATTACAACTTGATTAGCTCTTGACATGGATCATCATGTTCTCTCATCCCTCTCTAAAACCTTTTTCTCCATTACCACAACACATTAACCTTTTTCTGCCATAGTTCTTGTTAGATCTCTCCTTCTTCCTTCTATCTATCTCCTTCTCATCTAATTGTCATCCTTGACCTTCTTGTTGAAGTGGTCTCTACCTCCTTACTCATTACTCTACTTTTAGAGTTTGGAGGGCATTTTGGAGTTTTCCTCTCAAATTTGTATCCCACTTAAAAGTCTCAACTAATTTTAGTATTATGCCACACATTCTTTTTACTTGTCACCTTGCAATTTACCAAAACAATACAAATGTTAGATCTGATACAAAATGAATTTTCCCTTCTAGCCTTCTGCATCAACCCTAAGCCTTTAACAAACCCCAACCAAATTCTACTGAACTTGTACCAGTCCCTCATCCCCCTTCTACCCTTCAAATCCCTACTTTTAAATTGTAAACCGACTCTTACCTCAAAAACTAGAAGCAAGTGGTGGGGGAATCATCAAATGCCTTCCTTCACTACTATCCTCCATAGATGATAGATGGGAAAGCAATAGTCACTCCAGAGATTGAGGTCCCTAAGCAGGGAGTTAAGAGCTAGGAATCTACTCTTGTTGGTTTTTTCTTGAATTATCAACCTACTTACCCTGTTATTCACATATGGGCTCAAGATCACTAGAAAAATATAGGCTTAATTGAGGTACTACTCTCAGAAGATGATCTTATACTTTTCACCTTTAGCTCCAAAAATGAAGCTTCAAAGATATTAGAGGAGGGTTCTCGACATGTTTTGCAATATCCACTATTTTTTCAAGCTTAGAAGCCTATAATAAAATTGGAATCCATCAAAATAACTAACGTTCCACTTTGGATCAATATTCACAACATTCTATTGGAATATTGGACAACCTGAGGATTAAGTCTTCTAGCAAGTTTTTGGGACAACCTATTTGTATAGATGAAAATACAACCAAAAGAAGACCATTCGTTATGCCAGAATGTGAGTAAGGATTGATATAAGGAAGGAATTTCCTTACTACATTCCATTTATGAGGTTGGATACAAGTCATAAGCTAACTAAATATTGTGTTATGGTTTCCTATCAATGAAAACTATCTGTCAACGCTCAAGGAAAGTCATGGAGGCCAATAAGAAGGAAATTCCTAAAAGGGTACTATTAGGAACTCCATAGGAATAGAAGAAACTTCGCAAATAACATAGGAAAATTAGGTGTGCTCTTATCCAAACAAACCTTTTATAGAGGAATATTCCTATGATTTTGGTGGGAAGAAAGCTTTAAAGAAGATCCTAACCCTAAATTAAGACCTCTTTGAATTTTAAGATGATATTTGATGTAAAGGGATTTCAATATGTAACCACTAGGAAATCCCAAAAGAAGTGGAAGGAAAAGAGTTCTAGTAAACACTCCAATAAATTATGTCTATCTTAGTATGGAATGTTCACAGTCTTAGTTCCCCTAAAAAGCTTAGAGCATTGTGGAATTTTGTATCAAAGGAGAAGCCTTATATTTTGGGTCACTTAGAAACAAAGATTAGGAAGAAAAATCTAAATAAACTTGGGATTCTTAGTTCTAATTGACATTTTCTAACAAATCCTCAGCATCACAATTATGGCAGAATAATAGTTGCATATAACTTAGAGGTGATTAAGTTAGAGGATTTAGAATTGAATGAGTAGGTTATGCATATGAAAATTCACTTTCTAAAAAATAATTTTAGCATCTTTTCATCAGTCGTTTATGGTTTCAATCTTCAGTTCCAAAGATACAACTTGTAGAATAGGTTAGCAGGCAAGCTAGGTACCTTTAATAGTCCCTAGCTAATATATAAAGATTTCAATTCAATTATGTACATATATGAGGCAACATGTAATGCTAACTTAAGGAACTACTATGAAGATTTCATGTTATGTACTAATCATCTAGGGGTCACCAACCTTAAGCAAGATGGGTTATTCTTCACATGGAATAATAAGCAGAGAGGGAGATGGTTTATTCAAAAGAAGTTTAGATAAGGCACTGGTAAATTTGAATTGACCTATAACTTTCCCAAAGAATAAAGTCACTGTTTTAGAGCCTCTATTCTTAGATCATTCACCTATCAAGTTAGGAAATTTATTTCAAAATGTTCATAGGAGGTTTCCCTTCATATTCAATAACTTCTGGGTAAAAGATGAAGGATTGTTTTGAAGTAATACTAAACGTCCTGGACTCCTTTGTGGTTAGGACCAAATAGTATATGTATGGAGAAATTGAAAGTCATTAGAAATGAGCTTAAAGTCCTCAATGCGAAGAAAGGACTCTATAAAAGGAATGCAATTGAGATAGCTAAGAAGGAGTTGGTGGATATTCAGTTGAATCTTTCTAAACATCTGAGGGGGACCCTTCATTGTTGGGAAAAGAAAAACTCTATCTCAAAGCAATTAAGGTCCACTCCTCCCTAAACAAAGGGTTAGGATTAATTGGTTGAAAGAGGTGATAAACTAAGCTTTTCTTTAATGTAATAATTGCCATAAAGAATAAGGATTGATTTATGCCATCCATTATAAGGATGGAAGGTCTTAAGGGAGTAAGTTGACATCTATATGGAAGTTGTTAGCTACTTTCACTCTTTGCTAGGTTCAAAGCATGAGGGTTAGTCCACTATTGTTAGACCACAGAAGCTCATTCCTAATAATGTTATTTCTGAAGAATCTGCTATCTTACTAAGCCTATAGATCAAAAGGAAATTGAAGATACAATCTTTCAACTGAATGGATTGAAGGCTCCAAAGCTTGATAGACTTAATAGTTTCTTCTTCCAAAAATCTTGGGCTGTAACAGGCAAAGTTATAAAGGAAGCAATCCTTGAATTCTTCTTCAAAGGGGCTTCTTAAGGAGTTGAATAAAATTTATCTCTGCTTAGTATCTAAACTAACCAATCTAAAAGATTTTAGGGACTTCTTACTAAGTGCTCGTTTTAACTAAATTTATAATGTTATTGTAAAAATTTTGGCCAACATCCTAAAAGGTGTTATCCAATCTCTTATAAGTGAGAATCAAAGTGCCTTCCTAAAAAACAAATCGATTGGTGATAATTCCCTAATTGTTCAAAAACTGCTTAAAGGATATAACAAGTGCAATAGTCCTCATAACTACTAGATCAAAATTAACTTCCAAAATGCTTTTGATATTGTTAATTGGGAATTTATTTTCCACCTTCTAGAGGCATATGGGTTTCCTATCACCCATATTAGTTGGGTAAAGGAATGTATAATTGCCTTTTCCTTTAGTGTGTTAATCAATGGTAGTACTTTCAAGGATGCTAGGGGACTAGGACAAGGGTGACCTCCTTTCCCTTTTCCTCTTTATCCTTTGCACGAAAGCTTTTTCCCTCTTGCAAAAATAAAATGCAAGAATATATTTGGGTTTTAAGAATCACTCAAAAACTAGAAAGATTCCTTTTATTAACCTTTGTTTTTCAGATGATGTCATAGTCCTCTATAAAGCAAACAAAAAATCCATTGAAAATTTTATGAACACTATTAAGGAGTTTGATATGTGGGTTATCAACAAACATCAACACAAGTCACTTTTGTCTCTTTAGAAGTGCTAACTCTCTTGAATAATACATTAGTAAACTAACTAGAATGGCAAGGAAATTTCTTCCTTTGACCTACTTGGGACTCCTAATAGGCACTAGTAGCCTAACTTTCTCTAAATGTTTACCCTTAGTGAAGAAAATTCAGAAGAGGCTTAAGTCTTAGGTGAATAAGGGCCTTTTTTATGGGGCAGATTGCAGTTAATTCTATACTCAATTCTCTTCTTATTTACTAGAGCTCTAAATTTTTCCTTTCAAAAGGGTTAATTAAAACTATTAAAAGGATAGCGATGATTTTTTTATGGGGCAAATCATTTGAGAATAATGTATTTACTAAAGTCAAATGGTTAGATGTATGTAAATCTAAAGAGGCAAGATGGTTAGGGATACATCTTATGAACACCACCAACAAGATAATGACATTAAAGAGGTTGTGGAATATTTTGAAAATAAAGAAATCCATCTGGTGGAAATGGTTGCACATCTGTTTCCTAAAGGGTAGAAGCATATGGCCCTTAAAAAGGAAAATATCTTACTCCTTGTTCTTAAATGAATTAATAAAGTTGAAAGATAAGGTTTGCTCCTTGATTACATGTAGAGTTGGTAATGGGGAAAGCATTTGTCTTTGGTATGAAAATTGGACTGAGTAAGGGTTTTTAATTTTGAACGTTCGAGCTAAACTAACTCTAATAAACTATCCTATTCATCCTAAAGTAAGCTCAATTATGAAAGGTTATAGCTCTATCCTTTTACCTCTAAGATCATTCACTTAAGGCCCTCGTATGTCCCATAGTTACTTTGTTGGACCCTGAACGTTTTCAGAAGTTAGAATTATTAAATGAGAATTTGATGGCGTTTCGTCATGAGTAAAAATCAGAATTTTTGAGTTAAAACTTTTTTAAGTTTAATTAGGTATATTATTATTTATATATGGTTTCATAAATTAAATGGAATTTTTAGAATTAAGTTAAGGAGTTAAGAGGAATCAGATTGAATAAGGAAGGGTAAAATAGGAAAGTTTTAAATTTTTTGTCTTAAATTAATAAGACAAGAATAGAGAAGAGAGTCCTGAGTGTAAGAAAGAAAGAAAGAGAGAAATTATAGAAGAACCTAGAACAAACTAGAGAAGAGAGAGTCGTGTAAGTGAGAGATATATTTGAGAGGTTAGGAAAGAGAGAGAGAGACGTGTGTGTTAAGAAAGAAAAAGAGAGGGAGTCGTAGAAAGGAGTAGAAGAGGAGAAGTAGAAAAATGAACTAGAAACGAAGAAGAAGGAAATAAAAAGAAAGGAGAAAGAAGAGAAAGAGAAGATTCAGCTGAGTTTTTGGTAATATCTACCTTCTTTTCTTGTTTTGATAGAAGAAGAAAGTAGAGACACTATGTTTTTATGAGTTGAAATAAAGAGAGAAAGAAGATAAATAAGAGATTTATGTTTTTAGATTTTTATGAACGCTTAGCTAGATCCTAGTTCTTCTAGCTAGAAAAATCAAGAACAGATTAAGTTTAAGCACATCTATGAATATTTAAGCTTATGGAAGCTTTATTGTTGTATGGGGATTAAATAAAAATATGCTTGTTCTTAGGGAGCCAAGATAGTCGAAGGCAAGAACAAGAAGAAGAACAAGCTTGAGCATGGATGTATAAGAAAATAAGTGGGTAATATGTTTATAGTTATTGTAATAATGGGCTGAAATTCTTACTTGTTTGTGTGTTTAAATGCTTGTCTTTGAATCGTGTGAATGTGGGAAAAACATGTTATGATTTGATAACTTGTTATGTTTGAAAGATTTTACTACATCTAGTATGAATGAAAAGAAGAAATGAGTAAAAAGCATGAAAACATGAACATGCTATGAAATATGTATGCATCAAAAAATCTGCTTATGTGGGCAAGAGAGATACCATTCCGTTCGTCACGTGCACGTCAACTTTAGCCTTTTCCCGGCTGCCTGCTTGTGGCATATGAGCTCCGAAAAATAGACTCATTTCGTTCATAGTATAAACTTCAATTTCGTCATTCCGTTTCATAGGATTCTCTCAAGCCATTATGTTTATGCACTGCATCTTGAATTGTTGAGTATAAAGCATAATTGAGTTTATGATTTGATTATGACTTGTTTTTATAATCTGATTGTGGGATGAAGTATTCATGTTTATGTGGAGTTCTCAAAATTTGAATGTAAATGTTGTGATATGTTGAGATTATATATATATATATATCTGTGTGTGTGTGTGTGCTTGTTGTGACTATGGTTATTATCACTGACTATAAGCATATTAGCCATTGAGCTTCCCAGCTCACCCCACAATATTTCTACTCCTCAGGTGCAAGAATCAGCAGATTATTAAACCTTGCAAAAAAATTTGGCAAATCTTCAAGAAATATATTTTACTTTTGTAAATGTGTGTGTGTGTGTGTGTGTGTGTGTGTGTGTGTGTGTGTGTGTGCTTGTTGTAACTGTGGTTATTATCACTAACTATAAGCATATTAGCCACTGAGCTTCTCAGCTCAACCCATAATATTTCTACTCCTTAGGTGCAAGAATTAGCAGATTATTAAACCTTGCAGAAATTTTGGCAAATCTTCAAGAAATATATATTACTTTTGTAACTAAGTTAATTTGGATCATTTTTTGTAACTTTAGAAGCATATCAGCATAAGGATTTTTTATTGTATTTTGTAAGGCTTTTGTTTGTAATTGGAGTAATGTACCTACTTTATTTTATTTTTAGAAATGAATGATAGCAAGAGTAAATAATTTCATCTGTTTATGTTTAAATTCCTTCTGTTATAATTTGCTATATTATTCAGTTGGGAACAAAATCGATACTTGATGAGGAATTTTGAATATATTCTTCTAAAGTAAATTGTTTTAATGGGAGTTTTGTATACATGGTTCATGTTTCTTGGATTCGGGTCTTCTGTTTTATAAGGAGAGTATATCGACAGATGAGAGGAGCGAAGAGAATAAAGGGATAAAATGTGATCTGAAACTTTAAGAAATAAACTATATTGTTCTAGGTAGAGCTAGGCTAAGTGGTCTTCATGAAAGTTGTAGATCTTTCTCTTAGCTTTCCAACGACATATAGTTTGTAATTTTTGGACTTCTAGATTGAAAGTTATGAAGTTTTGAAATTTGTTTTTGCGAATAAACATGATCGCGACAAACTTGATTCTCTGTTACTATTCATTGAAAGTCACGATCGTGCTTGAGCATGATTGCGAAGAACCTAAAAGTATAGCCACTGTTCACTATCTGTCGCAATCGTGCACAAGCACGATCACGACACCCTTGTCTCATAGGCGTGAGAATTGAAAACTCATGTCCGTGACTCGTTTTAAACATCTCTCATGGCTGTGAGAGATTTGTTACACCCGTGATTGTTGGCCTGTTGAATTTTGTTTTTATTTCTTTGTTAATTCAATTGCTAATTCTTCTTCTAATGCCTAAATCAATTTATTTTCATGTTCATTTTATTCTATGTTAATTCATTTAAATTGTTGGGTAATTGTTTTTACCCCTTCTATTAATTTTATTTATTTATATAATTATTTAATGCCCAATGCAAGTTATTTTCATGTCTAATTTATTTATTTATTTATTTTTCTATTTAATGGTTCTACTCCCACTAAGAATTTTTAATCCTTGTATTTTGATATAGATATATGTGTATAATCAATTTTATTTAGAAAAACAAATACTCAAATTTTGGCGCCTTGATGTCACAAAATAAAGTAGAGTGGTATGTAATATTATAGCTTAGTGTATCATTCCTTTTGTGTTTAAGAGAAAGGAATAGGCTTTTTACACTAGAAAGACAATGTATCTTGAACTTAAACTCAACCTGCATGTTATATAATTATGCAAATGAAAGCAAGGATCATCTCTTCTTTAAGTGCCCTTACTCTTAAGTCATATGGTTTAAGATTAGGGATTTATGTCATTAGAAGTTGAATTCTTCAACTTTCTAAGATATTCTACATGCCCTAAACAATCTTAGTCTCCCTAAACTAACCATGCCAGTGTACATAATTGCTATAGGAATATGCGTTAAAAAGAATTGGAGAGAACACAATCTTAGAAGGTTCAAAGGATAAGAAAGGGAAATACATGTATTACAAGAGAGTGTTATATTCAAAACTAAAGAGAAACTAATCACATGCAATCTTAATGGTAGAATGGATCAATCAATCGTAATCTACTGAAGTCTATAATTGTTCCCAATATAGACATGTATACAGGTAATCTTCACATCACTAAAACTGAAGAAGTATTATTTCCTTACTTCATTAGATTCTCCTCGGTTATGTGGCTCTTAAACTAAAACTCCTCAAATTGAAGAGTCGAATTACAATAAGATTGGTTTGGTTGATACCCTGAGGACAAAGAAGGAATTACATCCATAAATAATCAAGTTTTACCTTCTGCCTAAAAGGAATTAAGTAGGCTAGGTGTTCATCTGTGAGTGATTAGGATAAGTCAAAAAATTCAGATTCTTATGGCTGTCTTTTTGTTGGTTTATTTGATATGGTGCCATGTTGTCTTAGCTTTTACATGGTGTCATTGTTGTAAAGTTTGATGTTGTGATGACCTTGTAAGTATTACTCCTTTATAATAATTTATTATTATTTTTATTTTTTAAAAAAAGTAAATAGACTTAGTATAATTTGTATTGACTCATGGTATTCTTTAGAGCCTCTCATTTTACTCCCATCTTAAAGTGTAGGTATTACTTATCTATGCTAGACGATGATATTTTTTGAACATAGGAGTAGTATTGTATAAATATAAAAATGACATAGTTTGTATTGAGACAAGGTAAGGTTTGAACTAAGAGATGGTATTGTCATATTTACTAATTATATTTCTTATTTGAAATGCGTAATAGTAACTTTTGTATATAGTGGTGGTACCACATATGCTGAGCTAAAAAGTATTTGGTATTGAAGTATGGCATCCCTTCCACTGTCTCATTATATTCCCTTTAAAATGTGTAAGACTTACCTATATATATTGTATGATGGTATTTTTAGTTCATATATGTGGCATTGGATGAATAGGTTATTAGTATGGTTTGTATAAGGTCAGAATGTGATTTTTACTTAGAGATGATATTATGATATAAAGTGTTGATCTTTACTCTACCAATCTCACAGGTAAGTGTACCTATCGTAACTATAGTATAATGTCAGTGAATATGACTGTCGATCTAGTAAGGCATATAAGTACTAGTAATAGCCTATTTTCAATTCTAACTAACAAATAGAATGAAGATTTAATTTAAAACTAAACTAAACTAAAGTTCAACATAAGAATAAACTAGATCACAGATAACACTATGATTAATCAATATCAAATAACTAATACCTAGGTAAAGAATCCCCTTAAGGATTCTTAAATATTAACCGTTTAAAATGCACCTTATTTGATTAGCTAAAACATCTTTCTAGTTAAAATCTTTAAGATACATTACTTGATTCGAAAATTCACTATTAGGTTTGACTTTAATCTAAATAATTTATGTCGACCTATCTCTAAGTTTGTTTGCAACTCCTTTATTTACACAAAAGAATTTCTCAATATCATTCATAGAAATTATACATTGAACTAAAGACACATTAATTCAAGAATAAAATGCATAATTGAATCACAATGAATACATAAATCTGACACGACCCGCCCTTTTTTGGGCTGTGTTAGCACTAGGGGATAGGTAGGCTTAATGCCTCCAAAACCCGTAGTAAGCCTAACTTTCTTATATTCTCATGAATTTACGACAAGACCTATTCGTTTGTTTGATTACTCGCCCGTATACATGCTTAATAGGTTGTAAGAAGTAAGGACCTAAATCTGCAATTCTCCCATACAACTTCTACTTATCATCAACCAACATCGTTCTCAATAACATAACATATTCATACATGTTTTATGTACATTTG
>JAOSBO010000002.1:34974115-34988632 GCA_027563915.1 Erythroxylum rotundifolium
TTGAAAATCATTGAGTTAGATGTTATACCCTCAGAAACATCTGTTGGCACAAACTTCTTTCCATCAAGTGCACCTCATCAAGCCAATATGATTGAGATGGAAGAAGTAAAACACTATCAGAAGTGAAGTCAAGAAGCCTTCGTGAAGGAAATTGAAGAAATTCATGAAAAGGTTGATATTCTGAATGAATCAGTTGATGATCTACATGAGGAAGTAGCACATCTTAGAGTATCAATAGAAGATGACCTCAAGTTGATCAAAACTGACATGCAACGTATGTTTTCTAAGATAATGAAGCATCTGAGGTAAAAAAAAATTTATTGCTAACAAATAGGGGAAGAAAAGAGGAAAATAAGGGGAGAAAAGAGGAAGATAGGGGGAGAAAAGAAAAGAAAAGAAAAGAAGAAGAAGAGACAGAAGAAAGAGGAAAAGTAGAAGATAGAATGCATATATGTATTTTTGTGTTTATTCTGTATCTGTTGATTTATTGTTTTCTTGTTCATTTATTGTTTTCTTATTCATTTGATGTTTTCTGATTCAACTTTTATTTCATTCATCAACTGAGTAAAAATTCATTCACTTTGATTTTTTCTAAAATTATGATTATTTGTTATCATCAAAAAGGGGAGATTGTTAAGTCAAGAGGACATTACGATGATCAATTTTGATGACAATCTAATAATAATAACGTTAAAAACAAATGAACGTTTTGACAAGTGTGTTAAGTGTACAAATGAAGTCAACACAGAGGCAAGACGACATAGACGCAAAAAGATAGACGCAAGACATAGACTCAAAAAGATAAACACAAGACATAGACGTAAGACGACGTAGACGCAAGACGGCATAGACGCAAAGACATAGATGCAAAGACACAGACACAAAGACATAGACGCAAAGACATAGACGCAAGTCAATGTAGACACAAATATACAGACACAAGATGATACAGTAGCACATTGGACAGTTACTTAGTTGGAGTTAGTTACAGAACTCAACTAAATGACGATTCTCAAGAATTAAGAAGCGGTTATCAAAGATCAAGAAGTAGTTAGAGACTTAGGCTATAAATATTAGTAGTAGTCGAAGCTGTCGAGAGAATAATAGTGAATTTTACAAGTTTACAACTTTGAGAAATCAGTGATCTTTGAGTGCTTACTTAGAAAAGAGAATTTTTGTAGTACGATACTGAGGGAGCTAAATATTCTGTAACAATAGCTCACGATATCTTTTTCTAGTGAGAGAAAGAGAAGGCAAGTAGCCTGGAGAGGCTAAGATAGCTGAAAGAATACTTGGTGTAAGAGACCTGAAGAGGCTCTGGAAGAGAAAAGAATACTTGTAATTGTTTGGAGTATAGTGAAACACTCAGACGAAGTCTGAGGATTGGACGTAGCCCACGGTTTGCGATAAACCAGTATAAAAATCGCAGTGTTTACTTTCTATCCTTTACTTCAGTTTACTTTGTTGTTTAACAATTAGATATAAGTTATTTTGCGATTTCATTATATAATAACTTTCTTATAATCTGAGTGATATCTTTTTAACAAGAAAAAGAAGTTCTTAACAAGATTTTCGTATTTACGAAAAGGGATACACCATTCAACCCTTCCTTCTCTGTATCGAGTTTATTGTTCGTAAAGACTATACTAACGTGTGATTTACTTCAAGAGTAAGCAATCAGAAGAGCTAGACGTGAAGAAGAAGGTAATATCGAAGCAACTATAGTTAATGAATTTCATTAAGAGTTTCAGCAAGGAGGAAACTAAGGGAACCAACTGTGGACCCTCATAGTCTAGTAACTCTTGTGTTCATACAATTACATGAACACAAGAGTTACCAGAAATTGTATGAACACAAGAGCTACCAGAAGTTTGAGTCAGATAGCTGAGATGTTAGAACTTGGCATTGCCCAGTTGGAGTAAGCAATCCGAAGAGCTAGACATGAAGAAGTAGAGAACACCAAAGCAACCATGGATGAGGAATTTCATCAAGAGTTTTAGGGAGGAAATTAAGGGAACCAACTGCTGACGAATTACATGAACATAAGAGTTACCAAAAGTTTGAGTCAGATAGACGAGATGTTAGAACTTGGCATTGCCCAATTAGAGTAAGCAATTCGAAGAGCTAGACGTTAAAAAGAAGAGAATACCAAAGAAACCATGGATGAGGAATTTCATCAAGAGTTTCAGCAAAGAGGAAATCAAAGGAACCGACTGCAAGAGTTACAAGAAGTACGAGTCGAATAGTTGAGACTTTAGAACTTGACATTGCGCCAGTTAAAGTAAGCAATCTGAAGAGTTAGATGTAGAGAACAAGAGAATACCGAAGCAACAATGGTTGTGGAATTTCATCAAGAGTTTCAGGAAGGAGGAAGTCAAGGGAACCAACTGAAAATCCTCAAACTCATTAAGGAAATTAGTCCAAACTGAAGCACCTATACCACCCTCCATAGGGAAACAACCCACTTTAGAGCTTAAACTTTTGACTACCCATCTTAGATATACTTTCTTAGGTGAAGGTCAAACTTTACCCACCTTCATTTCTAACCAACTAGATAGGAAATAGGAGAGTAGGTTGGTAGGTATTGTTAGGAAGCAGATGAAAGCTATAGGATAACAAATATCTGATATTCGAGTTATAAACCCAAATGTGCGTATGCATCGGATAAACCTCCAAGAAGGATGTAGAGCAATAAGGGAACTTCAACATAGGTTGAACCGTCACATGAAAGAAGTTGTTATGAAAGAAGCAGTAAAACTCTTAGATGTTGGGATAATCTATCCCATATTCGATAGTGAATGGATCTGCTTGGTATAGTGTGTACTAAAGAAAGGTGGAATGACTGTAATGGAGAGTGAAACCTGAGAATTAATCTTAATATGAACAGTCATAAGATGGAGAGATTGCATAAATTATTGCAAACTCAACAAGGTGACTAAAAAAGATCATTTCCCTCTCTTATTTATAGATTAAATGATAGAAGAGTGGCTGGTCATTCCTTCTACCTCTTCTTGGATGGTTACTCAGGGTCAAATTAGATATTCATCTAACCTAATTAAGAAAAGAACACATTCACTTCTCTTTATGGTACTTTTGCATATAGACAGATGCCTTCCGAATTATGCAATGCCGCAACCATATTTAAAAAATGTATGATGTTAATCTTCTCAGGTATGATCGAGGACTTAATAGAAGTTTTCATTGATGATTTTTCAATTTTTGGAGATTCTTTTAATATGTATGTAACCAATTTGGACAGGGTGTTCCAAAGATGTGAAGAATCATATTTACTGTTGAGTTGGGAGAAGTGTCAATTTATGGTGCAAGAGGGATAGTGCTCGGGCACAAAATTTTGCACCAAGGATTTAAAGTAGATAGAGTGAAAAGTGAAGTTATAAAGAAACTCCCACCTCCAATTAATGTCAAGGGTTTTTGCAGATTCTTAGGATTCTTAGGCCATGCTAGGTTCTAACCATCACTTCATTAGGGATTTCTCATAAATTGCAAAACCTTTGACAAATTTGTTAGTCAAGGACGTACTCTTCCTCTTTGATGAAAATTGTTTATCTGCATTTGATCAATTAAAGGAGGCACTAACATCAACCTCAATCTTAACGCCACCTGATTGGATAATCCCATTTAAGATTATGTGCAATGCGAGTGGCTAGGCTATAGGTTGTAAATTGGGTCAAAGGAGAGACAAAGGTTGCATGTGATACACTATGCGAACAAGATCTTTACAGGACCTCAAATTAATTACACCACCATAGAAAATGAATTTCTCACAGTGGTGTATGCATGTGACAAGTTTTGGTCATATCTCCTAAAGTGTACAGTGATCATATTCATCAATTGAGACTTATTTGATGGGTTCTTGATAGTCATAGATTGCATAATGTTTTTTGGGTAGTTTAGTATGTGTTTAGAGGTTAAATTTAATTAATTAGTGTGTTTAGGTTAGAATTGTCTTATTTAGTTAAATAATTGTGTTTTAAGTGTTTTATAGGTTCAAATATACTTTTGAGCTTCAATGTTGTGTATTGGAGGTGTCTTGATAAGTTTGCTATAATTCAATGCTAATAAAAAAAATTGATGGAGTTTCGAAGGAGACCTTATCCCAAACATACTAGCCATGATCATGAAAGAAGAAAGGAAGAACGGCCATGATTACAGCTAGCAGACCACAATCATACCAGAAGGACAAATAGCGGCCATGATCGTGAATAATGCACAGATAGACGAGGACCATCCTTCTGAACATAAGTTTTTGGAACATTTCAGATCTTTTGGGATTGGGTAAAACCTAGATTTTACCCTAAGTAGTAAAGACTACTTAAAAGAAGCAAAATGGCCTAAAAAAGGGAGCCTCAACTTCTGCCATTTTTGGAAAAGCTTTAAGGGAGAGAAGAAGGAGAGAGGGAAAAGGAAGAAGAGGAGCAAGGAAACTGGTCTTTCGATGCTGTTGCCATCTTGGGTTATCCGATCCAAGTTCTTTCTCCTTTCTATCTTTATTTTTGATCAATTAATGTCTAGGATATTGATGGATTGTATATGATGATGAATCTTGTATTGTTGATGATATTCTAACTTTTCCTTCAGGATTTACTAATCTGATAACTTGGCTAAAAATTTTCATGAAAGGATAACTTGGATAGTTAGCCATTTAAGTGAACGAAAATTGTAAATGCATGTCTATAACTGACATAGGTTTAAAATTGAGTTGTTTATATCTTGAACGATGTGTATGTTTATATTAAAGTACTTGGGCATAACTAAATAAGTCAATACATTGAACATGAGATATAAATATTATTTACAATTAAGTTGATTGCATAACATTTTGAGTCAGTAGCCATCAATTTTGGCATTGTATGTGTGTATGTTTTTATGTTTTTGTGTTCTTTAGATTATTTTTGTGTTTTATTTTGCTTGAAGATAAGCAAAATTTCAAGTGTGGAGGAGTTGATAGGTGGCATTTGTACATAATTTTCTTAAGACTGTTTGTTAGTTAATGAATTGATTGCTGTTAAATTTTTAGCTTCTTTTTGTCTTAGTTTCATATAGTTGCATGATTATATATGAATGTATGTTAATATGTATGAATGTGTGTGAATTAGGTCTTTAAGATTAGGTTTTGCATAAATTTTGTATGGCATTGTTGTCGATCTTTTTCTTACATTATATTAGTATTAATTGCATATGTTTTAGGCATGAATAAATGATTAACTTTTTTTTTAACCAATATGTTTCAAGGTGGTTTTGAGGGATGAAAGGATAGAAGAACCAAAGAGAAAGCAAGTCATGTGACCCAAAGGAAAGCTGGAATTTTCCTGTGCCGATCCATCATCAATGTTAAGCTTTCACAAGATACAATTCTTATTAGATGTTTTTAGTTTTTGATCTAAAAGGAGGAGAAATTCAGTTTCAAATTTGTGAAATAACAGCCCAATTTAGATAAGAAATCAATAAGATATCATAGATTGAAGTCAAGACAGAAAAACAGAGTTTTCTGGAAAATTCCAACTGGCAACTTCCTCCTTCCTATGTCATTTTAAGCATTAAATGTGGTATAAAAACTCAATTTTAAACCCTAGAAAGAGAGGGGTCTTTCAAGACATCCAAGTGAGAGAGAAGAATGCATTTTTGATAGAAAAACTAAGAGAACTCAAGTTGCAATCAAAGGATTTCAAGGAGGCACAAAGCTGCCACCATAGAATTCTAGCTTTGCTCTTCAACACATAAGCCTTACTTCTTCCCTTTTCTTGCTTATTTGTTGTATTTTTTTGATTGAGAAGGATGAATGGATATGTTAAGAACATGTTGGATGAGATTTTGATGGATTTATAAGTAGTTAATAGGGTTTTTATTTCCTAAACTATGTAATACCTCACTTTATTCAATATTATGGGTGTGTTTGATGTTGTTTGATGTTTATGGTATATGGCTGTCCATACTTAGCTCACATAGAGATATGGAGTTAATAAATGTGTTAGCAAGTGCCATGAGAGTGGGCTTACACTAAGAACACTACATATATCAAGTTACCTTGCCATTTCGAGATCTTGAAAGGAAAAGTGGCTGTCCAAAAATCCATTCATATCTTTTTTATGATTAAGTGAAAAATGGGAAGTGAGATTTTACATAATTCATTTACATCATTAAACAGGGCTTATTTGGTTCAACTAATGAGAGTGAAAGAACCAAGATGTTAAGAAATTTTAGACTAAACATAATGAACATTGCTAAAGTGAGAGAATACATAGTTAGGTAATGACAATCCTAAGTTTTAAATTGATACTTTGATTTAACATTTTATAAATTTTTGTTCTTACTTTTGAGAGAACCCTAAAATGTGTATGTATGACTCTTAATTTTTATATTTTGGTTCTTTCAAATCTAATTATTTGAGTTTCTTGAGCAAAACAAAATTTGAATCATTTCGGTGACTAACCAATCCCTGTGGTACGATACCTATCTATACTGCAATTTCTGATTTGTATACTTGCAAGATGATATCTGCTTTTTAATACAAGTAACTACCCAGACACTTGCAATTTTTAGCGTAAAACAAGTAGTTTATTTTTGCAATCAACAAGTTTTTGGCATTGTTGACGGGGATTATTTTGATTAACATCTTGTTTTGTTCTGGTGACTTTGATTTAAAAGAATTTGATACTCTTGTGTATTTGCAGTTGCATGAACACAAGGAGCATGAGAAAGTTTGACAAGCTTAGCGAAGAAGAGTTTTCAAAAATTACAAGGCATGAAAGAAAGCTAGGTGTCAAGGCATAATTCAAAGGAACATGGAAAAAGAAGGAGAGCAAGGAGGAGCTAAGAGGACACTGATGGACTTTATG
This sequence comes from Erythroxylum rotundifolium, assembly GCA_027563915.1. NCBI lineage: Eukaryota > Viridiplantae > Streptophyta > Magnoliopsida > Malpighiales > Erythroxylaceae > Erythroxylum > Erythroxylum rotundifolium. The sequence goes on from JAOSBO010000002.1 coordinate 34,980,973, forward strand.
AGGCCAAGTTTCAGTCCACAAGGCCTATGGTTCCAGGCAATAACTTTGAGATCATGTTGACACTCCTCAACATATTTTAGAGTAGTGTACAATTTTATGGATTGTTAAACGAACATCCTAATGCCCATCTTGCTAACTTCTTGGAGATCTGTCATACCTTCAGGTTTAATGAGATGTCTGATGATGTTGTGAGGTTAAGATTGTTTTCTTTTACCTTGAGGGATCGAGCAAAGGCATAGTATCACTCACTCAGTTCTGGGAAAATCACTACTTAGGAGTAGCTAGCCTAAGCTTTCCTAGCTAAGTACTTCCCCTGGACTAAGACAACAAGAATCATCAAGGAGATCTCAAACTTTCAATAAAGTGATGGGGTGTCATTGTATGAAGCCTAGGAAAGATTTAAGGAATTACAAAGGAGCTACCCCCACCATAACCTTTCGAGGGAGTTCCTTTAGCAAACATTCTGCAATGTGTGAATCAGAGCTTAAGGGAAACCATAGATGTAGTTACAGGAGGGTCTTTGATGAGGAAAACTACTAATGCAGCTCATGACCTTTTAGAAGAGTTGGCGAGCAACAACTGCATATAGTCTAATGAAAGGAGTAGATAAGGGTCCAAGGAGCAAAAAAGGGATGATTCTAATTAACTCGGTGATAGCCTTGGAAGCACATATTATTGCCCTCACTAAGCAGTTGAGCAATATGTAAGGAGCTTCTTCATCCATAGTCAGGGCCATGCAATTATAATGTGAGTTATGTGAGCAGGACAACCATGTACAACTAAATGCTTCTTGCTGGGAACCAGTGGTACAGAACAAGTAAATTATTTGGGCCAATAGCAAAGAGTTAACAATCCATCCTCTAACACTTAAAATCTTGGGTGGAAAACCACCCAAAATTTTCATAGAATACTAATAATAGAGGTGGCCCAACCATGAATAAACTTAGTTATATTATATTCATAACTGAATTAGACTTAAATTACTATAAGTAAAACTCTTAGGTTAATTTCATTCTTTTTGGAAAAGGAGACTTCAACATTGTAAAGTGAAATTTAGAACTATTTATAAATAAAATTACGGATATATTAATAGATTTGCAATCCAAATTAGGGCGGGATCTGATTTTCCCACTAAATAAGATCTAATTCAAAAAATGCTTTACCATAAAGGCTAAATTACAATTATTTAGGCATTCCCTTCTTACCTACACAAGCAATAGGAAAGAAAGCTAGCACAAAAGGAAAGAGTCATTAACCAAGCATAAGGACCTCCCAAATTTTAGCAAGACCAAATTGGGCCTTTAGAGAGCATAATGGACAAGTTAATGGAAGTATTGGGTTCAAAATTCTGAAGCCAAGAGGAATGTTAAAGTTGACAAGAAGAGAGACACAAGAGAATAGAGGCCAATTTTCACCAAATTGTGAAGAGCCACGCTTCATCCATCCACAACATGGAGGTACAGGTAAGTCAACTTGCTAATGCTTTTCCTTTTAGGAATGCAAGAAGCTTACCATGCAACAATGAGGCTAATCCAAAGGAATAACTCAAGGTGATCACACTTAGGAGTGGCAAGCAATTGGAGGAGCTAAGTATGCAAAAGGATAGCTAACAAAAGGAGAAAGGTTAAGGCAAAGAGATACAAGAAGAGAAGGTAGAAGAGAAAGAAGAAGAGAAGGTAGAAGAGAAGCCATATGTGCCTCCACCACCCTACAAGCCTAAGATTCCATATCCGTAAAAGGTGAGACATTAAGTGGACACTCAATTCTCTAAATTCTTGGAGAAGTTGAACAAGCTTCAGATTAATTTGTCTTTGGTGGAGGCATTGGAGTGTATACCCAAATATGCGAAGTTTCTCAAGGACATATTGACGGACAAATGCATAAACACACATGGGAGGACAATCAAATGTTGACCTTGATGGAGAATGGTAGTTCAATCATCATAAGTACAATGCCTTCAAAACTGCAAGATCTAGGAAGTTTTACTATTCCATGTGTTGTTGGTGATTTTGAATTTTCTAAATGCGTATGTGATTTAGGCACAAGTATTAACTTGATGTCTTTGTCTATTTTTAGGAAATTCGGGATAAGAGACGTCAAGCCAGCATACATACTTATCTAACTTGCAGATCAATCCATTAAGAGGCCATTTAGGGTAGTAGAATATGTTCTGGTAAAAATGTATAAATTTATAATTCTTATTGATTTTGTTGTGATAGATTTTAAAGAAGATAAGAATTGGCCATTGATTTTGGGTAGGCCCTTTATGAATACTGGTAGGGCATTAGTTGATGTGCATAAGGAAAACTAGTTTTGATAATTGGTGATGAGCAGGTTGAATTCAATATGACTAAATCTTTGAAGAAGTCAGCGGATGGAAGTGCATGTATGAAGATTCATGTTGTGGATGATTGTGAAAGGAAGTTAAGGAAGTTGATGAAGTGCATAGGGATGAGAGTGTGAGCGAAGAGGAATTGTGTGAGGATGCTGAGTAAGAGAAGTTAGAGTGAATGGATGCACCCACCACCACCCTCCATTGAAAAGCTACCCACTAGAAAACTAAAACCCATACCTTCCCACCCAAGATACACCTCTAGGTAAAGACCATACCCTACCCATCATCATTTCCAACCAATTAGATTTTGAGCAAGAAGAGAAAGTGGTAGACATCATTAAGAAGAGGATAAGAGCCATAGGATGGCAAATTTATGATATTAGGGAATTAGCCCCAATGTGGTGATGCGTAGGATTATCCTTGAAGAAGGATGCAAGACAGTGATAGAGAGGCAAAGAAAGATAAATCCAAACATGCAACAGGTTATGAAGAAGGAAGTGGTGAAGTTTTTAGATATGGGTATTATACACCCAATTTCAGATAGCAAGTGGGTGAGTCCAATGCAATGTGTGCCTAAGAAGGGAGGCATGACAATGATGGAGAATGAAAAAGGTGAAAAGATTTCCACTAGGAATATCACAAGTTGGAGAGTGTGCATTGACTATAGGAACCTTAATTTGGACACGAAGAAAGACCATTTCCTATTACCTTTTATGGACCAAATGATTGTGAGGGTAGTTTGTCATGCTTTTTATTGTTTTCTTGATGGATATTCAGGGTATAATCAGTTGTTCATATACCCACAAGACCAAGAGAAGACTACTTTCATTTGTCCTTGTAGGATTTTTGCTTACAGAAGGATGCCTTTTGGTCTATGCAATACACCAGTCATATTTCCAAAGGTGCATGATTACCATATTTGCGGATATGAATGAAGAATTGATGGAGGTATTTATGGATGACTGCTCTATTTTTGGAGACTCTTTTGATCATTGTTTGTTTAATTAGGATAGATTGTTACAAAGATGCAAGGAACCTCATTTAGTATTAAATTAGGAAAAATGTCATTTCATAGTCCAAGAGGGAGTTTAGGCCATAAGATCTCATGCAGGGGGATTGAGGTAGATCGAGATAAGACTGTAATGATTGAAAAGCTCCCACCTCCTACCAACATCAAGGGCATTTAACCATTCCTTGGTTATGTACATAATGTATAAAAACATTAAAAGTTTGAAAATAGTATATTATATAATTAATAAACATATTTTTTATTAATCATATTAAAAAGAAATATAATAATTTTTTAAACACATAAAAATAATATTTGAAATAAATTCATTTTACTTAGATAATAACTTTTTAACATTTGCATTATAATTAATTGTTATAATAAAATAACAAATTTAAATTTAAATTCACTGGTTTGTAGGAAATAATTATAGCAACATTATCATAGCTACATATTTTTAATAAATATATATTTGCTAGTATTTTACATAATTTATTTTATATAAATATTTTTGTGTAATTTATAGATAATTCTATCTTACACTTTACTATAAATGGTTATGCTATAATTTATAAGTTATGAATTTAAAAAAATACAACTACAATTTTTTCAAATTCTCTTCAAATAAATATATAAAAAATTTATTAAACATTCAGGCCGACTGAGGTCCGACAGGTTGCCATTGACTCGGTGGGCAGCTCAAGCTGGCTAGCTCACAGGCCACAGGTCATTCTTGTCCCACCTGAACCATGGATTGGGCCATTGACAACTGGAGTCTAACTTGACCCGTTGACATTCTTAAAAGAAAGTTATCCTTATAACAATTAGAAGATTGAAAAAAAAGGAAGGGTTTATTGAAGCCAAATTGCTTAAGAGAGAGAAAAAAAAAGAAGCAAAGAAGAATTAAATGCTACAATAATCAAAGCTGTAAATCATAATTATGTCATTATATTCAAATGAGATAAAGCTTTGTATAGTGGAAGAGATATTTGTCTCCTAAGATTATTTAAGATAATTGCAAGTCTAGGTAGTACTTTAAAGTTTGCTTCTTTTTACTATTGAGGGAAGACTCTTATAAGGTTTGTCTTAACCTTTTACACACGGCAAATTATAACAATTTTCCACTCACACGTAAGAGAAGTGGATTGAAATTTTCAACGATACTTGAGGAGCAAATATAGGCATTACCTATGTCACAAAAGTAATTGGTGCTCGATAAATAAATTATGTTTTGGTCTACCGATTAATGTATCTTCTTCTATGAGGGCCTCCTACTTTAATCATTATTCCTTTTCGACATCTATTACCTAATTTTATTCATGTTTATTCGACCTTAGACTTAGCAAAGGGTTACAGGCTAATCTCCGACTTCAAATTATCCAATTCGAAAATTTTAAAATATTTAAGTGAATTTATCATCAAACCTACATATACCTACATAAATGATCAACTTTTAGTTTCTAATATCGAGAATTTCCTTGCGAATTTAGTGGTTTTGTACAGCTTTAACTGGGTATGGAAGCGCCATATGCATCTTATGACATTTTCTCATTATAAACCACACAACTTAGAATAACATTACAAAATTGTTCGTTAAAATTATCCCTCTCTCTCTCTCATTTTTATTTTATTTTATTTATTTTATATCTATATATAAATCCTGAATACCTACCCTTAGGATAAGCTTGCAAAATCAAGGCAGCTAGTTCCGAATCATGAGTAAAATTAAGTATCACAACTTCTTCTACTTACTTTGTATACTATTCTTTTCTTTCATTTCATGTTGGAATAAAAACTTGTAAATAGATGAAATCTTATGAAAATGTTCTTCATTTTCCTAAAAGTAATCCTTTTGTGAGGGTTATCTTATTTAACTTTCTGGCAACAAGATACGACTTATTCGCAGATGATTCTCACTTTCACTTTCACTTTCTCAAATCCAGCTCTGTTGAATTTGCAAGCCTAGCGTAAGGGTGGGGATTCCAAATCCTGTTTGAGGATTATATGAACATTAAGCAGAAATGTGGAAGAGAAAGGCCTCCCTGGGTTAGTCAAGTCTTCCTTGTCAAAACACGTGCATCTCGTAATAATCCTTTGAGTAGGACCGCTTCTAGATCCTTAACCCCTGCCCGTTATCGTGTTCTGTTTTGGTTCTGTTTCTTTCTTTTATGTATTCAAACACATGGGCAGGTTGAAAAGTCCGGGCAATAAAAATCTATTCCATTCATTTTCTTTCAACATATGGACCCATGAGCCCTGTCATTGACGACACTGGTGAGCTCATGACATCCGGAAAGGTCGCACTTGGTCTCCCTAAAAAGACGTCATCGAGCCATCACTTGGCAGCCAGATCATCGAGAACTTTCAATTTCGCTAAACTTACCATTCTATGGTCTCCGTGGCCAAGCCATAATGCACACATTGCGTTTGGCTTGATTCAATTCATGCCTCTCTTTCTATCGCTTTTCTTTAACATCTACATCTTGCAGTACAAGGCTCACGCATAACCTTCCTTTGTATTTTTCAAAGGCGGTGTTTTTTCTTTCTGATTCGAACCATGATTTTTTTGGTCATAAAAACTAACCTTAGTTACTGTTCTAAAGCGTAAAATGCTATAAAATTTTGTAGCGAAGCCTCCCAAAAAAGTGCTTTAATTAGTGGAATAAACCCCACTAAAAAATTAGTCTATTTAAAAATTTTAAAATTGTGTAATTTTCTTAAAATTTTAAAAAAGATAATGAATTAAAAATAAATAATTTTAGTATTTATAGAGATTAATCATATGAAATTCATCGCTTCATTATTAATTAATAACTGGCTAAAAGATTTGTTCACGAGACATTTGGAAACCTTGTTGGGTGTTTGCCTTGACTGAAGTTAATGATCGTTGCAGCGTTAGATATTCTCTCGTTTTGCTTCCTGTGGACATGCGAAAAGTATAAGTACAGCCAACCACATATGAGATTAGTTGATTTAAATATTCCTAGGTTTTCCTGGCTGCTTCAAGTTGCAACTTGCAAGTATTGTTAAAGTTCGGCACTATCTAATAATGAACTTCTGCAAACTTTGATTCAATTCTTAATTGAAAACCAGTAGCCTACACCAGAGCTTGGAAAGTCTTAATCAACTTTGAGGTCATGTTACATAATTGCCATATTTGGCATCCATTGGAAAAGATAAATGAGATGAACTTGGTGGCAGAATTTGTCTTTCCAACTCACCAACCCAATATAAATACAAGTCTCTCGAGTGCTGTTGGGTTCCTTTCGCTTTCCTCTCTTCATGTCCGAAATTACAATATTATGCCTATCATCATCTTTCCAAATTTAAATAGATGCAACACTTAAAAAGAGTCTCCATAAACAAATTTGAGGCTTCGTTAACTATCCATCAACACAGCCCAAGACCGCCAACATCCATTGACAATAAGCCATGGTTTCAAGTTCAACATCCGCGAGCGAGCTTCCATTTAATGAGAACGACTCTCAAGAAATGGTTCTCTACCAAATTATAACAGAGGCCACAACCCCACATAGTTCACACAACATCCCTCCAAGATCCCACCAGATCAATTCATCATCAAACAGCATGCTAGAACCGACTAAGGTCATTGGAAAGAAGCACTATAGGGGTGTCCGGCGACGTCCCTGGGGGAAATACGCCGCTGAAATCCGCGACTCCGCCCGACACGGAGCACGGATATGGCTAGGGACATTCGAGACAGCAGAAGATGCTGCGTTGGCCTACGACAGGGCTGCGTTCAAGATGCGTGGTTCAAAGGCACTCCTGAATTTCCCAGCTGAAGTGGTGATCGCCTCATCCACTAACAATCTCAATCTGAAGATGAACTCATCAGCAAGGTTGACCCCAAATAATTCGTCGGAGCCGAGCAGTAGGTCCACCAAGGCATCTACTGCAAAACCACAAGCAGAGTACTTGGGTAGTTCCACAAATTAGGAGTCTCTAAACAGAACAGGCAACTCTGGTTAGATAACAACTAGGAGAATTTGCCATGTGTTTGTTGAGATATGGAATTGGTGTTTTACTTTTCTTTTTTCTTTTGTTTACAGGTGATCATAGTTTAAACTTTTGGTATGGAACAGAAGTGAAAAGTAGATAACTTAAGGAGTCGCCTGCAGTTTCTTCAGATATGGGATTCTTCTCTTTCTTTTTAGTCTGTAAATGACTGAATTGTGAACTGGGTATTCATTCCTTTCAAACATGAGTCTGATAGCACTTCATAGAATTTGACACCGAACCAATCAAATCCTCCCTAAATCAAGCTTCGTAAGTTTGTCTATTATATAATTCCTGCT
>JAOSBO010000002.1:35067254-35083582 GCA_027563915.1 Erythroxylum rotundifolium
TTTCATTCAAATGTAGTTTATTGCATGGATTAAGATGCTAAATGTACACTGATTAATTGATAACAGGCTCTAGTCGATCAAGGGGCACGAAAACTTGTTTTCACCGGACTTTCCCCGATGGGTTGTTTGCCAATTGTGAGGGCCCTAAAAGGTTTGAATGTAGGTTGCGTGGATCATGTCTCCGAAGCTGCAAGAGATTTCAATCAATTGCTCCAGGAAGGACTGAACAACTTGCAAGAGAGATTGGCGAGCATTAATGGTGCCAAATTTTATATGACCGACACATATGAAGCGTTAAACAACATGATTCAAGGTCCCGGAAGCGCTGGTAATAAATTGATCTAATACAAATTAATAAGCTTCTCTATTTGACTATTACCTTTTTTTCAAACCTCTCTGGTTCTTTTTCAGCCTATGATGTGGTAAACAGAGGTTGCTGTGGACTGCTTGGCACAGTAGAATTCGGACCGCTTTGCAACAAAGATACACCTGTGTGCGAAGATGCGTCAAAGTTTGTCTTTTGGGACGCGGTGCATCCAACTGAGGTCACATACAACAATCTTTTCGAGGCCATGAAACCAACAATTGATCGCGTCCTTAAAGGTTCTTAATGGTTTCGTTCTGAAGAAGATCTCCACACCAACAGAATACAAATTCCATTGTTTTTTATTCATTTCTATGAGATAGCGAAATATAATATTTTAAAGCTGGCTCAAGAAATATAAAATAAACGATTTTAAAGCTGGCTACAGTACTCTTTTGCTCACGACTAGAGCTTGACAATCTAACACATAATAGCTTCGTGATGCTAATGAAAGCAAAGAGAAAAAAATCTCAGTGCACAAAGACTCCCTACTTTGCAAAAGTCAAAGAAAGGATATTAATTATATGCTGCCTTCTTTTTGCATTTTACAAATAGTCTGTTTCTGTACTTGAGCTCGTGACCTTCTGATCATAAAGGAATAATCTTACAAGAAATATAAAATAAAAGGTTCGTAATAGCTTCGTATTGTTAAAGTGTAATGTTAACACGCAAAAGCTCTTTTTTTTTTTTAACCTTTGTAAGATGAAAAAATTATATTAAAATTAAGAATAGACTTAGAGTACACCAAAAGATTAGGCAAGAAGTGTTTGCTTCATTGGAGCTAATAGGTTTAGGACATTTTAGTAATTTAATTAAAATAAAATTCAAATATCAATTGAACTTATTAGAATTACAACTAATTGTAATTAAATATCAATTGTACCTAAATAAGATCCAATATGTTATAATAGTCCTTATTTATTAAATATTTCAAATTTAATTATAAGTTTCTCACACTTTACAATTAAGTCCAGCTTGATTAAAATACCTTTTGTATCTCCAGTCTGTTTTTTAACTAGAGTAGGTCATAAGTAATATCAAAATATAACAATTCTTATGTAAGATACTTTGGAGATCTTAAATCAAGGGATCATTTATACAAATTCTTAAATAAGGTTAACTCAATGAACTTGTTCTCTAACTAGCACTTATATATTTGTTTAAATATCTCTTTACTCTAGTCTATGAGATTGACTACTATTTTCACAAGGCATAAATGGAATATGTAATAGTCTTTTTACATTCTATTAGTGTCTAAACTTAATAGAACAATAACTAAGAATAATTTAAAGATAATTCATAAATGCAATATGAATATTATAATTATGATCTCATTATCATTTCATTTGCAATTTATATTTACCCTATATTATTAAACACATCTGAATATGTATAAGATAAATAATGCATTTAATTAATTATTTCATTAAAATGTAATCAATTGATTGACTGTAGTGCATATACTAACAATTTCCTACTTGCATTAAACCAATTGTTTAAGTTTCTTATACCATATCGATATATGATGATCATGCTACTGCTAGGATAATGGCTTAGTGAGAGAATTCAACAAAATTCTGTATAATGAGTACTTGCTTAAAACGTACAATTTTCATCTTAATTATCATCATGATTAAGAGAAATTGCCTAATACATGCTTGAATCTTTAACAAGACCTTAGCAACTTTTATATACCTAATCGTTATAATGATTTATTGTACACTACTGTCTTGAAAAATGCAAGAAACAATGTCAAGATTATTATATACCTCCTTGATCCAACTAATCATTTCACTAAATGAAAAATGCATTATACGTTGATTAACAATTAATGCTACATTGATACCTTTTTAAGCTCAATATAATTTTTTAAAACTAAACTATACCTCAACCGAGATTTACTTCTAAAATCAATAGCCATTTAGCCTTGAACTAAAATATTAACTTATATATAGAATACTAGATATCTTAATATTTCATAAGTATTAAATATATAAAATATAAAACAACTTTAGCACATTATCTATGTACTTAGATTGAAATAGATAAGTAACTTCCTCATCTATCTCTATAGAGCTAACTCCCAGAATTGAGTTCTTATCTTTTCATATTTAATAAGAATTTTTCTAAGAATATCATATATATAACAATTAAAAATATGAACTTTGTTCTCTATGTGTAATATGTCTCTATATACTCTCATCGAAGAGGACAACCTTACTCTCACTAACCTTCTTATGGATATTATAAATTTATAACCATCTTGAAAACAAACCTTTTGAATTCATCATGAAAGTGAATATTTTGATATATTATCCTTTCAACCATAAATCAAATGTATCAACAAAGTCACTAATTCCAATTGGATGTGTTTTAATAAGATTTAAACTTTTCAAACTTTATCTAACTCTTAATACTTATCTTAAGAAGCGTTCTCCTATAAGTATACACTGAAACAAACATTTTGCTCAATAGGGTCTATAAGATTACATTAAGCCTTTTCAATATCTCATAACCTTTTTTTATTCAATTTAGTTCTAAACTTATTATATAATATATGCTTAAAATAAGCATCATATCCCAAAAAATTAATTTTGACTTTTTTAAAGTCTTAACATTTCATATCTAATATGAAATTTTGCTAGTTGATTTAATTGAAAATATCAAAGGTACGTTATAATACTAGGCATAATTATATAAGAAATAAATATTGCATAACATAATATCTTATATTGCATTTTTCTCCTCATACAAATCCAAACAATTATAAAATTTAGTTGTAGAGGTAATCACTAAAGAATCTTATCAAATAAATTAAATCTCACATCATCATTCTTATTTGTTCTTAGATTTAAACAATTTAAACATTTCAATATTTTTAAATAATTATTTCATTTAATACGTATGAATATACTATGATATTTAACCTAATAATTATAGGTTTAGTAAGCTACCAACTCTCATTGCATACGTTAACACTAATGACTTGATTCACTCTCTTGACTTATTATCAAATAATTTAAGAACATTCCTTAACAGGAATCTAGAAAACCACAATCATGTTAAACATCTAAGACAATGAAAGAAATAGAGGTAAAAAAAACTAGTTGGAGTCTTGATTTAGAAATCTGGAATTTCTTTGAAGTTTTTCGTGATGTCTCATCTTGATCCTCTTTAGTGTATTGGTTGCTGCCTCTTTTTGGTGTTTTTCATGTTCTATAGTGCTTTAGGGTTCCAGGGTTGTGTCTAGAATTTTCTCACTTTGTTCAATTTCAAAAATAGCCCTAAATCCTCAAAACATAAAAAATCACAATTGAAAAACCTCCTGGCATGATCGTGTATGGAGGTATAATTGTGGCTTAAGTTGTTAATTCCTTTAAGCACGATCGTGCCTCCTTCTTGCACCTAACATCTTCTTTTACATGGAGTAGTTGCATTATGTTGGACTGAGAATTCTTGAAGCATAGTAAATGGTATGAGTCATCTTGCCAACCAAAGACAGCACCTACAAAATTACTAGCATCACAAATATTCTCAAAGGATCAAATCCAATTAAGTAGTTGAATGATTGGTGTTGAAGTCAACATTTCCTTTAATTTTTCAAAAGCCTCCCTGCATTCCTCATCAAACTCAAATGGCACGTCCTTTTGTAACAATTGATAGAGATTTGTTGAAATCTTACCGAAGCCTTTGATAAACCTGGATAAAAACATGTATGGCCAAGAAAAAAAGGGACCTCCTTCACATTTGTGGGATAGGGTAAGTTTTGCACAATTTCTACCTTATTTTTATCAACCTCAATCTCTCTAAATGAAATTATGTATCCTAAAATTATTCCTTGTTCAACCATAAAATGACATTTTTCATAATTTAGAACAAGATTAGTGTCGATGCACTATTCAAGTATGTAATTCAGATTATCTAAGCATACATCCAATGAATACCCACAACCAGTAAAATCATACATAAAAACCTGAATAATCTGCTCAATATATTAGAGAAAATACTTACCATGCATCCCTCAAAGGTTGGAGCATTGCAAAGTCTAAAAGGCATTCTTCTATAGGCAAATGTACCAAATGGGCATATGAAGGTTTTTTTTTTCTCTTAATCTTCTAGAGTTATCATAATTTGGTTATAACCTAAATATTAGTAAAACGAACGATAGTGATATCATCTTATAAGTCATTCAAACATTTGATCAATGAATAAGAGTGGAAAGTGATCCTTGATGTAGTAACATTTTACTTACTGTAATCAATGCATACTTACCATCTATTTTGAATTCTTGTAGAGATAAACTTATTATTCTCTTTTTTCACCACACTAATCCTAGTTTTCTTCGATACCACTTAGACTAGACTTACCCATTTACTATTTGAAAATGGATATATTATACCAACATCAATTAACATCAAAATCTTCGTCTTCACCACTTCCATCATCAGAGGATTTAATCTCCTTTATGATTCTCTTGATAGTTTGGATCCTTCTTTTAAAAGAATTCGATGCATACATGTTGAAGGGCTAATACCCTTAACGTAAGCTATGGTCCACCCTATGGCTGTGATGTGAACCTTAAACACTCAAATAAGCTTTTCCTCTTAAATCTTGGTTTAATTCTTCACCATGATTACCAAAAGTGTTTCTTCTTCTCCAGAAATACTTATTTCAATTGTTTTGGTAATTTCTTCAGTTCAATGGTTGATGCCTACACAACTTAAGGTAGAGACATTGTATAAGATATTGGCAATTCAATCTTTGAAGGTACATAGCTTTTTGGCATTAGTTGCAGTGATTGTAATGCTAGCACGATTTCTCATATCTCATCTACAATAAGTACATTAGAATTTTGTGAAGTGTTTTCCTCTAAACTCATAAAAAGATTGACTTCTAACTTATCCTCACTATCCATATCAAAAAGTTTTTGAGACAAGTAATCAATGAAATCAACAAATAAAACAAAATGAATGCCACTAGGGTACTTCATTGCTTAAAAAATATTAAAGAAAAAATTTTCACCATCGAACTCCATATTTAACATTCTTGCATTCACATCAATCTTTGTCTTTGATGTCTTTAAGAATGGTCAAGCAAGAAGAATTGGTGCTCATTTTGATGAAGGTTCTCCCTCCATGTTCAATACATAAAAATCGACTGGGAAAACTAATTTGTTAACCTGCACTAAGACATCCTTTACAACTCCTTTAGGATAAGCACTAGATCTATCTGCCAGTTGAATTATGACATGTGTTTCTTTCAAATACCCCAAATTCAATGAAGTATAAATATAATATGGTATGATATAATTGAAGCTCCTAGATCTAACATTTCTTTTTCAAATTTGGTATCACCTATTTTGAAGTGAATTGTAAACGTACCTGGATCCTTACACTTTGGTGGAAGTTATATGATCGTAGAACCATTCTCCCCCACACTCACTTTCTCATCTCCTTTCAATTTCCTTTTGGAAGTGCATAACTCCTTAAGAAATTTGGCATATTTTGGAACTTGTTTTATGGCATCAATTAGAGGTATGTTCAACTCTACCTTTTTGAACATTTCCAAAATCTCCTCATCTTGCTCCTCTTTCCTTGAATTAGCAAACCTACTAAGAAAAGGAGGTAAAGTATTAGTAAATTTTTTAATTACAGGAGATTGGAATTTTACCTTAGTTCCCATTTCAGCACTTTGAGCTCCTTTTCAGATTTTTCATTATCTCTTATAAGAGGAGTCTTACGTGGTACCTCTATTTCTTGTCCACTTCTCAAAGTGATATCACTTTTATTCTCTTTTGGGTTCACAATTGCTTAAGAAGGAAGTTTACCTGAACTCTGATTTTCCAATCGAGAAAAAGCGGTAGCTATGTAACTTATTTGATTTTCTAACTTCGATTGATGTCTTATCTACCAATACACCTCCACTTGCTGCATCTATCATACCCCTTGCTTATGGTAGAAGCCCTTTATAGCAATATTGGATCAAGAGTTGTTCACTGATTTGATGGTGAGGCAACTAGAACACAACCTCTTAAATTGCTCCCAAAACTCATATAATGTCTCCCTATTATGTTGTCTAATTGCACTTATTGCCTTCTGAATATTTATAGTGCGATATAGATAGAATTACTTTTCAAGAAAAGGTCTTTGCATCTTATTCCAAATAGTGATTGATCCACAGGGTAAGTAGTAGAGCCAATGTTTAGTGATGCTCCCAATAAGAAAGGGAATTCCCTCAGCTTATTCTACTCTTCTTAGACTCCAACTGGTTCCATGATAGAACAGACTACATAGAGTTCCTTGAGGTGCCTATAAGGATCTTCAACTGGCATACCATAAAAAGTAAGCAAAAGATGAATGAGGCCAAATTTAAGCTCAAAAGCAATGTCAATAGTAGGAAAATCAATGTACGAAGGTTGATGGTTAAAATCAGAAGTAGCTAACTACTTAAGAGTGCGATCAGCATTTTGATCTGTCATGTTAGAGTATGTTTTAGAAATAGAATCACTAAAAGAATTAGAAAGAAAATCTAAGGCAATTTAAACTCCTGGTGAAGAACCAATTCTCTTATCAGATGGTAACAGATCCTTGAAACTTTGAGCAAATTTTCTTTTCAATTTTGGAAGAGTTATTACAATTTTTGGATCAAATTTCAACTCAACAGTGTGAGAAGATTGTGTTATTTATTATAACTAAACCAAGAACGAAAAGAAATTAATCAAAAATAAAAGTAAAATAAATAAATATATTTAGAAGAGAAATCGATACTAATCTTTGACAAAGACACCAAATTTGGTAGCATGTCGTTACATTAGACAAAATAATTAAACTTAAAACTATAGGTAATGATGAGTTTAGTACGATCCCATAAAGATCAAATCAGTGCAATCCCATAAAGATCAAATCAATTCACCTTTCTAAATTATATTTATATGTATAAAGGGGGGTTTGGTTTGATGCAATTAAGACAAAAAATAAAATTGAACTTATGAAATCAAATAATGAAAGATAGACAAAAGTGATGAAAGTGATGAATGTGTTAGAATCTGGTCCTTAGATCAATCTCATCCCAAACACAAATAAAAATACGACATTGCATTATCGTTTTCACACCTCTCTTAGAACTATTGATCATAAATTAACAACAAGCTCTGTTAATCTTAGTTTTCTCGTTGATTGCATTTAATCAAAACAAGAACTTTAATTAAACCTAACTATTGCAACAACCTAGAACAAGCTCTCTAGATTTACTTGAATAGCTGCAATATGATAAGAAAAATAGATCAATATAAGCAATAACCAAACAATTTAAGGTTATTTATCCTATGTTATGTTATCTCTAATGATTCAATATCATTAGTTACCACAAATAAATCCAAACACATTGATTAAATATTGTATTTAAGATTCTAGCAATGGATTACATAATAACAATAAAATAGAGCATTCAATCATTCTTACAGAAGAACCAATTCAATAAACACAAGATAACTTAAAAAATCTTTAAAGAGGGGAAGAACAACGATACACAAAGATGATATGCTTAGATGTGCTCTTTGACGTCGATTTCAACTTTGAACCGGGTTGGGAAACGTTAGCCTTCCATAAGTGTCATAAAAGAATAAGTTTCTATCCTTCAGGAAGTCCCAAGTTAATTCTCTTTTCATTTGCCATCAAAATGTTCTATTTATATGAAAAATCAGTTTCTTGGCCATATGCATGATTTGGCATATGACTGTGTATCAAACTATATAATTTGAAAAAATGTGAATGTTGTTAAGATACATGGTTAGATACTCAGCCATGTATCCAACCATATAATTCCAAAAATTTTTTATCCAATCCTCACCCTAATTCACATTTTTCTTGCTCTGCAAGGGTAACTGAGTTTGAACATAAAAAAGTTGACTCAAGGAATGTCGTTTTACCTTATTTTAGTTCTTATGCTTCAAACTTGTACCTAATACCAAATATAAACTAAAATGAGCATCTTAATCATTTCACAACAATAATCACTAAATGTTAAGAAGTGAATTTATAAACAACAAGCACACACTGACGTCTTAGCTGTATTCGTTCATTTTACATTATACATTTCTACTCATTTGCTCTCTGTTGATGTAGACATATTGGATTAAAGAGGTGGTTTAAAAGCTAAGTTATCTCATTGTAGTATAAAGTATTATATTTATATTGTCATACAAGGAAACTACCTATTGAATCTATTACTATTGTTGCTCATATATAAGTCTCACTAACCATCTTTATTAAGTTAGCTATTGCGATGTTAAGAAAATTAATTACTAGAATAGATCTTTCCATGCACATGATACCCATGTATTGTTTTCCGATTATTTTGGTAAGCTAACCACTTATTTAGATGTTCCAAACCTTATAAATTTCTTAATGATATTTTTAGTATCATTTAGAAAAATTTGCACTCTAATTAAAAATAAACGTACTTTTGGATAACCAGCTTTAGGTTCTCCAACCCTTTGAAACATCTGATAATTCTTCCTTTAAAAAATTTGTTAATACATATGCGCAAGTTTATTTGGTACATGATCCAATCCCCTTTAGATCTACCTATGTTCTCCATTAGCCAATTTAAGCAAACATCTATATTTATACACCCTCTATTAAGTTATTATGGCTTTTAAACTATGCTCTAGATTCTAGCTAAAAAAGGGCACTCAAAGAACAGTTGGTTAGTGATTTTAGGAAAATTTTTTTCATACCATCCAAGTTTAGGAAACTCGATCTATTTTAGGAAGCCTATTTTTAGCTATTAACCATAGTAAGATTAAAGATTTGAGATTAAGGTTCATGTTCCATTACACCTAATGCCAATCTTTACTTTCCCTTAGACCTCTCAAACATCGCAAGCATGAAGAGTTGGTGAACTTACCCGAGTGGTACCCTAGACATATATGTATTTGTGCCTCTAACTTCGATACCTACACATAAATGAGAATTATGTGTAGATATCATTAGGGAAGTAATGGTAACATTTGGGAGCTTAAAAGAGGTCAAAATGATAAAGAAAGTTGAGGGAAAAGGTATAAGAGATTAAGGTAAAGGAGGAAAATCAATAGGCGTAGCTAAACGATCCCAAGCTTTTAAGTTAGAACGAAAGGAAGGAAGACAAAGGGGTAAAAAGAAATCCCAAATTAGCTTCAAAAAAAGAGAGAAGAGCTTGAAGTCTTTTAAGAAGTTACCAAAGAAGGTATGGATATCGAGGAAGCACTAAAATTATTTCGTAGCATAAATGGTGATATGAGACAAAGATCTTGCCTATAATGATTATCTTTAAATGGAAAGTCAAATAATATGATTGATTATAATTTAGCTAAAAAGTAAAAAAAAAAAGATTAGAACGAGGGAATAAAAGAGTGTTAAGGGAGAATTTTCTCTTTAAACATTCAAACCTACTGGGGTTTATAGATGACTACTTTCTTACTCTTTAAATTTACTTTCTTGGATGCATTTTGTAATTTATATTAAAAAAAGAAATATATTGCTTTTTTTCTAGTGAAACATACATAAGTCATCAAATACAGTATTCTTGCTAATTATAATTCCTAATGATTTCAGAATTAGCCATCACAATCTATATCTTTTTACACCTGGTTCATATAAAAAATAATTTTTATATTTTGGATGAAATTCTCTATTTTTTGTATATGCTGATACATGACATTAAAATACATCGAAATCAAATTAGTTAACAAGTTTACTAGAATACAATATTTTAGGAATCTCAAAATCAAGAAATATATAAAGTGATCAATTACAAAAAAAGAAGAAGAAGAAGAAATGTTATAGATAATGTCTTAATCTAAAAATATTTTCAACATTATTCTATTTAGGTGCTCAACATTGCTATCCTATGAATAAATCTTGTATGAAAATATCATGACATTTATAGCAATAAATTAAACATTATAAGACATATAAGTTTTACATAATTGGATTATAATTATATTTACAATTTTGAAGAAGTGAACAATAGCTAAAAGATGGTTTACTTTCAAACTCAGTAATTGATATACGTCTAAACCTCAACTTATTCCTTTTAGGAATCCCCTACCTTCTCTAGCTTAATGGCTCCCTTATTTTCATTTATTTATAGTCTTTTCTCTATTTCTATTAGTGTTTGTATATCGATAGGACCTTCACTATTTCTATTCTCTTCCTCGATGTTTAGGTGATCCTAAATTTTCACTCAATACTATTATTTTCTTCTTTTTTTTATTGGTTATAACTAAGGGCTATTCTAATCCTTTCATACTCTTTTGTTTTCCTGGCTTACCCTAGTTATTGTTCCAAAGTTTTCTTCCACCTTTACTTCTACTTGTTCTCTTTTCCAATTGTATGTCTGTTTCCTCACTAACATTAATCAAGTATCGCTTAACTTACAATTTTTCCCCCTTTAGCCCCTCCTATTGTTAGGGTTCTTCCTTCCTCTTCTTTTATATACCCTCAATTACTTTGGCTCTTGGTAACTTCCCTAATGTTACGACTACTTCTTTACCTACTTTCCCAGCTACTCTATAACCTTTGGTAGATAAATACTTATCTAGTTCTTAAGTTCCTTCTTTTAGCACCCCTGCTCTAAATGATAAAACTAACTAGAAGGAAAAGGTTAGGGAACCAATCTCCTTGAATCTCAATTATTTCCCCAAAATCATGGAAGTTTTTAAAATGGTTGCTCCCCTTGCTGAAATAATCTATAAGGAAGCTAAGTTTTTTATTATAACACTTGTGAGTTATTTTCTAAGGAAAAGAACAACTTTTCATATGGATTGATCTTATGCTATAAAACTGTAAGAGAAAGCTAGCCTTAAAAAGGTTCTTTTATATGAAGATAACATCTTTTTGTTGTCTTTTAACTCCATATAATCATCTCAGAAGATCATTGAATTTTTTGGAATCTAGTAAGCAACCTTATTTTTTTCAATTATGGAAACTTGGGTTGCCTTTGGAAAGCATTAGAGAGAACCATATGACCTTATGTTAAGATATTCTATTAAAATATTAGTACTAGTGGTCGTAGCAATCCTGCAAGTTACCTTAGGAATCCTATTTGTTTAGATGAAAACATTATTGCCAAAATGAGGGTTAAGTATGGAAGAATTTTTCTAATGGTTAACATATCAAGGAATTTGCTAGTACTTATAGCCTTATAGTTATTCTCAGGCTTAGAGATGATATTTCCTTAGTGGAGAATTTGATTAAAGTTTTATACGCTTGGAAACCTATAAATGCATAACATGACAAGGTATGGAAGCCTATAGACAGAAAATTTATTTAAGGTAATTTTTGTAGTTAATAAGAGATGATAGCTTGTTAAAGAAAGGTATAATACTATTTCAAATGCTCTAACATATGCTTATCCCTCTTATCCTATTCCTACAACTAAGATTAATATAATACAGTCACAAACTAATAAGATAATGCCTTAAGTGTTAATCTATGTATCAAAAAAAGTATTTATAAGATCAGATTATCTATTGGCACTTCTATAGTTAAGTATAATGAGTTAGTTATTACCACCAATACTTGCCTTAGTGGCACTAACTCTAGTTTCTATTTTAGAATTGTCAACTTAAGTTAAGTCTCTTCAAATACTAGTCTATTGATTCTTCTTCAGAATTGTCAGCTCAAGATAAGGCTCTTTCCCAAAAGGATTCTTTCATTAGTTTAAGCAAGAGATATTTGGTAGGATGAATAAGGCTTTGAGTAACCTTTCTTAATAATGATTTTTTTCTTTTTGAATGTTAGGAGAATTAATTATCCTAATAGATAACAAACACTAAGGGACTTTATCCATCATATAGAAACAATGTTTGTGGATGTTATAAGGTCTGAAATTAAGGTTGATAAGTTTTAAAGAATTTCATATTTCTAGGTAAACACTGGAATGTAATATCCAACCTTCATAGATATTATTATGGTATGATTATCTTGGCTTTTGGAGTAGATCAAGTAAAGGTTTTATGTTATTTTTAATGTCTAATTGATGCATTATAAGCAATTTCTTGCCACATGGGAAAATCAAGACATTTTTTGCTCTAGATTATTACTTAAACTAAGCTTTTGAAAGAAGATCATTACGAAACAGTTTCAGGAACATACAGTCCACCTTATTTAGACCCTGGATGATAATAAGGGATTTTAATAGCTATATCCTTATCTCAAAAGAATTTGGTAATGTCAACTTAAGTAATTAGAATGGAGATAAAATATTATATTGCTAAAATAAAGATACATATTTAAAATATAAAGGGTACCTCTATATTTGGAGTTACAAACAATAAGGCAGGTGGAGCATAAGTAAGGAGTTAGATAGAGTAATATGCAATGAAGACTAGCTACAAGCATTCCTTTTAAGCTCAAATTATTATTTTAATCTAAGCCTTTCATACCATATTCTAATTATTGTCCTAAACTTTCTTTCTTGTCAATTAAAAAGGGGCCCTTTTATTTCAATAATTTTGTTATAAGAATAGTTAGCTTTCAAGATGTAGTTAGTGAAAGAATGTCTTTAGAATTTAATGGTTTCAAATCCTTCATTTGTATAATGAATTTAGGAATGGTGAAAAGGCAACTTAAGCTTTTTGATCATGATATATTTAATGACATTTAAAAGAATTTTGATGAGTCCAAAGCTTTCCTCCTTAGCATTTAAAAAATCCTAATTATAACCTTACGAAGATAAACTTCTTATTAAGGAAAAGAAAGCTTTATTAGATTACTATAAATATTTGGAGATCTAAAATTCCATTATAAAACAAAGAGAAAGGTTTTTAAAATAAAAAAGGGGACAAAAACACAATTTTTCCATATATTAATCAAAGCGAGGAACGTTACCAATATAATTCCATTACTTTTCAATAAGATAGTGGGAAAGCGAATTTACAAGAGGAGATTAGGGGTGAAGCATTCAATTACTTCAAGAATACCTTGACTCCCAAGTTGATTGTTTCTCCTCTCCTTAATCTCTCAAATGCTTTACAAACTTCCAAATCACTACAAATGTAAGTAAACCAACAGTAATTGAAGAACTGTAGTTATCTTTATTTCAATTGAATCCTAGTAAAGCTCCAATTCTAAATGGGCTTAACACATTATTCTTTTAAAAACCTTGGCCATATATTAAAGATATGGTTATTGAAGCAACCCCTAAATGCTTTGGAAATGGAAAAATGCTCAAATAAACAATTAAAAATGTATTAACCTTATCCAAAAATTTCTAACCCTTCCTTTATCTTATATATGACTAATATCATATTGTAAAACATTATATAAAGTCATCTCTAAGATCCTAGGCATAAATATGAAGGTTTTGTTTGGCATATCATAAATAGAGCCTAAGGATCCTTTTTCTAAAATAGGTTGATTGGATCCTTTTTGTATAAGAACTATTTAGGTCTTATGGAAGAAAGAATTCCCCAAAAAATTATGCAATAAAAATATAATTTCATAAGGCATTTAACTCTATTGGTTGGAACTTTATCATTCACATTTTAGAGGTATTTAGATTTCCTAATGTGTTCATCGAATGGCTAAATTAATATGTTATAACTACATCCTTTTGTGTGCTAGTTAATGGACTTCCCATATGGCTCTTTCAAGGTGGTAAGGGGTTAAGACAAAGGGAGCTAGTATCCCCTTACATTTTCATTTTATATATGGAATCTCTACTGAGACTAATCACCTATAACATTGGTAATAATCTAGGCTTTAAATACCATTATTGGTGCAAAAAGCTTGAACCCTTCAATCTATGTTATGTAGACAATCTTTTACTCTTTTATAAGGCTAAGTACAAATCTTTAAGCTTATTAATGTCCTCTTAAGATAAATTTAAGGAAATTTAAAGGCTTTCCTTTAAAATAGGGGAAGAATCGCCCTATAATCTTAAATAGTGGTAAGCATTTGTCCAATTGGCTTTCTTCTAGTAGTAGTTTAAGTTATAAAGATCCCCTTTTCTCCTACTAATTAGTTTTTCGATCTCTAATAAATGATCGATATATAGAGAATGCATCTCATTATAAGAGAGGATATAAAAGAGGAACAGTAAATAGGGTACTAAAGCTCTTCCATTTGATGGGAGATTGCTCTTAATGAAGTATGTACTCAAATCCTTACGTACATTCTAATCCTTTTATGTTTTTATTTCAAAAGAGATGATTAAAGATATTGAAAGGATGTTCAAAAACTTCCTTTGATGTAGGACTAATAGCTCTTATACTTGCTACAAAGTCAATACGAATGAAGTATGTAAGACTAAATTAGCTGGAGGTTTAAGATTAGAATCTTATTAAACATTTTTAAAGAATTGTCTCTAACAATGAAACATTTTAGTTGATATGGATTTATACATATTTTTTAAAAGGTAAAAGGTTTTAGGAAGTTAAAAACAATTCCAACACTTCATGGTTAATCATTTGTTAAAGTTGAAAGAACTCCTTAATACCAGTATCCAATACAAGGTTGGTTATGGTACGTTAGCTTCTTAGAGGTTTTATAATTGTTGCTCCCTTAATCGCTTGTCAAAATACCAGCAAATGAACTAACCAACCCACCAATACCCTTTATTTGCAAAGGTGAGCCTAATAATTATTAATAGTGAATTGAAACTAGACTTTTTGAGAAATTTTGGAAATCCTAGTCCTTTATAGTCTAATCTAGATATAAAGATAAAATTTCTAAAAAACCGTATAAATGGTTATTTCGTAAAATTTTGTCATCTATTTCTAGCAAACACATAACAAAAAAATTAAAAGCACAAAATTAAGGGATATTGAGATTTGTTAACGTAGGTTAGCACACTTTTCCTACATCTGCGAAGCCCTTCCCTAGCTTAATTAATTTAACAAAATTGTAATAGATTTACACAAGGCCTCATTGAGCTAACACTGTTCAATCCTTATAACTATCTCTCAGCCTTACTTCCCATGAAAGATTTTCACACCTAATAACACTACCGACTCGTGTTCACCTTGACAGAGGATTTTTCTAAACAACTTTAATCGAAGACAATTAAACAACCAACTAAAGTAATTAATTAACTAAGAATAAAACAATAATACACTTAAAAGAGAAGAACAACTTTCCTGAAATAGATTTGAAAGTCATCTACATACTAAACTGATTCATGGCATTAGCATACCCAACTGTTAAGCTTTGGCAGAAAACCCACTCACCACATTCAATATCCTAGCCATGAGCCACAATGGAAAATCAACAACCAACCAAGACAAATATTCAATCAACATTTATAGCAACACATTAGCCAAGTTTTTCAACGTTTAACAATCCAAAGAACAAACAATCAACATACAGCTTCATGAGAGAATTCAATGCTTCAAACCCAACTGTATATTCCACACACAAAAAACCGTTGGATCGGGAAAAGGAAGCATGTCATATTTGGAGAACTCGTAGATTTTAAAACTTTTTAGAAATCTTATTTGCAGTGGAAGCAATATATCCAAATCATCATGCCAATCTATACATAATATGCTATAAGGATAATAATAAACATAAACAAGATAGTGATATTACCGACTCCTTCACTACAGCTTTAATTTCTCGTTGCACTCACCTCTCCTTTTTCTTGTATCCAAAGCCTTTGCTTCTGAATCCTTTTCTTTGTCAATATATCCTCTCCTTATTGTTGTATCTTCAATCAATTTGATTTACCTCTTGTTCTTCCACAACAACTTGGTTAACAAAATCCTTTGGTGGAAAAGGAGAAGAAATGTTTGGAGATTTTTCTTAGAAGAAATGAACCAAAAATGAGACTTTTCTTATTCAAATTTCAGGTCACTCATGCATGAAAGGAGAGAGAGAGAGCCAAACCATGCAAGAACACCTTCTTACACCCTCAATTTTGGTTATGTCTGGATTGGAAGAAAAGAATAGCATCATGCTTACTTTAATCAATCATAAAGTAA
>JAOSBO010000002.1:35142541-35155840 GCA_027563915.1 Erythroxylum rotundifolium
CATTTATGTCACATTCAATAACATAAATGGATGCACAAATTAATTAAATAAAATGGACAAGAGAAAGATACATCAATGCTAACCTTTTATTTCTATTCACAAATGACAAAGGAGACTCAACACCCTTCCAACGTTAAATTCTTTACAAAATAACACTCGATAGCTCCCTACTTAAAGCTTTCTATAAATAAATTTCGTAAAGTTCTCTAACTCTCTTTAGGTAAATGATTGAAAGCATATTTGATTAAAATGAAAAATAACACATGCATTTATATAAGCTTATAAGAACTTGGGGACTAAGTTAAAATTTATTAATTCCACTAAATTTACTGTCTTTCGAGTTACATATTTTTAGCCACTAATTCCACTGAGATGATAAAGATATGGTATAAGATAATGTCCATCACTTTTTTGTTAGCTAAAGGTTTATTATTAACGATTTTGATGATAACTGTATAATATTTTTAAAATCATATTGGATTTATTTCCTTGTATAGCTAACGATATAATTCTTAAAAGGAAATTATATCATATCAGAAATGCTTACTTTCTTGCAAGAACCTTCTTAATGAACTTACCTTATTAGAAACAATTTCACAATATCCAGAAGGATCTTCCTAATCACATAATTCGAACAATTAGCTTCGATATTTTTGTCAAAACTTTTCTCTTAACATCTGAATATTAGAAGATTATAGCAGAGATGATATCAAAGATTTGATAAATACAAAGTCAACTCAGAATAGAAATGAAGCAACGACTAGTTGAAGAAAATGTCTACATAAGGAAGAGCTACTACATTTTCAAAGAAGTCAGATTTTTGAAATACTTCAGCAACATCAAAATTCTTAAAAGTCATATCTATATCAAACTCCTTAATTCCTTAGAATAAAAATGCTTTATTTTAAACACTATAAGTGTAGGAAGTTGAAGAATCTTGAAAAAAATGTAATTGTGAGCTTGGAGAGTCTCGTAAAAATTTACTACTTGGAGTTTTTATAGTGAAATACTCAAGTTGGATACTTAGGGACTGGATGTAGCCTTTGTTATAAGTTAAACCAGTATAAATCGACTGTCATTATTTCTCTCTTCTTAAATTTTAAATTTCTGCATTATAGTGTTTGTGTTTTCAATTTGCAAGAGGCTCCTTTAGTTTTATAATAGGCTCCTTTTGTTTTAATATTGTAAAAGGTCCCTTTCATTTTTTAAACAATTAATAGGCTCCTTTTGTTTTAAACACTAATAGGATCCTTTCACTTTTTAAGCCATTAACAAGCTCCTTTTGTTTTTAAGCAATTAACAAGCTCCTTTTGTTTTAAACATTAACAGGATGCTTTCGAAAGTTAATAAGCCCTTTTTATCTATAGACTCATTTTGTTTAGTAGGCTCTTATCAAATTGATAGTACCTAGCAATTTTTTTTACAGACACAATTCAGCCCCTCTTGCATTTATTTGCTTTATCATTTGGTATCAGAGAGAGGTTTTACATTTATTATGTTTTACAGCATGTGATAAATCATGGAAAACAATTTAAAAAGCCTTAAAGGACAATTTGTCTCAAAGCCTCTTTATTTCAAAGGACATAACTATTCTTATTGAAAAGAGAGAATGACCTTTTATCTTTAATCTTTAGATATCAAAATCTGGCAATCTATGAAAGTTGGAGCCAAATGTCCTGCTACTAATAACATAGAAATGTGGAATGATGTTGATAGAAGAAATGCCCTATTGAATGCCAAAGCAAGACATTATCTGGTTTGTGCATTATCTCCAAAAGAGTATGAAAAGATATCTTACTGTTCTACAACAAAGAAAATGAGGGATAAATTTCAAGTCACTTTTAAAGGAACGAATGAGGTAAAGAAACATAGAATAAGTATTTTAGTGCATCAATATGAAATTATTTGCACGAAACAGGGAGAAACTATAAATGCATTCTTCGGATGTTTCAATAACGTCATCACAACCTTAAAGAAATTGGGTAAGATATATCCCAATGATGATCTTGTATCGAAGATTCTAAGATTACTACCAAAGGAACGGAGACTTAAAATGACCGCTCAAGAACTTACAAAGGATCTTGATACTATCTCACTCAACTAGTTAAGAGGAAACTTGATGATCCTTGAAGCCAAGCTTAGGCTAAATAAAGTATCCTCATACAAAAGAGGAATGACACTAAAAGTAACTAATGAATCAAACCCATCAAATGGTAGATGACCAATTCAATTTCATGGTAAAGAAAAAAATTCCTAGTTTAAACAGAAGCAATGAACAAAAGAGAAGGAAATAAGAAAATTGGAAACAACATATTCCTATCAAAAGGCAATAACACTAATAGGAATACACAAAACAATCAAATCATATGTTATCACTATAAGAAGCCTAGACATACAAGACTGGAATGTCCTCTTCTTCAAAAGGACAAAACAAAGAACAAAAAACCCAGAAAGCAAGCTATGATTGTAGTTGGGTCAGATGAGAATTTTGAAAACTTTGAAGAAAAAGAGCAAGAACAAGTCAGCAACGTTTTTCTTATAGCTAAATCAAGAGATGATAAATGGAAAAAAATTATAGTGACTCTCATTCATCTGTTTTGTGCTCTTATTATGGGAGACACGGTTATATTAGTCATTCCTATAACTTTTGGAGAATGAAGAAATTATCTCAAATGTATGTTTGGAGACTAAAAGGTCAAACTACTAACCTGGAAGGTCCTAGAAAAAGTTGGATGCCTAAAATGAGATAAAACATTCTACAGATATGCTTTAGAATAGAGACTAGAGAAAATCAATGGATAGTTGATAGTGGTTGTTTGAGACACATGAAAAATGAAATATCGTAGTTCAACAATATTGAAAGGAAAGCTGGAGGTAATGCTTTCTTTGCTCACAAAAACAAGGCAAAAGTCACTAGAATTGGTAAAATTGGTGACTCAAATTATGCTTCTATTGATAATATTCTTTATGTAGATGGATTGAAACATAACTTATTAAGTGTAAATCAATTATATGATAAGGGCTATAGAGTCACTTTTTAAGCATCCCATTATGAAATAATTCATAATCTTGATGATAATATTATATTTGTTGGTCCTAAAAATCAAAATATATTTTGTGTTTAGTTCGCTGACATGTGTTCACAAAATGTTAAGTGTTTTGTTTCATTAGAAAATGATTTTTTTTATTTGGCATAGAAGATTTGGACATGCTAGCATGGACTTTGTATTAAAATTATTCAAAAATATGTTATAAGAGGACTAACGAACTTGAAGTTTGAGAATAATCAAGTTTTCAAAGCTTGTTTAAAAGGAAAACAAACTAGAAGTAGCTTTCCTCCTTAAAATGTTGTTTCCACCAACCAATAGCTTGAACTTATACGTATGGATTTATTTGGTCCTACTAGGACTCAAAGCTTTGGTGGCAAACACTGCGGTTTTGTTATAGTAGATGATTATTCTAGATTTAAATGGGTTTATTTTCTATCAAATAAGGATGATGCTTTTGAAGTTTTAAAGAAGTTTGACAGAAAAATTCAAATTGAAAAAGGATATTGCATCACATCAATTTAGAGCGATCATGGAAGAGAATTTTATAACAGAAAATTTGAAGATTTCTATAATGAAAATGGTATAAATCATAATTTTTCATACCCAAGGAATCCTCAACCAAATGGAGTTGTTGAGAGAAAGAACAGAACTCTTATTGATATGGCCAAGACAATGTTGTGTGAAAATGATCTACCTCATAGTTACTGGGTAGAATTTGTATCTACTCCTTGTTAGATACTTAACTGGTGACTTATAAGAGCTATTCTTGAAAAGAACCCTCTATGAGTTTTGGAAACTGAATGTTTCTTACTTTTATATATTTAGTTGTAAGTGCTTCATTCTAAATAATGGAAAAGACAAACTTGGATAGTTTAACGCAAGATTAGATGAAGTTATTTTTCTGGATTACAGTACTATTAGTAAATGATTCAGAGTTTGTAATAAAAGAACAAAATGGATAGAAAAATCACTATATGTGATATTTGATAAAGCACTACCATTGACAACAGAAGCTAATTCAGATGATGAAGAGCATCTTTTGATTCCTAAAAATGCATCGTAGACTCAAACTACACCTATAGTACCTTCAGAATTATATAATAAAGAAGGTCATTTGAAGCTAGGTTAGAGTAGGCTCCTTCATCTCAACAAAAGCCTACGCAATAAAGAATACCTAGAGAATAGAAAGGTCTTGATACACATCATTACATTCTAGAAGATCCCTCTAAAAGTTTAAGAACCAAATCATCCTTAAAAAAAAATTATGTTGCCCTCATCCCATAGTTTAAACTAAAGTCCACTGAAGAGGCTCTTACTGATGAGAATTGGGTTTCAGCTATAAAGGATGAACTAAATCAGTTTCACAAAAACAAAGTTTGGAATCTAGTACGTCATCCATAAAACAAGTCAATCATTCAAACTTTTTAGGTATTTCGAAAGAAACTTGACAAAAATAGTAAGGTGGTAAGAAACAAAGATAAACTTGCAAATCAATGTCATAATCAATAGAAAGGTATTGATTTTGATGAGACTTATGTACCTATTACTAGATTAGAATCAGTTAGAATTTTAATTGGTTTTTTATGCCATTGAAATTTTAAATTATTCCAAATGGATGTCAAAACTGCCTTCTTTAATGGATATATTAATGAAGAACTGTTTGTTAAGTGACCTCCAATTTTTGAAAATGAGAATCATCCTAATTACATGATAAAGTTAATTAAAGCTATGTAAAGTCTAAAACAGGTTCCTCGACTATGGTATAAGAGGTTAAGTAAGTTTCTTCTTGAGAATAATTTTAAAAGAGGAAGGGTAGATAAAACCTTATTTATTAAGAAAAAGGACAATGATTTACTCATAGTACAAATATATGTTAATGACATAATATTTGATGCTAGTAATCAATCCTTCTATGAAGAATTCTCAGCCTTAATACATGGGGAGTTTGAAATGAGTATGATGTGAGAACTATCTTTCTCTCTAAGGTTGCAAATTAGGCAAATAAAGAAAGGAATCTTCATTAGTCAAGAAAAATACACAAAGGAACTTATCTAGAAATATCATCTTAAGAATGTCAAACCGATGGATACTCCTATGTGTACTGAAACAAAACTTGATAAGGATGAAGAAGGCAAGGCTACGAATCAGAAAAGTACAGAGGAATGATGGGGTCACCACCGAAGTAAATCACTTGTTAATATAGAAAACACATAAAATATTCAAAATACACAAGAAAGGGGGTTAAATTGTGTTAGACGTCTAAGGTATGAATCTTTAAAATCTTCTTGATTTTCTTTACAAATTCAGATGATTACAAGATTGAACAATGCACTTAATTTGATGAGCAATGTAATAGTAGAAATTAGTATCTATTCTTCCAATAAGGAGAAAATTAATAAGGTAAGAGTTAGAGAATATGACACCACCATTTATATTGGTTCACCCTTAACCTTGGGCTATGTCGGGTCCTCAGAGTTTGTCTAAGATTTCACTATCTCCTTCAACGTTATAAGTATTATTTCTACACTTGATAAGCCTCTTCAGGCCTCTTTCATAAAGTATTCTTTATCTACTTCCTTAGCCTCTTTAGGCTCTATTCTTTCTTTCACTTTAAAAGATATTGTTTAAGCTTCCATACTCATGTTACAGATGTATTTGCTCTCTTTCTTTCTCTCATAATATTTTTCACAACATAAGCACTTGAGCATAGAATTTCTCTAAGTATTTTTGTACATTCAAAATTCTTATTGAAGTCTACAGCTACAACTAACATTTATAACCTAAATCTCCAACAGTCTTCTTGAGAAATCTTCTTGTAGAGTCTTTTAAAGTCTGTTATTAGTTGAGTACTATAACCAACTTCAACTAACTAACGCTCTAGCACATTCTTCAATTACATCAGCTGGTGTCTTAGACTTGACCACTTCGTCTGGTCCATCCTAGATGCTTCGTCTTATTCATCTTTTACTTAAGTATCATCTTGATTTGATGATTTGTGTCACTTATAATTATCTACACACTTAACAAATTCATCAAACAGTTCACACACTTCTATTATTATTATTATTTGACTTTCATCAAAATCAATAGAAGAAGTAAAGTCTTCTTGACTTAACAACTACTATATCTTACAAGTTCAAGACCAAACATTTGCTTAGTGTGTGTCTTTGCGCACGCTTTTAATCAAATCTAAAAGAAAGTCACCTTCAAGCGGTCAAGAGGATCTTTTTCTATCCTCTCGAAACTATGGACTTTGATCATGGTATCCAAAAACTAATTCGTTTAACATAGTTAGCTATTGTGATGCAGGTTATGCAGGTGATAAAGTTTGCAAACAAAGCAAAAGTGGTCACCGTCAATTTCTTAGAGGAGGTCTAGTTTCTTGGTCTTGCAAGAAACAAAATTACATAGTGCTTTCAAATGCTAACGTAGAATATATAGCAACTACCAGCTTCTGCACTCAAATCTTATGGATGAAACATCAACTCTATGATTTTTCTTTAAATCTTGATCATATTCCTATACTATATGATAATACAAATGCAATAAATCTTTTTAAAAAAATTCTGTGCATCATTTTAAGGCTAATCATATAGAAATCAAACATCATTTTCTTAAAGATCATGTTTTAGAAGGAACCATTGATCTTTTGTACTTTAAACTTAAAAATCAAGTAGCCAATATCGTTAATAAGCCACTTTCTGAAGATAGATTTTGTGAGTTAAGAAAAGAGCTTGGTATGTGTTGATTATCTGATATTAAATTTATATGGAGATTCTATGCTACTTCTTTTTACAAATATTAGCAGGCTTCTTTTAATATGTTCTTATGGTAGGCTGTTCTTAATTTAGAAGGCTCCTTTCAGTTTAATAGGGTAGGAAAGGAAATTGACCTTATACCAAAAATGCAAAATTTTCTAAAAAAATGGATTTAAATTTTCGTCCAGGAAGGAAAATGCACTTTATACAAAAAATGTAGGGTGAAAAAAATGATTTAAATTCTCACCTAGGAAAGGAAATTGACTTTCAACCAAAAATACTAGGAAAATGAAACTTGTTCTTTCTCTTTTTAAAAAACACGTCTCAATACAGCAGTTATCAAATAGTGTCATTTTAGCCTTTTAAAATACACGCACTATTCTGGTAGTTTTCTGTACGTGACTGATAGAAGATACGCAGACCATCACACTTCCTTTAATAATGTATACGATTGTTCATCTTATCACAAAATCAACGCTCAATAATTGTTTAGTATACCTTGAGCAAGCTTCTTTCTTCTACTTATCCTCGTAATTCTTAGAAGCGCTACTTTTTTCCTCTCTATACCTTAACTCTTCGTTTCTTCTCAAATCTCCTAAATTTCACTAAACTTACTTACAATGGCATAAACAAAATCTAAGGAATAGAAGAAAACCTCGACTCCCACTGCTAGCCATAGTGAACACTCCGCCATGAATAAGAGTCTGAAACTCTTGGTTCTGAGTCTTCTTCTCTGTTTCCAATAGTAGGATCATTAAACACCCCTACTGAACCTGTTTCTATCACCTATAAGCCTCACGTTTGAATCATTCAGGAGTCTCCATATGAGAGAAAGAGAAAGATTTTGGCCATGTTGTCTTTAGAATCTGACTCTAATTCATCTTCTGAACATAATGAAATGACAATCAAGTAGCAATACATCTATAACTCTGAAAAAGAAAAAGAAAACAAAAGAAGATAAAGAAAAAGAAGAAAAAGAATAAGAATAAGAAGAAGAAGAAGAAGAATCTTCTAGTGGTAAAGGGCTAATGAGAAAAGTAAGATTCCATTCTCCCATTCTTAATTTACCTACTCCTTCTACTCTATCTTTTAAAACTTCCACAGTACTATTGACTACGCCTTAACTTGGCTCCATGGGTAAAAAATTGCCTAAAGTACACTAGATCATTAATGATAATGATTCAAATGATTAACTAATCAGTTTAGTAAGGCATCCACGAACCAAAGGAAGTATTGCAAAGCATGCTGAAAAAGTTTTTGGAAAAGAAAAAAGCCTTGATGCTAAACCAAAGGAAGAAGAAAAATCTCAAAAGAGAAAAAGAGAAGAAATAAGAGAAGGAAAAGCGCAATGGTTGAAGAGAATATTAAGGACACCATTATTAGGAATGAGCTAGTTTATGAAGAAGCCGTGTTTGAAGAAATTCCAAAAGTCAAGAGGTCAAAATCAAAGAAACATAAGAAAGAAGAGTCTTCAGCACTGGTCAAACTATTTTAATCAATGGAAGTTGAAGCACGATATAAAATTCACTAAAAGAAGCAAAAGGTGGTTACTGGACACATTTTGCCTCCTCTCTTGCTTGATGACATTAGTATTCCCATCTCTTCTTCTTTTCTTACTGTTGGTTAGGAAAATTTTTTAAATTTGAATGAGACTAAATGTAATGATTTAGTTAGATCATTTTACGTGAAAATGAGAAAAGATGAAATTAATGGGAAGTTGGTAACCATCTATTAGGTATGTGAGTGTAAGATCTTGATTATAAAGGAAATCTTAGGAAACAAATCGAATATAATTCCGATAGGCAGAACTGACCTTCCTTGTCATAAACGGGACATTACTGATCTTGATTTAGGAGAAGTTGTGAACTTTATCTACTTACACATTGAGAATGCCCATGAAGGGAGACCCTGGTGTCAACATTTGGACTTACTGCCACGATGCCTTGCATCAATATCTGCTACTTTAATTTTTTCAAGCAGTAGTCCAATGGAAAGATGCAGTCTCCTGGACATATATGTAGTGTATAATCTTCTGAAGGGCAATAAGATGAACCTCTCAGCAATGATCCTGTGAATTATGGTGGACAAGGGAAGTCATAAGAATACCATTGTTGGTATTCCATATGGGATGCTATTAACCAAAATTTTTGCCTATTATAGAGTGTATTTTGACAATCTAGATTTGTATGAACCCACAAATTTCTATTCATCTATTTCCTACCAATTTGGATATAAGTTGAAAGACAATGTGTGGGTGGAGAAGAAAATAGAAATAGTAACAGACTTTTCAAGTCTTGCCCCACAAATTCAGCCCCTATCACACTCCAGAGCACAAATGATCTAATCCTTCAATTACCAAGGACATTTAGTCCAATCAAGATCGATTAATTTTGTGGCTAGATCGTATGCTTTAAAAAAAATTTAAATCTCTCAAATAACTTTGTTATTATTTTTGCTTGGTTTATTTTTACGTACTTATGCTTTTTTTTTACTTTTTAGTTATTTCTTCCCTATTTTTTGATAATGAAAAAGGGGTAGATTTAATAATATACTTGTTTTTCATGATATATCTGCTTTTGATAATATATTTTTGCTGACTGTTGAAACATTGTTAAACTAAATTTGTGAAGTTGAAATCTATGATATGTATATCATCTTAGTTACCTTACAAACGATAGGCTCCCTTTTTTAGAGGTAGTAAGAAAGGGTCCTTCTAATCATGATTGTCAGTTAGAATATATAAAGTTTACAAGTATCTTTCGAAATCATTTATTATTATTTAAATTTTGAAAATATATTTGTCATTGATTGTCATCATCAAAAAGGGAGAGATTGTTAGCTCAAGGTTTATTATTAATGATTTTGATGATAACTATATAATATTTCAAAATTCAAATTGGATTTATTTTGTTTTTAAAAGATTAACATGTTCCTTTTGCTTTGGACATTAACAAGCTCCTTTTACTTTTTTAAGCAATTAGTAGGCTCTTTTCATTTTTAAACGATTAATAGGCTACTCTCATTTTAAACATCAACAAGATCTTTTTGAAAGTTAATAGGATCTTTTT
The DNA here is from genome assembly GCA_027563915.1 of Erythroxylum rotundifolium. NCBI lineage: Eukaryota > Viridiplantae > Streptophyta > Magnoliopsida > Malpighiales > Erythroxylaceae > Erythroxylum > Erythroxylum rotundifolium. The sequence goes on from JAOSBO010000002.1 coordinate 35,152,418, forward strand.
ATCTAGGGTTTCAGAGATTAAACTCAACGGTGTAGGTTTTCTTGACAAGCCACATTAGTAAACTAAATGAAATCATTAACATTGGGCTAGAATTGAAAAAATATTGAAAGTTTGGGTATTTAATTGTCACTTTTAAAGTTCATGCTATAATTACAAAATTGAAAAAAGTTCAAGAATTTTTTTGTAATTAACCCTTATATTTTTATACTCAAAATGTCGTCTATAATATATTAAAATTTTACGTTAAATAGTCTTTAATTACTAAAATGATAAGACTTTTTGTTATGTTTTCAATATCCTTCTAAGTTTGCGTTAATTTCTTAGCCTCCACATTACTGTTCATACCTTTGGCAATTTCTCTTCACTATAACAAAGTTGATCTTTGGTTACGAAAAAATCGTTTCTAATAGTATTGACAATGATTTAGTTTCGTTGCCCAAAACATCACCAAATTCTTGTAGCTGAAAACTATAGGAGAAGTTTATGAGTAACCCTCCCTAATAGTTTTTGGTTAGGATTTACTTTTTTAGCCAAAAACTGTTAGCGACGTTTTGAGGAATCTTGGCCAATATATTTGGCTACAATTATTTTTTTTGTAACTAATAGTTTTTAGCTACAATTCTTTTTTAGAAATGTAGCGAAAAGTGTTTAGCTAGGTTCAAATAGTTAGAACGTAGCCAAATGTTTTTAGGCATGTTTTGTAAAATGTAGTCAATTCTTTTTAGCTACATTTTAACTAAATGTTATACTATTTTGGAATAAATTATTTGTTACATTTTTAATCTATATTATTATATATAATGTATCAATATATTTTAATTGTTAAATTATTATTAACTATGTAAAAAATAATTGATAATTTGAGGCATTGTATATATAGAAAATAAAATATTATTAAATTTCTTAGTATACTTTTTTTTCTAATTTCTTGTTGTTTTTATTTTCAACTTTTAAAGCAATGAAATTGTTGTTTTTCTTCTTTTTCCAATTTCTTGAGAATCACCGTTAAGAAATGTCACAATGATAATGCTGCTGAAGGGTATGTGGACATGCTACTAATGAAAAAAATCTTGTCTGAGATTAATTAGTTTTTTATTTTTCATTTAATTTTCATTAAGTTGTTTCAGTTAATAAATTACAAATTTAACATTGCTAGAATGTTGGAACAAATTTGTGGGGAAGTGGGATATTCGTGTGTGAATGATTATCAAAGATCTTCAAAGTCATTTCCTCAGTGTTTCCTCTTATTTTCGACATTTCTATTATTTTTTATAAGTTTAGGCTTAAGATGTTCTATTTGCTGATGCTTTTGGTCAAAAATAATATATTATATTTATACCCATGTTAAAAATTAATGCATGGTTTGATAACAAATACAAAAGATAAGTAATGAAGTTTACCTTCATTGATAAGCATCTTTGCATTACATTTGATGATAGAAGACTTGAAAAAATTATATGATATACGTTGTATAATTTGGTAGTGTATTTATGAAGGTTGTGACTTATCTTTGAAAAAGACAATGCATAAAAGTACTGATTATGTGTGTAATAGAAACTTCCTTTCTTATGTGAATAGGTTATATAAACTCAATTTCAAGCAATTATAATGACTTATTGATGTCTATTAATATTCTTAGAAGTGTGTCAAATGTGAAAAGAACATTCAAATAAGAAGCCTTTTATTCTTAAAAATGTCATATCACTTATTAATCCGTAGCATGTGCTTTGGGTTTTATTAATCTTTAAGGATGAGTGGCAAACTTAGAATGTGTTTATGCAGGGGATTTATGGTTGGCCAAAAAATTAACTTTCTATGATTTTGGTTTCTTTTGTGAATATTTTGATAATTGCATATAACTTCATATAATTTTTTGTTTCTTTAATTAATTGTACACTCTGTTGTTGTATTGATTATATCTATGATACATTTGTTTCTATTTCCTTTTCAGAATAAAATCATTAACATAAATCCATTGTAAAATATTGATATGGAAAATAATTTTCAATAGCAAAATTGAGCTCTGACAGGAGGCATCTGACAAGATTCTCCTTGTTGAAAGAAATCAATGCACAACAAATCTACTCACCAAAGTCTAATCACCACTTGCCTTTAATCACCATCTTCTTCTTCAAGGTTTTTAGTATCATTCGAATTAGCTCTCTTTCTTTATTATTTGTATCTCATTTTCTACTAAAAAGTTGTGATGATGATGGAGTCATTTAATTGGATTTGCAGGTGTTCGAATTGGGTTCCTTGTACCATTTTATTCAGCTTTTTTAGTTTTTAGTATTTAATTTTTCAAAGGAATGTGAAAAAATTAAGGTGATTGTTCTATATTATTTGTTCCTTAAGTGAAATGCATGGTACGTGCGATTCATCTAATTTACTGTTCCATACTACACTTAGGAAATCATTCAATGCATCTGCTGCTAGTTTAGTTAAAGTAAAGAAGTTGTTGGAAGAGGCTTTTAATAAATTAATTATTGAGGGAAGATCTTTTTCTGTTTCAATTGATGCCATGGAATGTACAAGGTGCCTTCTTGGAAATTCAGACATAGGGAACTCCTTTACCTTGTCTACTGAGTCTTATGTCACTTGGAATTTAGAAAAACAATTATTTCTTTTTCTTTTTGATGGAACATGTATGAAATTCATTATCTTTTCCTCTTTATTATTTTGTCTGAAAGAATTGTTAAATTTCTAATTAAAATTTTGTATTACTTACCATATATCATTATATTATATTACTAACCATATATCATTATTTGTTATGTAAAAATCATATATCATTATATTATAAACTTCATGTTAAAGCTATCCGAAAATTTTGTGACACCATATAAAATTTTCAAATCATATAATTTAAAAGAGATAAATTAAAAGTATAATATGTAATATTAATTGATTTTGAGTGTATATTTTCATAAATTATTGAAATGATTTGACATTATTGTTAGTTAAATTTATTTTTAGACTTAGAATCATTGTCAATAATATTAAATTTGATTTTTATCAATATGATGTTTACTCACAAAATAATCAAGTCAAAGTTAGTGAATTCATATGTATAAATAAGGTGGTTATTTTGTTATTTAAGCATCTGGCGATGATTTCAAAGATCATTGCCAAAGGTCATGCATTTTGCAACGATTATTAAAATCATCCCAAAGGATCATCGCCAACAGATAAGCCTTTTGTGACGATTTCGAAAAAAGGCTTGCCAATTTGCAAAAATTTTAGAAAGGTAAGCCAAAGTTTATGTTAAGCTACAATTTTAAAATTGTCCCAAAAAAGTAGCCAAAGGGCTACCTTGTTGTAGTGCTTACAAGCAAAAGTTGTATCTTTTTAGAATGAGGTTGACAAATGTATTACATTTTTACAAGTTCTGATTATGATCAATTAATATGATGGTAGAATATA
>JAOSBO010000002.1:35267369-35278735 GCA_027563915.1 Erythroxylum rotundifolium
GTGATGCTGGTGAATTTCGTGTCATCCTGACTAAGAGGTCTTCGAGATTGTCTACCCACTCAGGTTTGTGGTGTCTATGGTCACGACCCTTTTGTTTTGAATTTAACTTATACCAAAGAGGTTTTAATCTTTCTTGTGTGTATATCCCATTGAATCTTTGGTAAACATGTAATTGAAGTATAAGATCTTTATCTAGACATTCTCCGACGGTTAGTTGTACTTCCATTATGGTCTTAATCTTAATGATTTGGCGGAGAGGATGGAATGTAAAACTCCACGAATCACGGTGCGTATTATGTATCTGTTGTGACCGGGTATGTCTAATTCAGAAATGATGTAATAAATGAAAGGAGAAGAAGAATCGTGATAAACAGATTAGAGAAGATGGGGAATGGATGAGAAATAAAGAGATACAGAGAGAACACAACAGAGGATGGAAATTTATGAGATTGTGGAGATTGTAGAGAGAAGGAGAGAAGAGAGGAAGAGAAAGAGCAACGGGTAAAGGGGGTTATAGTGAGAAGAGCTAAGGGACCTAGAGAAGAAGCCAGAGAATTCAGGAGAGAAAGAAATCTACTTTTGTTCATATCTGCTCATGTGCCCATTGGTCTTTTTGGTAAACTGCTCATTTGTGCATCTTTAATGTTCTTTAGATTGTGTCTAAAGATGACTACTTTAGGCACAACATCTGCTCCATCGCCAGTAACTAACTGCTTAATTGAAAAAGTTTTTAGTTTATGTGGCTTATCAATACTCATTCGAGATTTTTGTTGTCCCACTACTGATCTTTGCCGTAAAGTCATTCTTCTGCCTTGTATAGTTTTCTGATGCTAATCTTAGGAGAGATACGCTTGAAAGACCTCTTTCCTCTATAGTTAAGAAGACAAAATGGAGATCAAATTTTGATCTTGATAGTGATAACTCCTTATCTGAGGAAACTGAGAAAAAACTGATCAACATTGGAGCATGTCCAATTCTGTATTCGTGTTCTCACTTCAGTGATGCATTTAGTTGTCTAGTGTTCGATTAATTTGTTCTTTGACTTGTGCAATGTGGCATCTTAGTTTTCAAATTGATATATGGTCTTTGGATGGTTTTAAAACCTTGTTTTCCTGTTATTAGAATAGAAAGTCTTTTCCAAACAGAGTTATGAGAATGCTTGGTATGGAGACTTAGTGGGTGTTTTCAATCATACTGCAGGTGAAGTTTCATTGCCTGGTGGGAAAGTGGAGGAGAGTGATAAAAACGATGGCGAGACAGCAACAAGGGAGGCAAAGGAGGAAATTGGACTGGATCCTTCACTTGTAAATATTGTCACCGCCCTTGAACCCTTTTTGTCCAAGGTATACTTATATTTTCCTGTTCTTGGTTTCTCCCAAATCTTCTGACTTGGTAGTTCAATTGTAAATACATATCCTTTGTACAAAATAAAGAGTCATGTTCTAGGTACATCATTGTCCATAGCAATGGATTTGTGTTCTGAATTGCTTTCATCAAAATAAATGGCTACAGATGAATAATTTCACATGTCTGTTTGAAACAAAAAGTTGTGTCATGCTATTATTACTAACCTTTTGGGTTTGGCAAATTTTTGGTTAACTTTGCAGCATCTCCTCAGAGTAGTTCCTATTATTGGCCTTCTAAGTGATAGGAAAAAATTCAAGCCCACTCCAAATCCTGCCGAAGTTGAAGCTGTATTTGATGCTCCATTGGAAATGTTCATCAAGGTTTTCCTTTTCGGCTATTTGACTTGATCGTTTATTTTCCTATGCAAAATTATTAACAGTGCTTATTGCAGGATGAAAATCGAAGGGTAGAAGAACGAGAATGGATGGGGGACAAGTATCTGATTCATTTTTTTGATTATGAAACTGGGAATAAGAAGTTTCTGATATGGGGTTTGACTGCTGGTATATTGATTAAAGCTGCATCAGTGGTCTATCAGCGACCACCAGCTTTTTTGGAACAAAATCCCAAATTCAAGTTTCCTAGAGTTGTAGACAATGACACTGTAATACGTTGAAGATCCAGGGAAATTGTGGTAGGCTTTATTCCTAGTAATCAACCTTGTGCAACAAAATTCATGATAAGCCATTCCTTTTGCATAAATTTGATGCACTGAAGTCAGCCTGTAAATGCTTGGAAAGAATATGCAACTGAGGGGATTAACTTATATTAGATTCTAGGAACAGGCGTTTAGTGTCAGCAAATTGTTAGAGAAAACAATTATTGGTGGTTAGTTGCCGTGTATGTTAATCAATTTTTTGCTAGTATTCAATGCTTCACTGCTTAGTTTTGCCGGAACTGGCCCAAGTTCCAAAGCTTGTGCAGTTGCTAATCGAACAATTTTGATCAAGAGGTGAGGGTCTCCCAAACTAGCAATCATGCAAGGCTATGTCTGGAAGGATTTTTTCCCTTTACCCGCCTTACCTTGTTCAAGCAAAACCTTAGCTTCTCCACCCGCGTCATCGTTAGACACCTTCAGCCTCTCCTTTAGAATCAATGTACACTCTTTTATTCCCCTTGTAACAATCTGGTGAAAGAAAGACTTGGAAGTAGGTGTTAGGACGAATTGTTAAAAAAGGGAGAACTATAGTATCCGAACTTGGAAACTCTTCAAGAGGGAACCAGATCATGGGAGAACTCCTTAGTTGGCTTCTTATGAGACAAGAAACTTGTCTTTCCTGCAATACAAAAATGAGTTGCATCAACTTGGAAAAATAAAGGATTAATAGAGGTGCTTATTGCAGAGGGTAAGTATATTATGTTCATTTCCTCCTCCAAAGTTCAAGTTCTTAAGATCATTGAAGAGGTTCCGTGACATATTTTTATCTTTCCTTTCTTCTTACAACCTTGGCAGCCAAGATTTTAGTTTTAATCCAATAGGCATAGGGTTATTCCTATGTAAGTGAACTTGCTCAATATTTCCCTTGAATATTGGACAACTAAGGGGGTTGAGTATGAGTGCTAGTTTCTTAGGTAAACTATTTTACTTGGATGAGAATACAACAAAAGAAAGAGGCTAGGATATGCTAGATTGTATGTTAAAATGGAAATTTCAAATGATCTAATTGAATGTATCCTTGTTACGAGGTTGGGACATGATGAAGCACTTTTTAAAGATAATGTATATGTCTACTATCAATGGAAGCCCTCCCTTAGCTCACAAGGTAAAAAAAAGAAGGATACCAATGGGTAGAGTTTTCCAAAGAGGTGACTGTGAGGAACTATAAAAAGAAGGGAAAACTTGTATGGGCTAGGATTCAACCTCCACTTTGGAGGGGCTAGCTGCTTCCCCTATGACAGAAAGAAAAAGTTGAAATTTTGGTAACTATTGTAGGGGAATCAAATTTAGGGAAAGAACAGATGATTTGAATTTTAAAAAAATAGAACTCCACATTGAATATTGAGGGGCAAATTGCACTGATCCAAACTATCTCTCCTTCCTTTTGTGAAAGCAAAGAAGATGTTACCTTAATTGACGAATTCCAATTGATGATCAAAAGGAAATCTAAGAGGAGCAAAAGTAAAGGCTTCATTAAACCACTAATTAATGAAAATTATTACATAAAATGTAAGAGAGATCAATTGATGTAAGTATCTCTCACCAAAGATCTCATTGATACTATGGCTAGCATTGTGGAATAGTTAAGTACCTTGGATAGAATAAAGTGCCTTCCCTATCCCCTTCGTAATCCCATCTGGAGACTAAGCTTGGTTGCTCGAAAAACTATTAATCACCTCTTCTTTGAATTCTTCTATTCCAATAACATGTGAAGGGATATACAACATTATGTATGCACCTCTCTCATAAAAATGAATGGAGCAATATTGTACAATGGATTGCCACTCCTCATCAGCTTGGTAAGGATGATTCTAACATCTTCAAAATTGCTTTTGGATGCACAATTTATTCAATCTAGTAGGAAAGGAACTCAAAGATATTTAGGAACCAACAACTTGATATGCAATTAACGTCCCAAAGGAGTCTAAACAAGATCAAGAACTTGGCAATGTCAAAAGGTGAAGGTCTCATCTTTCTCTTAAAATGACAAATAAACGGGATCCTTATACCGCTACTGTTACACCTAAAGGCTCATATACTCGCTTATGCCTCATCTTCCAATTCTGATATATCCTATAGTTAGGTTGTTATCTGTCGTTTGGGCATTAAAATAGTTAGCATTTTGCCTTAACATTTGTTGTATCAACAACTTGTGTCCTTTTGGTTTAGCAGCTGAACTCTAGCCAAAATATCGACAACTTTTTTCCTTTTAGTTTCGCAGCTTGTTCAAGTGAAACTTTTCATTGAACTAGTAACTCTATCTTTGCATTATAATATTTTTTTTAATTTCTAAAAAAATTATATTAACAAATTTTCAGCTACCCTGGGCTATGACGACGAGTGCAGCCTATACTAATTTTCACTTGCTTTTAGTCAATTATATTCATTGTCCTATTCTCTTCTTTTAAAAAATTATAATTTTTCAATTCCAATTTATTAAGGCATGTATAGTTAATGTACATAAAGGAAGTAAAAAGCTTCTCTTTGGGAAATTGAAAGTGGGGGTTAATGTAACAGCAGCAGAAATCTCTGTTCATAGGAATTCTGTTTCGGTTTAGTACTTCGGCCTCAGTTGTAACGCATACAACACCCAGGTCATCTCTATGTGCAGAACATTTGGCACCAATCACTTAGAAAAGCAGTATGATAATAATGAGTAAATACAACTAGAGAAAACTTCTGAGTTGATAAAAATTACATAAAGGTAACCTACAAAAGCGTGATCAGCTAAATACTTCATAGAATTTCTCAATGACAAGCAAACCTGAATCTATTGACTCCAGGGGATCCTTTCGCAGGCGGTGTCTCAAACAATTGGGAATGACAGTGGCAATATCCTCTGCGGTTACTTTATCTCTACTCTTCAGAGCAGCAAGAGCTCTTGCAGCTCTATTAGTCACAATATCACCTCTCAATCCATCGACATTTAGTTCTGCACAAACCTTGGAGATTTTAACCTTCATATCGTGGTCCATCTGAACAGAAGAAAGGGTAGCTCTAGCAGAGCCAATCTGTTGTTGGAGCTTCTCTTGCTCTGCCTTGTATGAATCACGGAATTCTTTTGGGTTTTTGTCAAACCGACCTCTCTCTTCCACAATCTTCACCCTTAGCTCTGCATCCCTTACCGTTCCTACTTGCGCATGCATTCCAAATCTATCAAGAAGCTGTGGCCTCAACTCCCCTTCTTCAGGATTGCCAGATCCAATCAAAATGAACCGTGCAGGATGTGAAATTGAAATACCCTCTCTTTCCACTGTGTTCCATCCTGATGCAGCAGAATCTAAAAGAACATCCACTAAGTGGTCATCTAAAAGATTAACTTCATCAACATAAAGGATCCCTCTATTAGCTTTAGCAAGTAGGCCAGGCTCAAATGCCTTAACACCCTCTGTGAGGGCCTTTTCAATGTCAATTGTCCCACAAACCCTATCCTCTGTGGCTCCCAAAGGCAAATCAACCATGTTAATTTTGGTCAGGACGATAGGTAACTCGTCCCCTTTAACTGCTTTCTCCCTTACTTCTATGCCCATGAACTCTGGATCTTCAGGATCCGAGTTATAGGGATCACCAGCAACAACTTTTATCTCAGGAAGCAAATCGACCAAGGACCTGACAGTTGTAGACTTCCCTGTCCCTCTATCACCCATAATCATGACGCCTCCTATCTTGGGATCAATCACATTTAGCAGAAGACACAGCTTCATCTCATCCTGTCCTACTATAGCAGCAAATGGATATACCGGCCTTTGGCTTTCCTCGGAAGCGAGATTCTGGGCCTACAAACCGAAGATTACAAGTTATATTCCCTTGATTCAATTACTTCTTGGCAAAAGCCTCCTATACTAACCATCTACAACAAAATGCTTTGATCTGAGAATGTAAGTAACCTCCTTTTAACATAGTGACAGCTAATGCATCTTTCGCAACAGATAAATCAAACCCACAAGCTTTAATAACTATTAGATCCAAAATCCACAAAAGCATAAGGATTACAAGAAACTTTGCCAGCCCAGTGAAGAATCCTTCACTTGATAATCAAATTTTCATCTTTGCAGAAAGTAACAAAGACAGGATTAGACACTAAAAAAAAAGTACCTGTTCGACAGGACCAACGTCAGTAGCAACATTGGTGACTGTTAAATGCAACCGCGATATCCCTTTCTTGCCCTGAATCCGAACTCCTCCGTAGTACTTCCTAGTATTGCTTTGCCCTGCAGGCAAACAAGCGATAAACGATAAATCCAGTTGCTATATCAATCAAAACCGAAGACAAATCCCCCAAATGAGGAAACTTTAACACAGAGAGACAGTGAAAACAACTGGGTCTATTCCAAAATGCGTTAAGATTCCAAGAAGATGCACCAATATCTAATTTGAAGGGTAGAAGAACAAGTGGGGTTTAATTTGCTGAGCTAGCAAATGTACCTGAAGTGAAGGTAAGTGAGGGAGCGGAAGGCTTGGAGATATGAGAAGACAAGGGTCTAGAAGCCAAGACTGAAGTGGAAGAAGAAGCACCAAGTATGGATGCCATGTGACGAAAATTGAGGAGAAAAGTTATGGTCGTGGGCTGTCGATATACTTTGAAGCCTTACATTAGTTTACTATTGGTTTTTGGGGTTGAAGATAAGACTCGTACAGGATAGATTGCATTTGCATCCGCCCTGGCCTTGCAACTATATATTTTTATGCCTCGTCAATTTACCCCCATTTTAGGGTTCAAATCATTTGTTCTCGTTGCCCTCTTCCTGCTCTATTTCAATTCATCCATTCATTTTATGTGAATATTATTTATTGAATAGATGTATATTCTTAAAACAGAATATGAATATGGTAATAGGAACAGGTGATCTGTTTCCCCTTTTACAATAGACTTGACTTTATAGTGAGGCTCTAATTTAGAAATGGTAACCGGCAGACTCAAATTAGATTTAAACTATTTAGATTCTAATGTTAACCTAAAAATTTTATTAGAATTCTAGATTTGATCTAAGAATTAATTAAATTTCAAGTAGCTTGAAGCTTAATTAGATCCAAACTCAAACACGATTGATAAAAATATTTAATATTATCAGTAAAAATACAAAAAATATTAATAGAATATAAGTATTTAAATACCAGTGATATGATTATTGGTATGACATCCCATTATCTCATATTAAGGATTAGAATTCTAAAATATTGTATATGAGCAATATTATTGAGAAGTTAGGAAATTGCAATTCATGCTCATGCATAATATAGCACATATACACGTGAATTTGATTATTGCACACATTCTAATCATTGTACATGCATTCATTGACATTTTTCGAGTATAATTGATTTTTAATGAGATTACGATATAAATTGTCGATTTATTGTCTTGAAAATTGACTTGGGGAGTGTGAATAATGATTTCAAATTTTTGGAGAAAATTGAGAAATTTCTAAGATTTCGATTATTTTTAGACCTAAAAAAAAAATCAAGTGTTAGGATAATTGATAAATAGTGGTAGAAATAAGTGATGAATGACAATAGAAATAATTGATATCTGATATTAGGATTTAGTGACAAATGTTATAGAAAATTGAGAGACAAATGGAGTAGAAATTGGATATAAATTGACTAGTTATTAAAGAGAACCAAGTGAAACATATAGAAAATGGACACGTAGCAAGTGACATATCTTTAACCTACAAAACTCTCCTAAGTGAAAGACTATCTTACTTTTATTTGTCTTTCACCTTATTATTTGTTCTCATCTTTTCGTTAATCTCTTCTTATCTTCTTTAATCTTCTTCATCCACGATCCTCTCTTCTTACCTTCATCAATGTTGAAGCTTACTCTTACCCTTCATTTGCTACTATCATTTTGTTGTCCCCTTCATTTCTTACTAAAGACCTAGCCCTACCACCTTTGATTTATGATGATCGTATGATGTTGAGAAGCTAGGGTTAAGAGTGATTGAAGACATTGAAGCTAAACAAGTAAGTATAAGCTTTACGCTTTATAATTTGTTGAATGAAACATATATGATGATAGTTAGGGGTTACATGATCATAAAATAGTGTTTTATATATATTGGAATGTGTGTAAAGAAATGAACACATTCATGTCTTGTTTTTGTGTATATGTTGACCAATATCTTATAAGATGTTGTAGAGATGATTTTTGAGATAGAAAGACCATTTTGATGACGCAAAAAGAGTGCAAAATTTTCATGAAGAAGTGATATGCTCATATTTTGTTTTTAATGTTTAATCATATGAAATTTTGGTGCTGGTTATTAAGGTAAACTAAAATGAGTTTAAAGCTAAAGAAAAGGAGTAGTGTGGTTCCTTGAAATGAGATAAATTAGTGTGATAGTTTATGAGTGAAATATTGAATGTGATTATGGAGTAAAATAAGCGAGCATAAATTTATGAAGAATGTATATGCATGGATGTTCTGTTTTTGGTGTTCATGATCAATTATAGAATATGATTTGTTTATGGATGATATTGAGCTGAAATGGAGGAAAGAATGGAAGGGGAATGATGAAGAATTAAGATAGAAATGATAGATAAAGCATAAGAGAAGATAAATGTAACTTGTAATGGTTGGAAGAACTAGAACTTTGGAAGAAACTGTTGGGATTTTTCAGATGAATGCATCCCATAATCGTCCACAATCATGGGAATGTTAAGGTGGGTAGAAACTTTCTGCCAATGAGACCCACGATCATGGGAATAGATCCACAATCGTGGGAATGCCTAAGAAGGCTGAAAGTTTCTATCATTGAGTCCCACGATCATGGGAATGGTTTAAACATGAAATATAATCCTTTTATGTGTGGTTTGAAGTAGCAATTGGTTAGGTGCTTTCATGGAATGCATTTAGGCTTGAATGAAGCTTGAATTGGGCCTATGAATGATGCTTAAATAAGTGATTAAATGAGTGATATGTTTAGGGTGATTATAAAGGTTATAACTTAAGAATGGATTGTTATAACTTAAGTGTTCAAATCTTGAATTTTGAGATGTTACGGGAATGAAAGTGATCATATGAAAACTAATGTGATTCAATTAAAATGAATGATGTGTAATAAGCAAAGATGAATGAGAAATTGGATATTTTGTGATCTCAAAATATTAGAATGACCTCAGTGAATGATTGATCAATGAACTTAAAATAGTCTTGAATAATTGAGATGTTAGCCTAAGTCCCAATTAGATATAATTGAGTTATGAAGGATGAATGATCAAGACACATGTTTAAGGTTATATATACCTAAGATTGTCAATGAGCATGCATTATACGTTACACTTATACATGTGTTTGAATGAGTATTAATGTGACCGTGCAAAGTACTAATGTGTAAATATGCTTGTGTTGCATGATATAGAAGAGAAAATAGAGCGAACACATCCAATCATTCTAGGGATCTCAAGGCAATAAGCTATCTAGACCAAGCTATGAGTAACCTAGATGGTCTCACACTAATTTAATGTTTGTTTAAATTCTATATTAAATTATTATGTGATGTGAATATGTTGATTCCAAACTTTGATGTTCAAGACGTTTGATTCATGAAAATGACATTAGAAGTGTTCATTGTATGTGCATTTGATAGAATAAGTGATATTCAACTTAATTGTCGAATGTCAGATCAAGGTTCGATAAAAAATGTGAATGTGAAAAATTGAGCACAAGTGATTGATTGAATATATGTGGTGCATTTCATTACATAAATGTATTAAAAGATAAAGGCAGTTGTGACTGGAGTCGCCATTGAAAAAGAGTTTAAAGCTCATAATATGGTAAGAGCCTCTAACTCAGTATGTATAATGAGCCATATATCCCCAATGGATAAGAGACAATTATTAATGAGCTCGATATCCACAATGGATAGAGTGAAAAAGGCACTCGGTCACAATAATGTAATAATTGAAAGTGAGTCTTATAAGCATTGCACATACAATTTGATATGCATTATATGAATGATTGAATTGAGTTGTATGAATTTCTTAATGTGAAATGAAAAGTGAATGTACAAAATTGTCCTTGATTGAACATGATGCTTATAAATTGATGTAAATTATGTGGTTATATCACTACAAGAAAATTGTTGTTTAGCGACGAAAAATATCGACGGAATAACCAAATATTCCGTTGGTATTCAGGTTATCGACGAAATATACCTACAGCCTAAAAACGTTGTTGATTCGGTCGTAACTAACTTTACTGACGAAAATTAAGCTAGCATCGCTAAAGTTAGCGATGGAAGGAAATTACCGTCAATAATGTTTACCGACGGCCAGATGCCTTTTCGTTCATAAATTCGCGACCGCACATTTATTTCCGTCTGCAAAGTTACCGACGGGTGTCATTTGACCGTCGATAAATTGTCTAAAAGGTTACCGACGGAAATGTTTACCGTCGGTATATAAGAAAATATTGTACCGACGGAATTCCATGTGTCCGTCGGTAATGGTTTTCATTAATTTTTTTTACATTTATATTTTTATTATATTTAATGATAAAACATTACATTTAATTTGTTAATGATTGTAAAATATAAATTATATTTACAATATAAATTAATTTGTTAAATTGAAATTTTGAATAATAATTAAAAATAAAAATATCTTAATTTGTAATAAAAACGTTACATTGTACAAAAAGTAAATGACCTATAATACTATTGATCAGAAGCTGGTGGATCGTCTGATTGGTCCGCTGACCTGCTCCTGGCCTTCAACTCATCCATCTCTCGACGAAGCTGAGCCATCTCGCCCAACGACAATTGTTGTGCAGCTATGGACTGTTGTTGTGCAGCTATCGTCTGTTGCATCTGCTCCAGCAATGTCTGCACTGTGCTTTGAAGCGCCTGCACCTGAGAGTTGTCGCCCCGCCTAGCAGATGCTGCTGTACTTGACGTGGAGGATTGCGAATAGCAAGTATTCGCAAATGACCCTAATCTGAAGATCCTCCCACAACTATCCCTACCACCAACTGCTTCAAAGTAACTGTTGGTCTCATCAACATTTTCAAATTGCTGAGACCGCGCGCTCAATAGTTTGCTTTATTTGGTCCTATCAGAAAGCAATGTTTATATATTAGTAAGTGATAACTATGAAGTATAATATTAATATTAAATCATAAATTTTACTTACATTTACTTCCCTACAATGTTCGTTGATGAATGTCACCCCGTCATGCTTCTTTGTATGAGTGTGCAGAAATAACTGACGTGTGTAGGTGCCACGCCCAAAGACTTCTCCTGCATAGGAATAAAATGTTAATTATAATTAAAATAGAATTTATAAAGCAAATTCAATT
>JAOSBO010000002.1:35303850-35326877 GCA_027563915.1 Erythroxylum rotundifolium
TGAAGATCACTTCCTCAAATTCAGCCTAAATCAAAAGTAAACTCTCTATGACCAAAAAGTCAAACTTTTCTTAATTCTTCAAAATTTGTCACTTTTCCTCTTTATTTCTTGATTCTCAACTTCCATTTCAATCCACTAAGTCGCTTTAACTTTCATAACTATACAAATCTATTCAACTCCTAAAATTTATCAAAATCTATCAATTCTTTCCTCATCACTTTCCTTTAAGTATAATTACATTTATACCTAGACATATACATAATAATACTCATTCAAGTTCATTTAATATTTCTAAATTCCACTTAAAAATCGGGGTCCAACAGATGTTACAACAACGATAGGTCTAGGGTTTAAGTTACCTTTTTATTATGAGATTTGTGTGGTCTTGCTTCAAGATTTAAAAAAGGAATGTTAGTTAACTATAGATACTTATAAGTATAGTTAGAAATCAATAGGATGCATTATTATGGTAGGTGTGTGGGTTGATCAAAGACAAAGAACCTTGATTACTTTCTTGGTTTATTGTAATAGTGGAAAAACTTTTATCATGTTTGTTGATGCTTCTGATATAGTAAAAAGTGCTAATGCTTTATTTGAATTATTTTTTGAAATTGTCGAGTGAGTTGGACCAAAGAATGTTGTGCATTTGTTATAGGTAATGTAGTTAATTATGTATCAGCTGGGTACCTATTATAATTAAAGTATGAGCATATTTATTGGTCTCCATGCAGTGCTCATTGTGTAAATCTTATTTAAAAGATATTAGTGGTAAGGAACGCATTCCTAGTCTTGCTTCACATGCTTCTAAGATCACAATTTTTATGTATAACCATATCACATTTTTGTCTTAGTTAAGAAAGCAAGAAGATTAGGTTGAGACCATGTGTCATACTAATACCAATTTCATAACTACATTTATTACTTTGAAAAGTGTTTATGAACATAAATAACTACGTCAAAATTTTGTGACAAGAAAACACTTTTCAAGTCACAAGATATCAAAGAGTGCAAAAGGAAAAAAAAAGTTTGTGTTATTATTCTAGATAATAAAGTTTGGGATGCTTACTTGATCATTGTGATGATTGTGGCTTTGTTTATAAGGTTGTTAAAGATTGTTAACTTAGATGATAAGCCGTCTTTGTTATATATATATATATATGTATATATATATGATGGCATATGTTGAGAAAGTATACTGATTGTATCTTGTAATATATAAGATTATCGTTCCCACAAGGATTATGTAAGGTTAAAAATTTGAACCTAACTTTGTCTAAGGTATTCAAATCTGATTTGAATAAAAATAATTAACAGAAATTGAAACAAATAATAAATAAAAGCAAATAAATCAAATAAAAATAAGTTGCTAATTATATTTAGGGTTTTGATCAAGGTTGAATACTTAGGACTTATTCTTTCCTTATTTTGTTTCCTTAACTATTATTGATCCAATCATGTGTTGATCCTAGATTTCCTAAGGTATTGATTACTCTCTCTCAAGACCTAATCAATTAACTCTAATTGAATTTAAAATTTTCAGATTTGCAACCTCTCGATTCATAAAACTTTTCTAACTTATTCAATTAGATCTAAAGTTTTTTATTGGATAATTAATTTCTCAAACAAGATATCTCTTCGAATGATTATTAACTTAATAATTATAGGTTTATTAAACTGCCAATTCTCATCACACAATCTAACTTTGATTACTTTCGACTCACTCTCTAGATTTATTATGAAGTATAAGCATAAAAAACTATCACAAACATTCAAAATGTATTAAAATAAAAAATAACCAAAGTCACAAAATAAATCTAGAATAAATTCTACTATGAAATGTAGAACTTCATCAACATGTTTAACATCTTGAAATTCAGATTGCAAATCAAGAATAATGAAACAACTAAAGGAAAAATAGAAAACTCTATTGAAGACTTGACCTAGGAAGCTAGAAATTCTTGGATGTTCATCTTCACCTCCCACATTTAATCCACTTTTTGGTGTTAGCTTCTGAGTTTTCTGGTATGTTTCACATTCTTAAATAGTGTATTAGGGTCTTTGGGATGTAACTAGGGTTTTCTAACTTTGATCAGTTCTAAAAATACCCTCAAACCCTAAAATATATGAAAAAACTCGAGCCAGGAAGTCTCTATCACGTTTGTGACATAGGAGTCATGATTGTGCTCTTGGGAATTTCCTCACTGTCACAATTATACTCCATGAGGCATGATCATGACAGAGGTTATGTAGCCCTATGTACAACTGTCATGATCGTGCTCCACATGTATGATCGTGAAAACTCATACGGCTTCCATCTTCTTTGATCTTTAATTATCCAATTTCCCACAGTAAAAAACACATTAAACACCTCATGAAACATAAAATTAAGATTGAAATCATGCTCTAAACTACATAGACACTTAGAATATAAACAAACATTTACAATAAAATAATTCTAAGCCTATACATATGATAATAATCTAATAAACACCTAAAAACATATTAAAACACCTAGGAAACATAGTATGAACTATAACTATCAACATTTCTACACTTAAACTTTTGCTTGTCCTCAAGCGAAAATAAAAACACAACAAACAAACAAAGCCAAAAACACATAAGCACACATTTATACAATATAAACATTTAATTTTATGGAATCAATTTAACCACAAACATCAATCATTCAAATTGTGCCAACATACTAACATATTCCTTTCATGTTTAAGTACTTTGAATTGAATATACACCCATATATTCTTAATTTGATTATGAATTTATTCCATAACACTTATTGATTATTGCTATGACAATACTTAGGATACTCACTTTAGTTCATATTTGATTTTAGGTACAATTCATAAGTGAAAGAGATAAAATGAATTGAAAGCACTATATTTTAGACTTTTTCCAAAGATACATACTCACTTGTCTTCACGAAGCAAGAAAAAGAAGGATGAGAGCAAGAGAAGATAAGAAAATGCTAAAAGAATTGAAGAATTATGTGATCATGGCTTTAAGATACACCTCACATCCATGACAAATAAGTTATGGCTATGAGAGGTGTGTGAGCCCATGACACAGGCCCATACAAGGTGTCTCACAGCCGTGAGACACCACTCACAATTGTGAAACACTGCCACCTTACCTTGAAACCCTACATTTTTTGTATAGAAGCATCGTATTGACGACAAAAACTTATTTTTTCACTTGGGAGAAGTTTGAAGAGTTGAAAGAGAGGTTTTGGGAGAATGAAGAGGGACAAATCTCTCATCCTTTGGAGACCCATGTAGAGCTAGACATTATAACACCGGGTTAGGTGATATTGATGTCGATGACTAGGTAAGCATATTTCTCATTATTTGTTGTGTCTATACCTAAAATAAGACTACAAATAAAAAGCTTAAGAGGAGAGGTGGTGGCACATTCGACATTCCACATTCTAACTTCCACATTCCACATTCCAGACACCACAGACTCATTTGGGGATAAAAACTGAGAGAAAGAAAGAAGGCAAAAAAGAGAAGAAACAGTAGTTGGGTAAGGTGAAGAAGAAGAACAATAAAGAGGTAAAAGCAAAGTTAGCATTCAGTTTCCTGGGTGATTATCAACTAGAAGTAGAAGGCGAGAGCCAATGCAAAAGGCTTGAGAGTGGCAGAAAACCACTACAACTCCCTCATCTAATTCGTGTTTGCCTATTCTATTCCTATCTGTTTCCTTATTTCTTTGTTGTTTTACTGGATGTACTCCTCTGATAGTTGGTAGACTTATACTCTGTTAACTTTTGTCCATTTCCATTATTTACTTGATTTATTGCTTAATAATTCTCTTATACTAATAAAGATAGGATTGAAGTATTTGAATATGATGAATCTTGTTATTTTCATGATAGGCTAATATCTTTTCTTGAGGATTAATGTAGCTATTTTAGTTAAATATGCATGAATGAGGGACTATGATGTTACCTTATGTTTGCTATAGTTTTTTAGATGAATGGATGTAATAGCATGACCAAACTTTACATCATTTTGGTATCAAATGAAGGATCAAGAGAAGAAGTTTAATATAGAATGAGAAACTATAGACTCTTAAGTTATGAATTAGAAATATATTAACTTAAGTGGGTAATTGTTTGTTGGGTTTAATAATTAATTTGGATGATAAACTTGTTGAATACAAAATTTAGATTAGATTGTTATTTGAATTGATTTTAGAACCAAATTGGTAATTTTAGTAAGACAACTATCCAATCATTTCCCCTTAGTCATACATAAGAGATTAAATTAATGAAATTAATTCTCGAGAGTTTCCCACTTCTATTTATCAATCTGTTTTTACTCCAAGTTAGTTTCATTTACTTCTCAGTTTAATTTTGTAATTTTCTTTAAAGTCTTCACTTAATAAATCGAGATAAAATGTTTTGGATTGCATATGTTTTTATTTTTGTTCAAGGTTAGTTTAAGTGAACCAATTTCACCTCCGTGGGAGACGACCCTGGGTAATCAACCAAAACTACCTCGTATACTTGCGAGTAGGATAACTTAGGTATTTTTAGAACTTATTTTAGGCATAATAGGTTTTTGGCACCATTGCCGAGGAGATGTTCAGTTTTTGCACTTATATTAATTTTAATTTTTTTGTCGATTATTTTGTTTGTTCATGCACACATTTTTTTCATGTTATTTCATTGATTTGTTTTAGTAATTTTCTTATCAATTCAATATTGTTTTCATTTGGTTTATATAAGAAAGGATGTCTTAGGTAGGAAAATTTGCTCCCTTTATTGACAACGTACATCAGATAAGAGGACCTTAAAGGGACTTTGAAGACAATCTCGAGAAACCCAAGCCTGAAGATCAAAAGATGGGTGAAAGGTAGCAAGTAATGAAGGAGAATGCCAGACAGGTAATTGGTACTGCCATTTCATGTATATGTTTAGGAGAGGTAGCCAGAAACTATTAATTAAAGAGCATCTACTACAATATGCTGCCATCTTTTTATAGGGTTCCTAATAAAGACCTTTTAAACTTCATTTAGGAGTTCTATACCACTCTCCAAATGTTTCCTTTGGATGGCTTGAAAAAAGATCAACTTAAAATGATATGCTTCCTATACATATTGAAGGATTGGACCAAGGCATGGTTGATGGCCCTTCCATTTGATTCATTGAGTACATGGGAGGAAGTGTATAGCAAATTTATAGGAAAATTGTATTCCCTCCAGAGACTTTTGAGTTACAGACAAAGATAACTGCCTTAATTTAGATGGAGGGAGAGCCATTCCATGAGGCATAGGAATGCTTCACACTTCTGCCAATACATTGTCCATACCATCAGTTTCCACTTCATATACAGAATCAGTTCTTTTATAATGGATTGACACAATAATGTCAATACACGGTGGAAAATGCAGTCGAAAGAGTTGCGGGAGAAAAGACTGCCAAAGAAACATATGAGATCTTTGAAATGTTAAAGGCCAATTCTTAACAAAAAAGTGTAGGAGGGAGAAGAGTTGGAGTTCATAAAGTGAGCTTAAATCAAGAAATGGCTATGCAATTGGCAGAGCTCATAAAGCATGAGAAAATGCTAACAATGAGACAATCCCAAATCGCATTGCATCATGAGTTATGTGGTGTATATGGAACTTTTAGTCGTAGAGCTAATGTTTGTTCATATTTTTGAATCTTTTGCAGTTGAGGAAGAACAAGCAAATTCACTTAATGGTTTTCAACCGAGGGTGCGTAATGATCCATGTCTAAACACCTACAACACTAGTTAGAGAAACCACCCCAATTTCTCTTAGGGTTGAGACTCAAGTGGGAAACTCACTATTCAAGTGCAAAGCAATAAAAAGGGAAAGTTGCCCAGTCAACCCGAACAAGCCAAGGTCATTACAATTCTTAAAAGTGGGAAAATCATTGATATTCATGTTAAGATTCCTTCTAACATGTCTGATGTAAATAATCAAGAAGAGGAGACCCTTGTCAAAGGAAAAGATGGGCAAAATGAGGAAATTAATGGGAATTACTCTTCAAGTCATGTTCAGGGAGGTAAAAAACTAGGGCATGCAACAAAGGATGATGAAGGACCAAGACTGCATAGGGCAACTGATCTTTATAGACCATCAATTCCATTTCCAAGTTGTCTTAAAGACTTGAAACAATATAAGAAATTTTTTGATCTTTATAACATGCTTTCTAAAGTTAATAATAAGCTACCATTATTAGATGTGATCAAGAACATTCCATCCTATGTGAAGTTATTCAAGGAACTAAGAACCAAAAAATGGAAGTTTGCACCATATAAGAAGTTGATAGTTTTAAAAGTGGCAAGTCCAATCCTTCAGTAGTAGTTGTCCCCCAAATTAAAAGATCTATGGAGTTTCATCATAAAGGTATCAATAGGTAATGGTGAGGAGGAGGCTAAGGGTATGTTTAACATAGGAGCAAGTATAAATCTAATGTCTCATTCCCTTTATGTCAAATTGGAACTAGGACAATTAGATATGGGTGAAATAAAGGAGCAAGAGAAAGAGCACACCATACTTTTTGGGAGACCTTTTATGGTCAATACTAACACTTTGATTTATGAGAAGAATGGGAATTTGACCATCACTGTCTTAGAAGAAATAGTAGTATTTTCAATCTTTAAAGTTAAGCTTATACCTATTGCTACTGTTTATGATGAGTGATCTCTTTTTGATAAGATTAATGCTACAGATTTTGATTTTCCCTTGTAGGAAGAAGTAATAAGGGAGTTAGACTTCGTTAAAGAATTTGACGAGTACTGCCAGTTCCCAAACTATGTTGTAGGAGGAGAGTTTGGAAAATTCTTAGAGACAACCTCCAATGAAGAGGATAATGCAACCTATTGATTGTAAAACCTATCTACTTGTTTTACGCTTAAGAACTGTAAGTGAACGGGTTGTGACTTGTTGTTAAAAAGACTGGATATCAATCCCACAGGGATCGACACCTAGACACTACTTAATTTAGACAAAAATTATTTAAGAAACGAAATTATTTAATGTGAATAATCTGGAAAAATTAAATTAAAATTAAAAGACTGATGTAAACAATGGACAATACCACAATTGCAGAAAATCTGAATTCAAGAATCTAAATGCTAAAGATTACTTTTTCCTTATTTGTCTCCCTCATATTTTATTGATTGAATCATATCTCACCCTAGACTTTTGAATGTACTAATCACCCTCTCTCAAGGTATAACTATGTCCCTAATTGAATTAACAGGAATCGATTGAACGATCTCTCAACCTACCTAATGACTCTATCGATTCAACTAGTTGTTAAGCTATCCTATGGGTGATCAATTGACTAGTCAAGATCTCTCTTCTAACTATTCAATTAATGTGATGATTGCCAGTCTATAGGTCACCAACTCTCATTGTACTATCCTACATGAATCTCATCTCACTCACTCTCTTGATTTGTTGCAAGATGACAATTAAGAACAACAATCAACAAAGACAATTACATTTAATTGAATAAAATAAGAGTTCTAACAAAATAGTTCTAAAGCAATCCCTACAATGAAATCAACCTAACATGGTCTTCATAACATTATCAACAATTAAACAAACCATTTTTTACAAAGAATAGAAGAGATTAGAATTACATAAAATGGAATAGAAAGTCTCCTTCTCTTCATTGCAAAAATATAGAATTTTGGTATTGATGTGCAATTTTGCCCAATCTTGATGATGATCCTTGTCTTCAATCCTCCCTTAATGATCTAAATCTGTGTTCTTTACTCAAGGATGGTGTTTCTATAAGTGGGTGTCATCTCTCTTGAAGATGGAGGCTTAATTGTATTTAAATAGCCCAAAAATCCTAGGTTTAATGAAGCCTCATAGATTGCCTTCAGATTACAATTCCCACTTTCATGGGAATTCGCCTAATTCCCACAAGTGTGGGAATTACACATAAAAACACTCCTCATTTCTGTTGCGATTCCCACATCCAGTGGGAATTTGCATGATTCCCACGAACGTGGGAATTAGGCACAGAATCAAACTTCTTATCTTCTTTTCTTTGATCTTTTGTTCAACCTCCAATTTGCTCCCTCTTCTTTCCTACACAAAATAGTCAGTTCTTACCCTCAATTAGCATCAAAAACACAAGAACAACAATGGAAATCAAACTTAATGAAAATATACAAAGTGAATCCTAAACTAGAACAATAAACAACAATTACACTAGAAATCACATGCTAAATTCCTATAAAAACATAACCTAATGCATACCTATCGATATCCCCACACTTAAATCTTTGCTTGTCCTCAAGCAAAATACATACAACCAATCAATTCTACCACTTCATTTTCACAAAGATCAAAACACACAATCCCTCAAATTCAAGCCAACTCAAATATCAAGTTAATGCACACATTATGACTACTTTTTCGTTAATGCATATAAGTAAACTCACATTTGACACAATCACTCAAAGATAAGTAAAAATGCAAAATGAATTTTCCTCACGGTTTTAACTCATTTCGATCAAGTGTTTAAGGGTTAGTGTTTTGCAAACTTCCTATAGGAAACTACACTACCATAGGCTTGCTAATACACCAAATTCTCCTCTACAAGGATTGCATGCATAAATAAATCAAAAGAACTTGTTTAGGGTCATGGGTCAAAAGAAAGGAAAGAGGGTTAAGCATAAGCATCAGTAAAGTTAAAAGTGGAAATGAAAATAAGATAACAAAACATAACTCCGAGATATACAAATGTAACTAATATTCTGCACTATTGATGCTACTCATTTGTTCTTCCTTTTTCTTCTTTTTGTTTTCTTTTTCTTTATACATGGAAGAACTATGACTCAAAATAGCACGATATACAATGTAACCAAAAAGCAGAAGTATACTAAACTCATCTTGGTAACGAAAATTTCATAACAATCCCAACTAATGTTTTGCTTAATACTTTACTAAGCTCAAGAAAAGGGTAGGATAATGGGGTTTAAATTTTTAAAATTTTAGGTGTTTTCAAGAAACAAAAGGTTGAGGCTCAACGGGGGTAGTAAGGGATAATCAACAAGTAGGTCATTTATGGCAAGGATTAACATAAAAAGGGCCTAAATCATCTCTATTAAGCATGCATCCAGTAGACTCAAAACGATTCAAAGCAAGTTCTGAAGGTAGTAACCTACGGAAGTAACACTCATCAAAGAAATGAAATGACTATAGATAGAGTCATATGGCTCAATCCTCACTTTAGCTCAAATGAAAACTCATTATGTATCTCTACACTACCTCATTGTTCAAATGTCGATTTGTAACTAAGTATATAATCAACTACTTTTCATCACTTCATATGGTTCACTTTCTACTCAAGTAGCATGCATTCAATCTAATTCCAACTAACATGACAGAATCTCACGGCAATATTTATTAGAGTGACTCAAATGTAGTTTCATTGCTAACATAAAGTACCATTGCTGACACAAAGCACATATAATATGCCTAAACATGCCTCCTATTCAACACAATTTAAGAAAAATTCAAGTAAGAAGTTTGATGTCTCCTCTTCACACTTAAAGACCACATTGTCCTCAATGTAACAAGTTAACCACCAAGTGAGTGATAATGACATTAAACCAACTAAAAATGAAAACAACACAAGTAAAAGATATTGAAACTAATACATGATATTAAACAAACAAAAGATACTGAAGTCAAACCAAAATTAAAGAAATTAGAGCTAAACAAAAACAATAGCATACATAATTGATAAGAAACTAAATAGTCATGAGATAAAAAGCAATCACACAAAAAAAAAACAGCAAAATTTAAAATTTTAAGGGTAAGAAAAGCTTATTTAGATGATGGTGGTGACGATGACGGCATAGGAGTTTCAAAATTGTTCCTCCAACAGAAGTTGAGGAACCTCTTCTTCAAACTACACTGCTCCTTATGCACTGTTTGCATTTGTGTGCTGAGCTTATTTAATTGAGATGTCATCTGTTGTTGGTTGGAGGCTATTTGTTCAAGGGTTTGTTAGCGTTGGTCAACCTCCGTTAATGCGTTTGGTTCTGAACCTGCTTCGTTATCTAGATCGTGAGCTGGTCTAGATGTGGAAGATCGGGATGTGGTTATATTGATGCTTCTCTTGTTTCTCACTGTAGCACACATCTGAGGATTATGAAGTTCCATAAAATGAACCTCCACAATCTCAAGACGCCTTAAAAAAGATATGTCAAACATATCATGCGCATGTCAAACATATGTCAAAAAGATATGTCAAGTATGAACTCTTCTTATTGACAACACTTACGATTGATCTAAAAATTCTAAAGGGCGTATTGATTCTAACCTTCTAATCTATGCACCACAAGAAGAAAAGTTCTTTGGCTGAATATTTGCTACTTTTGGTTTTATTGAACACGGTTAAACATATGAATTTATACAACAGTAAATGTTCGACACCACGAATTAAAGCATTCAGTGCGTTACATGAATCAAACTTATCTTCCCCAGTTAACATTTTCCAATAGGCATCCACATTAAAATCAATGTGATCATCTAAAATTTTTGTATTTTGGAAATTGAAAAGATGACACATGACATTATAATCCAATTTATATAACACACCGAATAATCTAAACCAAAATACATCCATTTTTGGGGTATAACAAATAGTGTTGAAAAATTCAATTGACATCATAGGGTGAATATGCATGTCACACCGTATGAATGTATTCCACCCTATGTTTTCAGCTAGTCACTCAATCTTTGTCCTCACTCCCATGTTCTCTAACAATTCAAAATCGAAATATCTAGGAGTGATTATTCCTTTTTCCTTAAAATCACAAAAGCGTGTACCTCCTTCTTCTAAGTAAATTGGGAAGGGAGATCGGTAAATTGCCACCAAATCGCTTTTACTTCTTCAAAAACTTGATGGTGCACTTTGTCAACTAGTTTCCCAGCCAACATCAATTATTATAGAAAAACCTGCAAGAACAAGAAAGAGAAAGTGAGATTCGAGCTTTAGAGAGAGAGAATAACACAAACTTACCTAAATCCTTGTTGTTTGGAAAGATTAATGCATGAAAAGATGAAAAAATGTAGGAATAATGAAACAATTGAAGAAAATACTAAGAATTTAAAGGAAGATTGAAGAGTTTTAGAGAGTGGGAGGAGAGAAATTCATGGGAAGGAGAGAGAGAGTGTGAAAATTTGAAGATAGGGTGAGAGGAAAATAGGGGTGAAACATTAAGTTTCCCTCTGTGTGGGATTCCCATGCTCATGGGAATCCCTACAATTCCCACACTCGTGGGATTCCTCTTCGGAAACTTTCTGGAGAGGATTCCCACGTCTATGGGAATCATCTGAATTCCCATGAGCGTGGGATTCCTCTCTAGACAGTTTTTAGAGAGGATTCCCACATCTGCGATTTTCTCTCCATAAACTTTCTAGAGAGATTTTCCATATTCATGGGAATCACTTCAGTTCCCACGAACATGGAAATTGGTGATCCTTACAATTTCCAACCTTCTTCCAAGCTTATATGTACTCTCCATGCTCCTAAAACCTATAAACATAGCAAGATAATATCATCAACAAGAAATTTGAAAAGAAAACAATTTGAAACCTAAGCAAAATAAACATAAACATTAATCATGTCCAATTCAAAAATGATCAAAACTAAATAAATCAAACAAAAACTAGTCTAAGACAACACAAATTAAATTAAACATGCTACGTTAAGGTCATTAGCTTGACCATTCAATATATACTCACAAAAAATTGGAAGATAGGAGAGAGATAACTTCCTCTGCTTGTGGATATGTTCCTCCACAATATGGTTTACAGAGATGCCCAATGAGGTTGCTTATCTAGCTCCACAGCTCTATAGGGGAACACTTGTAGAATTTTGAAAGGCCCACTCCATCTTGACTTGAGTTTCTCAGGAAATAGTCAAAGTATTGAGTTAAACAAACATACTAAATTCCCATTCTTGAATTCCTTCTTCTTGATATGGCCATCATGCCACTTTTTAGCCCTTTATTTATACAACTTGGCATTTTCATAAGCATTATACCTTAACTCATCTAACTTGTCGAGGTGTAATAATTGCTTTTCTCCTGCCAGCTTTCGATCTGTATTCAATTAAGTTATTGCCCAATATGTTCTATTCTGCAACTCCAATGGTAAATTACATGTCGTGCCATATACAAGCCGATATGGTGTTGTGCTTGTAGAGGTCTTGAAAGTTGTTCTATAAGCCCACAGTACATCATCCAGTTTCGATGACCAATCTTTTCTTGAATTGTTCTCTCCAAAATCTTTTTCAGCTCTCTGTTCACCACCTCCATTTGACCAGTGGTTTGGGGATGGTATGGGGTAGCCACTCTATGATGTACATTGTATCTTCTCAAGAGATTCGTAAACAGTTAGTTGTTAAAGTGACTTCCCCCATCACTTATGATTTCTCTAGGCACCCCAAATCTAGTAAAATCTTCTTAAAGAACCTCTAAACCACCTTGTTATTGTTGGTTGGATCGGTGATTGCTTCGACCCATCTGGACATATAATCAACTCCAACTAAGATATAGTTATTACCTTCAGAGGGTGGGAATGGTCCCATGAAGTCCAAAACCCATACGTTAAACATCTCCACCTCCATTATGTTTAAAAGCGGCATTTTATATTTCTTTGATATGTTGCCAACTCTTTGACATATGAAGAGTTGACACTTAAGCAAAAAATTTCGAGCATCCTTAAACAGAGTTGGCCAATAGAATCCACACTCTAAAATTTGCGTAGTAGTTTTGTTAGCTCTATAATGCCCTTCATACGGTGAGCTATGACATTGAGTTAAAATCTCAGGCATTTCATCCTAAGGAACACACCTACGAATTAAACTATCAGCACAGATCTTGTATAGTAGAGCTTCATCCTAAATATAATGAGCATATTGTAACAGGAAACATTTCCTTTGTTGATATGATAAATCAGAGAATACCACCTAAGAGATAGTTTGCAATATCTGCAAAGTCTACCATCATCAAAGTCTCGTCAGGAAAGCTTTCCTTAATTTCCTCTTTCTCTTTATAATATCTAACTTCAAGTCTTGATAAGTGATCCACTACTACATTTTCTGCTCCTTTCTTGTCTTTGATTTCAATATTGAACTCTTGTTGAATAAGCCTAGCTTTGGGATCCTTCTTGGCGAAAAGTAATGTAATGTTGTATGATCTATAAAAACAATAACTTGTAAGCCTAACAAATAAGCACGAAATTTTTCACAAGCAAATACCACTACAAACAGTTCTTTTTCAGTAGTTGTGTAATTCAATTGTGCTCCTGTCAATGTCTAGCTTGCGTAATAGATATCATGCAATCTCTTCTCCTTCCACCGACCTAGTACACACCCAACAACATGATTGCTTACATCACATAATCTCAAATGGAAAAGACCAATCTGGCGATGTCAGAATTGATGCTATTATGAGTGCCTTCTTCAACCTGTTAAAAGCATTCAAACAGTCATGATCAAAAACAAAAGGCACATCTTTTACCAATAGATGAGTCAGAGCTTTTGCAATCAGGGAAAAATCTTTAATGAACTGTTGGTAAAACCCTGCGTGACCAAGAAAAGATTGGACATCCTTGACATTGGAGGAAGGTGGTAACTTTTCAATTACTTCTGTCTTGGCTCAATCCACTTCAATCCCTTTATATGAAATCTTATGACCTAACACAATTCCTTCTTGGACCATAAAATGAAAATTTTCCCAATTTAAAACTAAATGTGACTCCTCACATCTTTGGAGCACTTTGTCTAAGTTCAGCAAACAATGATCAAAAGACTCTCAAAAGATAGAAAAATCATCAATAAATACTTCCATAAAATTCCCATTCATGTATGCAAAAATGGCCATCATACACCTCTGAAACGTAGCGGGTGTATTACATAAACCAAAATGCATCCTTTGGTATGCAAAAGTTCCATATGGACACGTAAAAGTGGTCTTCTTTTGATCTTCCAGATGTATAAATTTTTGATTGTACCCTAAATAACCATTCAGATAGCAATAAAAAGAATGACCTACCACTCTCTCAATCGTTTGATCTACAAAAGGTAAAGGAAAATGATCCTTCTTGGTGACAAAATTTAACTTAGTCAATGCACACTCGCCACCCTGTGACAGTCATAGTCGAAATCTATTCCCCTTTTTCATTTTCTACCACCGTCATTGCACACACTGTACTGGACTCACCCACTCACTAGCTGAAATAGGTTAAATTATTCCTGCATCTAGAAGTTTCACCACTTCCATCTTTACAACCTCTTATATATTCTGATTTAACCTTTTTTATCTTTCTCTCATAGTTCTACAACCTTCTTCTTGGTTAATCTTGTGCATCACCACATTGGGGCTAATATCAAAAATTTTCCACCCTATAGCTCTCATCCTTTTCCTAATAATCTCCACTACTTTCTCTTCTTGTTCACAATTCATTTCATTTGAGAAAATGATAGGTAAAGTATGGTTGTTGATAGGTAAAGTATGGTTCTTTCCTAAAAAGTTATATATCAAATGGGAAGGTAAAGGTTTAGGCTCTAAAGTGGGAGGTCTAACGGTAAAAGGTGGTATAGGTGCACCCGCTCTCTTTAATCATTCTAGCTCCAGTTCCTCATATACCTCCTCTTCCTTCTCAAATTCATCTTTGTGTACTTCATTCACCTCATCAACTCCTTCTTTAAATTCCTTCGCACACTCATCTACAACATCAATTTTCATACACACATTTCCATCCATTGGTTTCTTCAAAGATTTTGTCATATCAAAACTCGACCTGCTCACCACCAATTCTCAACGCAAGTTTTCCTTCATGAACATCAACTAATGCCCTACTAGTATTCATAAAGGGCTTGCCCAAAATTAACGGACAATTTGTATCAGCTTCAAAATCCATCACAATAATATCAATAGGAATTATAAAATTTTCCACATTTACCAATATGTCTTCCACAACTCCAAGTGGCCTTTTTATTGATTGATCCACAAGTTAAATCAGTATGGAAGTTAGCTTGACCTCCCCTAACCCCAACTTCCTAAAAATAGATAAAGGCATCAAATTAATACTTGCACTTAAATCACATAATCATTTGGAAAATTCAAAATCACCAACAACACATGGAATAGTGAAGCTCCCTAGATCTTGCAATTTGGAAGGCATTTGACTTGAAATAATGGAACTACAGTTCTCTATCAATATAACTGTCTGATTGTCTTACCAAATACGTTTGTGTGTGAGTATATCCTTCAAAAACTTCGCACACTTGTGTATGCATTTCAAAGCTTCCACTAATGATAAATTAATCTGTAGCTTCTTCAGTTTCTCTAAAAATTTGGAAAACTGGGTATCCACCTACTGTTGCTTCACTCTTTGTGGATATGGGAGTTTGGGCTTGTACGGTGGTGGTGGTACATATGGCCTGCCCTCTCTCGTTTCTTCTTCTATCTCTATACGTTTCTCTTTTTCGTGGTTGTCCTTTTCTGCACTTGGTTCTTCCATTTGCTTACCACTCTGAAGTGTAATTACTTTGAGTTTCTCCCTTGGAATAACCTCATTATTGCTCAGTAAGTGACTTGCATTTTGTGAAGATAAAGCATTAGTAAGTTGACGTACCTAAACTTCCAAGTTATAGATTGACAAGGCATGGTTCTTCATGATTTGGTCAAATTTTGCCTCCGTCTATTGTTGATTTTCCTCCTAGTTTTCTTACATCTTTTTCTGACTCTTTACTTGAACTGCTAGTCTAGAACTAAACATCTCCATAAACTTGTCCAACTTATTTTCCAACACTCCTATTTGCTCTTGCTAGAATCCAGACGGTCCTTGTGGTATTTGTTGGCCACCTACATTATTGTTACTCTAAGAAAAGTTTGGATAAGGATTATTACCTTGCTATGGTTGACCTAAGTAGCTTACTTGTTCAATCCCACCAGCTCCCAATTCGAAACATTCCACTGAGCTATGGTTGTTCTCCCCACACAGCTCACATTGCACTTATATTGCCTTAACTGTTAAGGAAGATGCTCCTTGCATGTTGATTAGCTACTTCGTCAAAGCTATGATCAGAGTCTATCAGGTATTAACTGAGTCAATAGGTGTCACAAATTTTTGTTCCTTTTGTCCCTGTCCACTCCTCTCACTCGACCACATGCAGTTGTTGCTTGCTAACTCTTCCAATAGATCATGAGCTACTTCCACCATCTTCCTCATCAGAGAACCTCCAGCTGCTGCATCTACTATGCCCCTTGTGCTCGGATTCACTCCATTATAGAATGTTTGAAGCAGAAATTAGTTCAGGAGGTTATGATTTGGAAAGCTCCTCTGAAGTTCTTTAAATCTCTCCCAAGCTTCATAGAGAGATTCTCTGTCACTCTGCTGGAAATTTGTTATCCCCTTAGTAATCCTCATCGTCTTTGTCAATGGAAAATATTTGGCAAGGAATTCTTGGGCGAGGTGCTCCCAAGTTATGATCTAGCCTAGATTCAAAGAATTGTATCATGCTTTAGCCTGATCTTTCAACGTGAATTAAAATAGTCTCAATTTCACCGCATTGTTGGACATTTCGTTGAACCTGAAAGTGTCGCAAATCATTAAGAAGTTTGCAATGTGGGCATTTGGATCCTCGTTAGATAGCCCGTAGAACTACACACTATTTTAGAAGATATTGAGTAGTGCCAGCTTTATCTCAAAATTATTCGCTTGAACTACCGGCCTCGCCACTCCTTGAGGACTGAATCTTGGCCTCATGAAATCCATCAACGTTTGCTCTGGTCCTACTTGCTCTCCTTCTTCAGCCATATCTTGATTCGAAAAATGTAAATGCTTCTCCCTTCTTATTTCTCTTTCATGCTTCTTAATGTCAGGAAATTCGTCTTCTATAGCTTCTTTCATCCTTCGTATGCTCTTTATGTTCATACACCTACAATTACACAAGGAAAAAATCAAAAACTCTTAAATCAAAGTAATCTAAATCCAACATGATGCTCAACGATCAATCCCTATCAATGGTGCCAAAAACTTATTGATGGTAAAACTTATCTACTTATTTTACGCTCAAGAATCGCAAATGGACGGATCGTGACTTGTTAAAAAGAGCGGACATCGATCCCACAGGGATTGATGACTAGACACAGCTTAATTTAGACAAAACTTTATTTAAGAAACGAAATCGTTTATTGTGAATAATCTAGAAAATTAAAATTAAAATTAAAAGACTAATATAAATAATGGACAATACCACAGTTGCAAAAAATCTGAATTCAAGAATCTAAATACTAAAGATTACTTTTTTCCTATTTTGTCTCCCTCCTATTTTATTGATTGAATTATGTCTCAAACTAGATTTCCAAATATACTAATAACCCTCTCTCAAGATGTAACTATTTGTCCCTAATTGAATTAATAGGAATTGATTGAACAATCTCTCAACCTATTCAATAACTCTACCGATTCAACTAGTTATTAAGCTATCCTACGGGTGATCAATTGATTAGTTGAGATCTCTCTTCTAACTATTCAATTAACATGATATCTAGTCCATAGATCACCAAATCTTGTTGTACAATCCTAAATGAATCTCATCTCACTCACTCTCCCGATTGTTGCAAGATGACAATTAAGAACAACAATAACAAAGAAAATTACATTCAATTTAATAAAATAGGAGTTCTAACAAAATAGTTCCAAAGCAATCCCTACAATGAACTCATCCTAACATGGTCTCCATAACATCATCAACAATCAAATAAACCATTTTTACAAAGAATGGAAGTGATTACAATTACAAAAAATGGAATAGAAAGTCTCCTTCTCTTCTTTTCCAAAATCTAGAATTTTGGTATTGATTTGCAATTTTGCCCAATCTTGATGATGATCCTTCTCTTAAATCCTTCTATTAGGCCCCATTTTTAGAGTCTAACTCGTGAGTTAAACATGAGTGCATCACTCTGTAAGGTCCTTTTAATGGAACCTCATTAGCCAACCTAGGTTCATCTTCATTCTTATAACATCCCCAAATTTCATATTTGAACACTTGATATATGACAATCCATACTTATGTTTATATCCTCAATCATCACCCTAACATATCACTCATTGTTATCCCTTATTTTCACATCAAACTAAGAACATTTCAAGCTCCATTCAAGTCTAAATGAATCAGAGAAAAGCATTGATAAGTCCACAACTTATATATGTACATGATTTGGGAAAATAGGTATAACTTTCACCATATATGTCGGATTGAGGTCATTCAAGCACAGTTTCGAAGAGAACTTCGAGTTCTACAAGTTTTGTGAAGACACTGAAGAGATATTTTGCTATCTAGATGGTCAAAATTGCTCATTTATAAAACTATTCCAAGAAGGTCTGCTTAGTAGACATACATCACCTCAAACGGACATGAGCTGAGTAGGGACACTACAATTCCTGAGAAGGTCCACCTAACGGATATTTACGGGCCAAATTTCAGATTTACGACTTCTACAAGTTACCTATGGCCTATCTTATGCATATCTATCATTTCTAACTTATTTTCCTCATCATTTTCCCTTCATTCTCACATCTATTTCAGCTCAATATCATTTACAATCAATTCATAGTCTTTGTTTGATCATTAACCCAAAAACATAACCTTCAAACTTATACACATTCATCATAAATTTCTACACATACTCAACCCCATTTATTACCTTCATTTCATCTCTAACTTATCACACTACTACTTCCCATTTCAAGACACCATATTACTCTTATTATATTAGATCAAAATAGAAAAGCTATAAAGTGTCCTGCATGCATCCTATTCAGCGTCACTAACTTGTAACAATCATATCCTTCAAATCCGGTCTCCAAAAATTACATACTTTATATCGTTGGAAAGCTAAGAGGATAAACTACAACTTCTAAGCGAACAACTTGGTCTAAATTAGCCTAGATTAATACAGTTTTTTCCATGAAATCAAAACACAGATTTTACCCATATGAATGCTTAAAAACGCAATACGAAAACTTGGAAAGTCATGAGCAAAACATATATACATTTCATTAACATCAAAAGAAAAAGTTTTATAGAGCTTTAATGGGCATTTCAAGACCAAAATACATCATTGATATCATAATCCAAAAGTACAAAATATACATGCGAGTGATACTTGAAATGTGGGTAAAGCCTTGAGTTTTTCCTATACTGACTTAAATACAAAAAATGCAGATTTGGAGTGATTCCTTGAAACTCGATCACTCGATCTCTTGCTCATCACCTAAAGATGGGGAGGAAGGGGTGAGTTAAAAAAGCTCGTGGGTAACAAGTTTATTGTAGAGAAACAAGCAAAGAATTGAAAAAATTTATGATCGTAGTAAAATGCTTTACAACCATAAAACATGTGTTTCCTAAATTCTCAAACTTGTCAAACACATCATAAACAACATATGTATTTCTCAAATTCTCAAACTTGTCAAACACATCATAAGTAAAACAAGAAATGTATTTATCAAATTCTCAAACTTGTCAAATAATTCATACACAAAATAACCAATCTAATGGTTTGGGTAGTCCATATATAAGAGTGAGTTCTTGCAAAGCTCTGATAAACATAAGGGAGTTCTTGCGAATCTCCTGTAAACATGAGGGAGTCTATGAAGGAGCTCCATGCCACTAGCAAGCAGGCAAGAGAAGCATTTAACATAGTGAACGTGTATGTGACATAACATGATGGACCATCACAAACCCACACACAAGCACGAGTTTAATGACTTGTCAACATAATGCACAAAAGGCACATTTTGGAAACATGATTTCCGTAGGCATGATATATTTCAAATATAATTTCCATCATCATCACGATTCATATGCCAAACATATAGCAAATACTTCAATCATTTAAGAAAAATTAAATGCAACATTTATAAAGCAATTGAAATAATTTCAATCTTTTGATTCCAAAAAATACTCATTGCTCATTAACTCAACTATAAACATGTAACCCACCTGAATTCTTCGCTTAAAAACTTGCTTAAAATTGCCTCTCCTTTTGCTCCTCTTGCCTTACTTGATTTCTGTCAATATTGGCAAAATTCCAATTCAATAGGAATACCAATTGAGAACCCAAAAAGCATATTCACTAAAATTGATTCTAGAATACTTGAACCCATGTATTTCCTAAGCTTCATGAACCAAAACCCTTTCAAAAATCCAAATGATTAAAAATGGGCTTACCTTGAATCTTTACCAAACAAAGAGATGTTTGGCTCAAATGGAAGCTCTTCTCTTCCTCTTTCTTTTTCTCTTCTTGAATAGCCTCAGAATCACTCTTGAAAACTAAGAAAAGATGAAACCTAAGCTTAGTTCTTCCTTTTCTCTCTAATGGCCGAGACCCTCACCTTTCTTTCTCTTTTTTGTTTTTTTTTTCACTCTTCTCTCCCTTTGTTCACGTTTTTCTTCTTCTAATGTACAAGACACACTTTTTCCTCTTCCAATTCTATCCTTAATGAGTGTTAAAAGTCATCTTTACCCTTCCTTTAATGCTTCATGGCTTTTAATCTTAAGTGACATGCCAAAATTACCCTTAATACATTCTTACTGCTTTAATTTCACTAACCAATGAAATTAAAATCCTACTAACATTGTAATAAATAATTAAATTCCAATAATTATTCTATCATGACCTCATAATTTATTCTAAGGCAAAAATTCAAATTCCATGCTTATTCCATAAAATATCATGCTTAATTCAACAAAAAAATTCAGAGGACAACATTTCTCCCCCTCTTAAAAGAATTTTGTCCTCGAAATTCTTACTTGAGTCATTGAAGAGGTGTGGATACTTCTCCTTCATGGCCTACAAGGGCTCCCACGTGGCCTCTTCCGTAGAATGGTTTTTCCACAGACTTTAACTAGTTAAACTGTCTTGTTCCTGAGGACCTTTTCCTTAGTGTCCAGAATCTCCACTGGAGTCTCCTCATAAGTCAGATCATCTCTCAACTGAACCTTAGTGGTCTGAATGATGTGTGAGGGATCTGATCTATACCTCCTTAACATGGAAACATGAAAGACATCATGGATCTATGACAATTCTGGTGGTAGCGCCAATCCTCTCAAAAATCTTATAGGGACCTACGTATCATGGGCTCAATTTTCCCTTCTTGCCAAACCTCATGACTCCTTTCCAAGGAGATGTCTTAAGAAAGACTTTCTCGCCAACTTTATACTCCATTTCCTTTCGGTGTGCATCAGTTTAACTCTTCATTCTATCTTAAGCTGCTTTAAGCCTTTGCTTAACTAGACTGACCTTCTCACCTGTCAGGAGTAACTTTGATCCAATTAGTTTCCTTTCTCCTTCTTCATCCTAGCATATAGGAGTTCTACATCTTCTTCCATACAATGCTTCATAAGGAGCCATATGAATGCTCGAGTGGTATGAATTATTGTAAGAAAATTCAACTGATGGCAAATGCTCGTCCCAAGCACCCTTTAAATCCATCACACATGCCCTAAGCATTCTTTCAAAGGTTCGAATTGTTCTCTCAGATCAACCATCTATTTAGGGATGGAAAGCAATGCTAAAATTTAACTTGGTCCCTAGAGCTTCTTGCATGCTTTCCTAAAATATCGAAGTAAACCAAGGATCTCTGTCAGAAACTATGAAATTTGGAATCCTATGTAGTCTCACTATCTCATCAATATACTTCTTTGCTAGCACATACAGAGAATCAATCTGTTTATATAGCACCCCACTTCCACCAAGCACGTATCTATACATCCTAAGGATATTCGAACACATACTCTGTAAAATCGGCACACTAGAACAGTCAAACATAACTCATTGCAATTTTTTTTCCAAACATCATACACATTTTTCGGAAAACTAGTAATCATAAATGGCCCATTTTATTTAAAACATTTCCAACTACCATTGACATTACAAACTCTCATTGAATCAAGCATTGAACACATTGTTGGAATTTCAATAATCATTTGGGCCCATTACAACAACAAAATGCACTAGATCAAAATTGTTATTACAAACATAATTCATTCTTGTAATAAATAAAGCTTACGGAATACAATATCTAATAGTAAATTTACAGAAAATATACGCAAAAGCCAAATGATCCTGACCTCTATCTCTTACTTAAATGTAGTGGTTACACTCTAGTTGGTCTAACTGGATGTCTTCTCTGAGCCTGAAAATATGTTGCAAGTTGGGGTGAGTTTTGTGAACTCAATGAGTAGACCATCCTCGATGGCTCACTCAATCATATAACACATATAGTTCATGTAATCACATATTTCATATTACTTCATTAATTCATCGTGTAGCATCTATAACATACTTTGATCATGAACTTTTGCATTCTTCAATCAATGTGATTCCACATTTCAATTTCATTCGCTCAAATCATGTAATTCATATGTTTATGCAGTATTTATGAAACTCAAATTTACTTAATACATTATTGCGATCGAGTGCCCTTATCACTGTCTCATATCCATTGTGGATACCGAGCTCTATCTGTTAGGCACCAAATTTTTTTATTATTTTAGTAAGCATGATTTGAATAAACTTTGTGGTATTGTTATAAAAATCATTTTAATTGGAGTTTACTTATTATGCCAAGTTTAGGAGGATTTAATTCATGGATTGATGGAAATTTAAAGTATCAAATGGAAGAATTAAGATTAAGTTAGAGTATGGTATGGTGTAAGTTAAATTGAAGAATTAAGAATGCATAAGGATTTTGGAAGGATTACTTAAGGTTAGAAGCATTAAGGCATTAAAAGAAGGGTAAGGTGTACTTCTCTCACCCATTAAGGGTAGAATGGGAAGAGGAAAAGATTGTCTTATAAATAAGAAGACCAAAAATGTGTAGGAGGGAGAGAAAATCAAAAAGTAAGAGAGAGAGAGAAAGAAGAAGAGAGGTTTCAGTGAAGTTAAAAAGAATAGAGCTTTGAACTAGGTCACAATTTTTCTTAG
>JAOSBO010000002.1:35326977-35342459 GCA_027563915.1 Erythroxylum rotundifolium
CTAAAATTTCAAACCAATCACATTTACTAATCTTATTTCAAACTAATCTCATTCATAGCATGCATTTCATATAAAAAACACAATAATAACAAAGTTTACCTCAAGAAGCTCAGAGGAAAATCCAATAGAGAGAAGACAAGTGAGAGTGGTGAGGAAGGAGGGTGGGGGGCGGGCGGCTATATAAAGCCGGCCGTTTACCGACGAAATTTAATATTCCGTCGGTAACAAGGCGGGAAAATTCCCGCCCAAATTGATCAAATACCAATGGAATATTAATTCTGTCGGTATTTGGGCGGCAAACTTCCCACCCCAAACCATCAATTACCGATGGAATATTAAATTCTGTCGGCACATATGGGTTCTAGAAGACCCTCTAGCGACGAAAAAATTCCGTCGCTAGAGGCTCCCTCAAATTCACCGACGGACAGCATCTGTCCGTCGGTGATTTGCTTGAACTTCACCAACGGAATACTAAATTCCGTCGGCAATCACGCATTTCGAAAAATTTACCGACGCTCTAAATTCGTCCATCGGTGATATTGCAATGAACTCCCCGACGGATTGGTCTGGTCCGTCGGTGAAGATTATTTTGTTGTTCAAGTTTCCGAGGGTAAATTTCATTCCGTCGCTATAAATACCGACCGTATCAGTACCGTCAGTATCTTGCCGTAGGTAAAAAAACGCGCGAAAGTTTCACGCATTTTTTACCGACGATTTATTGAGGGCGTCGCTATATTCCGTTGGAAAAATTAGTAACAAAATTCTATGCCGACGGACTTTTTTTTCGTCAGAAACGTTCCCATTTTAGCGACGGAAAAGGTATTTCCGTCGCTATTTTTCGACAGAAATTTTTCCGTCGGAAATTTTTCGCCGCTATTCGTTCATTTTCTTGTAGTGTTCAATTATGAATAATGCATAAATTATAATAAAGTATGAATCGTAATTCGTACCTTATTTTGAAGCTTACTCCTTTTCTTGTCATATCCCTCAAATCCTTTCTAAAACTGGTTAGTCTTAACCATAATAATTGCATAAATGTTTGGTCTCTAATGATATTCACAGAACAAGTTAAGAGAACTCTACAATTGTTATAAAGATGGTTAGGTAAGGCGTGCTAACTCCCTTAGAGCTTAAGCCTATTTATAATAGTTTTAAACATTTTAGTAACTTAATTGTAGTTAAATTCTAATTTCAATTAAAATTTAATAAGAACAACAAGTAATTTTGATTAAATACCAATTATGACTAAATAAGATTCAATATCTCACATTGATCATTATTTATTAAATATCTCATATTTAATTATAATGTTTCTCAAACTTTACAAGGATTTCATGAATCAATACTAATTGAGAGCAATGAAACATTCTCCCTAATTACTTTACGGTAATGAATCCTATCTTGATCACTCAACTACTCCATATAGTTCATGCTACATATAATGACTGTCGACTAAGTTATCTTTGACTATAACAAGTCATAAGTAGTGCCTGTACAAGATAACTTGGAGATCTTAAGTCCAATGATCACTTATATAATTATCACATTAAGAATTTCTATAGACATATAAGTAATATTCCAAATAGATTTCTCATATGGGGTCAGCTCAGTGAAATTGTTCTTTAAAAAACACCCACACATTTGTTTAATTATCTCTATACTTTAGTTTATGAGATCTACTACTTCTTTTATAAGGAAAAACATGACGTGTGCTAGTATTTTTATGCTCTATTAATGTCTAGTCTTAGTAAAACAATGACTGAAAATGATTTAGAGATAATATATAAATGCAATTTGAATGGCTAAAAAGTCTCATTATAATTTCATTTTCAATGTAAATTTATCTTATGGAAATTTTCATATACATCTAAGTATGTATGAGATAAAGAATGCCTTCAAATAATTGTCACTAAACTACAACCAACTAATTAGTTATAGGGCATAAACCAAAAATCTCCTACTTGCACTAAGCCAATCGTTTAAGTATCTTATACTATATCACCATATGACGGTTTGCTATTATTTGGACAGTAAGAGAATTCTACAAGATTCTCTATAGTGAGCACTTGCTTAAATCTTACAACTTTAATCTGAATTATCATCATAATTAAGAAAAATTGCCTAAATACATCCTTAGATCTTTGATGAGACCTTAGCTCCTTTTATATGCCCAATCGCTCTAATGTTTCATAAGATATTACCATCTTGAACAATGTAAGGAACTATAGCAAGTTCAGTAAGGAACTTATTGATCCAATTAATCATTTCATCTAAACGAAAAATGTGTTATAGCTTAATTAGAAACCATTACTACATTGGAACCTTTTTAATGGCAAAATAATATTGTTTAAAGTGAAATATACCTTAATCAAGATTTACTTTAATCAAGATTTACTTCTAAAGTTAATATCCTTACCACCTTGAACTGAAATATCAACTCATACATAGAATAATTGATATCTTTAATACTTCACAAGTATCAAATATCTCAAATACTAAACATCATTATTACATTATCTATATATATCTACTTAAAATAGATAAAAAAAACTTCCAATTTATCTCTATAGATCCAATTCCCATAATTAAGCTATTAAATTTTCATATCCAACAAAATTTGTTATTGGACAATTATATTTTCAATAATTAAAAGTTAGAATTGTTGTTCTTTGTAAGCAATATGTCTCTAGATACTCTCACTGAAGAGGATAACTATACTCCCACTAACTTTCTTGTATACATGATAAATTCATAATCATCTTCAAATTAAACTATTTAAATTCATCATGAAAGTGATTTTTTTAATGTCTCATATCCTTTCAAATATATATCAAATGTATCAACAAAGGCATTAGTTTCAATTAGAAGCATTGTTAAGACATTTGAACTTTTTAAATTTCATCATACTCCTACTACCTATCTTGATAACCATTCTACTATAAGTATACATTGAAATAAACAAATTTTTTAATGGGTTTATTTATCATATCAAACCGTTTGGATATCTCATAACCTTTTATTATCCGATTTAGCTCCAAACTTGGTGGATAATGCATGCTTCAGCTAAGTATCACATCCTAAAATCTTTAACTTTGACTCTTTCAAAGTCTTATCATTTCATATCTAATATGAAATATTGCTAATTGATTTAATTGGAACTACTAAAGGTAGGTTATTATATAAGGAATAACTATAAAAGAAATAATATTTCATTATATAGTATCACAAATTGTATTTTTCCTCCTTACATAAATCCAACTCTTATGGAATTATTGTAAAGATATTCACCAAAGAATCTCATTCCTTACAGATAACTGAAAATTTAAAACTCTCCATATTGAACTTGTCAAAGTGCTTCAACATTATCAATACTTAATTTTTTTACTTAGATTTAAACAATTTAAATAATTTAAAATTTAAATCATTATTTCATTTAATACATACGACTATATCATATAAATTTATTAGTAATCTAATGAAATATAAGTATCATCCTTTTATGAATTGTTATTCCATCCAATACACAACATGTAAAAATTTAACAATTCAATGCCATCATCATCCTTTCAACAAAGGTTGATTTGGTTACACTCCAACATGACAAGTTTCATATGATTTATAATCAAAAGGATACTTATATCCTTATATGTAACTTTATGATTATCATAATGTTGATTTAACTAACATGACATAAAAGGATAGTCTCATTTATCCAACTTTGTATTCTTGCCACTTATATTAAGCATAAGTCTTCTTTGATCCAACATATACAAACTATTTTCATAAATTAGATCAATTACATTTAGTCAACAATGTATTTCTTATCATGTCTCGAATATTATAATAATGTTGAATCTGTATTCAGTATCAAATACTTATAAGCATGAACTAGAAATGCATATGATTAATATATCACATCTAGGAGAGAAAAGTCATGCAATTATTTCTGCTATTGATAACTATTATTATTATATAGCAAAGCCTTTAATTGATGTCCAAGTTTATGCTTTCAGTAGATAAATTGAATGAAACAATTTCATCAAGGTACTTAACATATTTAGCATTAAAATTTTTCAATTCAATTCCATTTCATTTATAACACTTAAAACCGGTCCAAATTTACTTCTATAACATTTTAATACACACATTTAAACCATAAAATTTCATTAACAATTTTTTACAAAATCAAGCACCCTTGGCCAAATTTCAACCACAACCAATTCCAAACCATTTCTTTTTTCTTTTTTTACTTCATTAGCATTAAAATCATACTATGAACA
Organism: Erythroxylum rotundifolium; assembly: GCA_027563915.1. Classification (NCBI taxonomy): domain Eukaryota; kingdom Viridiplantae; phylum Streptophyta; class Magnoliopsida; order Malpighiales; family Erythroxylaceae; genus Erythroxylum; species Erythroxylum rotundifolium. The sequence goes on from JAOSBO010000002.1 coordinate 35,331,258, forward strand.
TCATAAAACATCAAAATAGAATTTGGATAATAACACATTAAAAACCATATCCATGGATGAAAATTCATCTAGTCATTTCCATAGTTTTCTTCCATTCTTTCATCATTAAACTAACTTCCCAATGCCATTCATTAATCTTAGATCACCAAATGGAAAATAAAATACTTTAGGCTATAGATGCCACCTTTGACCAAGTTTGACCGAAGTTCCACATGTTATTTTTCTTGATTTTCCTTCTCCTAATCACTTTCAATGTAACGAAACCTTGATATGTCATCAAAAGGATGCAATTTACACTATCAAAACCAAATCCAACCCATAAACCAACAAATCCAATTTTTCAACAAAATTAGTAAGGTTACCAACCCATTTTCTTCTTCTTTTTCAATTGGATGGCTATGGGATCTTGTTGCATGCTTGACTGGAGGTAGAAAAACATGAAAGACTCCTTGGATCATTTCTCCATGGCTTAGCCATAGCTCTCTCTTCTCTTTTCTCATTTCTTTTCTTTTTTTCTCTCTTCCTTTCTTTCTCCCATCTATGGTCATAACACATCTTGCTCTCTCCTTTTTTCCTCTCCTTTTTCACACTCTCTCTCACATTTACTCTCACGTTAACTTATCAAATGAAGCAACTTATATCTTAAGTTTGCTTTATATACTCCTTTAGTGCTTTACACATGTCGCTTTCTCATTGGTCATCTCTAATGACTCCTCTCACACATCATGTTTTTCATTTGTTATCTCTAATGACTCATCAATCCATTAATATAATGTCAAAAAACCAAATTGCCCTTAATGAGTACAAAAATACTGAATTTCCCTTTAATGCATTTAATTCATCAACTTTCAGAATTAAATCCTGAAGTTATTCCACCATCGTCTTACCATCAAATTGACTATGAAATACTCTAATTAGGTCACTACTTATTGATTGGATACTTATAAAAAAATTCGAATGGGTTTAAAATCCTCAATACCCATATTTTTCAAAAAGGGCATTTTAACCCTAAAGTTTTGAAACTCCTAAAATTCATTCGATCAGACTTATTTTCGATCCATTTCAGTGTCATTAGACTCTAATACCTATTTTAGGTTTTTTTTTCACTTTTTCTAAGTTGGGTCACCAGAATCACTATTCAACTTTAAAAGCTATTCACTTGAATTTACTATTCATCCCAAAATATTATTCACTAAAATTGTTTGGATTTCATTAAAAAATGTGACATAAATTCTCAAATCACACTTTGAGGCTTTTAAAGCTCGTTCAGACACATTTTGTAGCTTTTCACAATTTTTAGGAAATTTTTTGATAAATTTTCAGTTGAGTCTAGACCCATCTCTAATCTATCTGCGATCTTTGTTATAACCTCAAAATGCACGTACAATACATTGCATAGTACAATAATAGAACTAGGATATTACAATTTCTCCCCTTTTTATAAAAAATTTATCCTTGAAATTTTAAACATAGTCTTCTCAAAATTATTGATATTGAATTCGCATCCCCTCTTCAAGCTTCTACTCTATCAATCATTTCATAGGGACCAACATATTGTGGGCTTAACTTATCAAATTGCCTAAAAAAGACTCTTCCTTTCTGTATGATATTCCTATTTGACTTTAAACCCCAAATTCTTCCTCCATATCTAACCTTAGCTCTATTTTCGATTTTAGGTATTATCACTTTAACCTAAAATTTTTTTTTGATCTTATTTGTGGTTATATGAACTAGTTCAGTACAACTAATTTTCTTTCATTTATCTCATCCTCATATATCAACACTTTATGCAACTATATCCTTCCAATTACTTACAACTTGATTAAACTATCAAGATAATAACAATTTTAGATGGTTAAGAAATGGGCAGCTTTTATAATTTGATCATTTATCTCCTATATACTATCATACCAGCTTAGATTTCGTGAAATTGCTACCTTAAAATCCTTTGTAATATGATTCCATTTCCAATCCTGGATAAGGAGTGGTTGGGATTTTTTCGATTCTTTGGCTCTCATCCTTGACTTTTTGGTTTAACAAGCATTTGAACATACACTTTGTTATCACCCTTTTCATACCTTTTTAATTATAATTCGCCTCTTTATGTTCCTCATATGCATAGCATACACTAAAGAGTGACTTAATCTAGAATTTCTTTCTTAAGTTCAGCTATGATTAGTACAAGCAATTCATGACCTAGCATCAACGTAACGTTACCTCTCAATAAAATTTCCTCTAAATTTGCAACTTATCTCCATATGAAACCCCCTTTTTTTCTTCTAAATCAGTATTTTCTCTTTCTTACTAATAATTGGTCTATTCACAACTATGCTAGCTTAATCCAACATCAAACCATCCATTTAACATTATCAAGATTTTTATCTACTTAGATTACTGTGAATGAAACCTTTAATTGGAGTTCTCCACAAAACAATTGTTTTCGTATACTTATGAATAATAAACATTTTCATTCTCATTGTCTCTAATTAAAAGAAAAATTCAATAATATTTTCTTGTATTTTGTATGCCTCACATAGACTCCTTAGCCTTCGAATCTCAAATTTCTAACTATAAGTGAACTATTTATTGTTCCTTTGTCAATTCCTATCATACTCTTTAGAAGCAAATCAATTATTTAAGATCATATCGTAAGACATTAACATAATATCCTATTCACATAAAAACCATTCAATTTCCTCATAGTTCAAATGTCACTATCTTATAAGGAAATTTCGAGCTTATCAAATCTCAATCTCTTAAAATAGGATTATACCACATGCTTCTATTGTGCAACTTTGATGTTTAATAAAGATATCTTTACTTGTCCATTTCTAATATTGCAAGGCAATTATATGATTTCAGGTACCTTATAACTTGATATGGGACTTTATTAGTTACTATTAATCATCTAAAATCCCTATGTATACTTGTCGAAAGGTCTCATATATAATTCTTATCATTCTCCTAATTGTCAAATATAATTTTCTGTAAAATAACAACTCTAAATTCTAATGAGACAAGTCTCCATTATAGATCAAAACTTATCAATAGTATTTCCTTGAAAATTTAAGCATCATTTTCACTCATCTGGTTTTCAAGAAGTAAAATAGTTGACATACATAAAAAGAAACTTAAAATAATGAATGTTCAATACTTTCAATCGATATACCAATACACACACAATTGAAAGCTTACATAAAACTGATCATTGCTCTAAAAAATATTGTTCAATAATCAATCTTGATAGAGATTCCATCACAATGTCATCCATAACATTACTTTGTATGAATCCAAAAATCATCTTACAATCAAAATAAACTTGACCTTAAAAACAAAATTTTATTCTAAAATGGATATTTATTCTAATCAATAACTTTATAAGGCCATAACATTTAAATATATCAAAAGTTGGACACCAATTACTTGTATTAATAATTAACCCTGAACTAATTCAATTATAATAAGCAATTTCATCCTCCAGATATATTCTCAAATTACTTTTCCATCATTAAAATGCTAAATAACCTAATAAAATTATATAATTACTGAGTCATATAATTGAATAACATATATAGTAATTTCTTAGTACTTTTTTAGCTATCATGGCTTATATGCTAAAAGATGGGAGCATTTTACATTTCCTATGGAATACTATATCTAACTTCCCTTGTGTACCAATCCTAACTTCCTTTAGAAGTAATCCACATAGACACAATGTACTATTAGTCAATTTCCTTCCTAGTCATGGATATCTAATAAGATCAACTAATTAGAGAGCTTATAAGTCTAACTACTATGTAACTACCTCTATTAACACTCTACACTATTGGTGTAATTTTAGTGAAAGTAGTCATTTTCATATGGCACTTTACAAGTTTGAACTTCACATATAATCTATCTAACAAAATCTTTGAGCATATATGAGTGCATAGTTCTAGGATCGATCTTAATTGTGTTCAATTGGAACATGAAAACGTGATCACCATAGCAGATGTATCCTCAGCATCCTGTTGGGTTACTATAATTACCCCAACCTATGCAGATGATCTCCTAGTGTTTTAGGAATCTCTGTACACTGTAGGTGGTTTGATTGACCTTTGACGAGATGACATTTATTGTCTTATCCTTCTATTACCAAACCATCTAAATTTATTACTATTATTAGCCCGATCTAACCAAATTAGGGCACTTTCGAGATCTCTTCTCTTATCAAACTGGTTTTTGCCTAACTTAAAATTACACTTCATCAAACTCCCTAATACTACTAGGACCTCCCATGGCTGGCGAATCACTGGTGCCCATATTTGTATAGTTCACTCAAGGTAAAAATAAAATTCTACTGACGATTTTTCCAGTCTTAACTATTCTAGATGAGGTTGATTCATAAATAAAAATATTTACTAAACCATCCCTATGCTTAGCCTCCCTAGTTGAAGGTACTTCAAGTTTTGGAGCCTCTAGTGTGGCTTTGGGACCCTTAAGGTTTCTTTGGTGCTTTATGTTTTGAATTTAAAGATACAATAAATAACATTGGAAATTTTATTTCAAAATCAGATGCATGAAAAATATCAAAACTTTCGATGTTGCCTGGTTCATAAAAACAATGTAAAATCATATTATGAAATCATGACACTTATGAAGACTACCTCATTTGAAAACTTTGCTCTGATACCACCTAAAAGGACCCATCCTAGAGTTCCGCTTGGGGAACCAAAGTGGAGCCCTCATGATGACCCTATGGTAACCCTCCAATCGATATCTAACTTAACTGAAGGGTTTCTGCAAAGACAAACCGTTCAACTATTAAAAACCTTTTATACTTTAAAAGTTAAAACTACGAAAAATAGTGGGAATTTATTTTTTATAAAGATCCAGTGGCATAATGACTGCTTTTTAACATCCCCAAAATTTTCAAAGACCTTAATAACATGATTTAAAAAAATTCTAGTATTTCATAGTCATCCCAAATTCTAAAATGGGACGTCAACTCCACTTCACAAGCAATCACAAATGTATAATTCTCATCATTTTAAAATCCCAAAAATATGACAAGATCACACTTTTGAACCCTTTTTTCCAAGATAATTCAAAACATATCACATGCATAACAAAAAATAACACAAGCACAGTAGCACTCAATGATATAATTAATCATGTATCTGAGTCCCAATTACTACAACAATTGTAAGCATACTTGGGGTGGCTTGTTTAAAAACATAAAAATAAGGGTGAGCTAAACGAGTTTAGTGAGTGTTAATTAGTTTTACACTTTTGTTTTAACTGAATGATTATCAATATATGTGTGTAAGTGATAGAGGTGAATAGACTTAACATTAAAATTTTGATTAGTTTGTATATTTAGTCCAAGGTGCTTATATGCAGATTTCATTTGTCAATAAGTTAGAACCACTTAAAGGATTTTGTTTATAGTTAAATTTATTTCGCTAAGTTGAAGCCATTGTCTTATTATTGCATATGTGTGTTTTGTGTTTTTTTATTTGTTTGATTGCTTTTTTTGTTTTGCATGAGGACAAGAAAACGTTTAAGTGTAGGGATATTGATAAGTGTAAATTGCATCATATTTTAAGGCATAGTTTGATATGTGTCTAGCTATTAATTCAATCATTTAGTATGTGTTTAGGTTAGAATTGTGTTAGTTTGTTAATTATTTTTGTTTTAAGTGTTTTATGGGTTAGTTCAATTCTTTGAGCTTAAATATTATGTTTTTGAGGTACCTTGATGTGTTTGTAAGTGTTTCAAGGTCAACATAGAAAGAATGAAGAAGTATTGGAGACATTTGGACTGAAACAATGGCCCACGATCGTGGCACAATAGCCATGATCATGACAGAAGGATCAGAGTTGACCCACGATCATGGCCTAAATGCCACGATCATGATAGCAGGCCATGATCGTGGCCTACGTCGAGCAGACATGTAACCACTCCCAAACTTCACATTTCGAGGGATTTTTTGACCTTTTGGACCCCCAAAAAGACCCTAGTTCAACCATAATCACAAAAGAAAATAAATAGAATAACAAAAACAGAAAGAAGGAGCTTTTACATTAGCCACCATTAAGAAACTCTAGAGAGAGTTTGTCGAGAGATTGATAAAGAGAAGAGGGAATAAAGACTTAAAGAAGAAACGACGCGAAGTACTTTCCAGAATAGGAGGTTTGTCGATATTGTTGCCTCCATCATCCATTATGATCTTATTTATGGTTTTATTTTCAATTTTATTAATGTATACAATTGTAATAGCCATTGATGATAAGATTGTGTGAATGTTGAGGTATGTCTAAACTCACGTTCGAGTTGTTTTATCTTTCATTTAATGAAATTTGATTGTTTGTGTTTTTAATGGAATTATTGTGATTTAATTTCTACAATTGCATAACTCACTGAAAACTGAGAGGGTGAATCAAGTGAAAATAATTAAACTGGGCTAACAAGAGTTAAGTAATTTAATAGAATGAGAATTAAATCAAATCGGTAAATTATGTGAAGAGAGATCTTGCATAGGTCTCCGATAGTTTTTGGACAACTTCAGATCTAATTAAGGTTTGTAAGAGATTGTTAATCGAGATATTGTGATTCCCATAATCTTATTAAGGTTTATAAATTAGGGTAATGGTTATAACTCGAGAGAGCGTAATCATCTCTAGGACCGTCTAGAACTAATAATCTAGTAAGTCATAATCGATTAGGTTAACATTAAAGATAAATAAAATTCCCTTCCTCTCAATTCGTAGTTCTTTAGGTTAATTCTTAATTGGGTGTTGCAATTGTTATTTTGTTAATATTCTCGTAATTGATTCTTGAATTGAATTATTTGATTGAATTATATTCCTGTTTTAGTTTCGTTACATTTCGAATATTACGCATTGTTTTAGCCTTAGATTAACCCTCCTTGTGGGATTGACACTTTAGGAACTACGCGAACGACTTGTGTGCTTGTAAAATATCAAGGTTAAATATTAGAAGTTACACATATCAGAAAATTGTGACCAATGACTAATGGATGAAACACTTTAAGGAGTCTTTAAGCTAGTAAAAATTAAAGATCCTCGGAGACAAAGTTTCTTGTACTTGGTTTTGACCTTATTTAGAGAATTAATACTAGTCCTTACTTTTCCAAAAAATATTATGATTTGAAAAGAATTAAGAATAGCAAAACTATCAAAGTATTACTCCAACAAATACATTATAAAATTGACGAACAAACTTAGAATGAAGAAGTTAATCATATTATTGAATTCAAAGATAATGAAAATTTTCCGTAACGTTTCTTTTGATTTTGAATCAAATAATCTCACAAAAATATTTGATCAGAATTACAATTAAAACATGTGAAATTTTATTATTGATACAATTACCTTATTTGATACACAATTAAAATTAAATAAAATAGGGAATAATTTTTATAAGAATACTATAATAAAGTCAAGAGAGAATCGAAGCTTCCAATGATACAAAATAAAATTCAATTAAAACTAATTCTTACGTTCAATAAAAAAATCTCATTATAATTAAAGACATTCTTTATATAGAAATCTTTGGAACCTCCTTCATAAACAATAATATTGGTTTAAATAATATTTCAATAAAATAAATAAAAAGGTTATATTTTCCATTTATAGAAAAATCTAGAACTAGGAATATAAATTTAGTTAAAGCTTGATTTATATATAAAATCTAAACTAAGTAGCATATTGCATGTTAAAAATTAATTTTTTATTAAAAATGATATTTTGTATAATAAAAAGGCATCTACAAAATGATATTATATGCATAAATTTAAGAATCTACAAAAAAAAAACTAAAATCCGTGTAAACTTGCCTAATGCCTTTGGAATAGAAAACAATATAATGTAAATTTACCTTATGAAAAAGATTTTAGTAAAAAAAAAATTTATACTAAGACTAGGCCAACATAAGTGAATAACAACTTAGAAAATTAATGTAAAGACAAGAAATAAATGATTTGCTTTAGGAAAAACTAAATTTTCCATCTAGTTCCATCTAGTTCTTTTATGTTAGTGAAATTTTGAATAATAAAGAGGATTTCTTAGTCTATTAGTAATTTATAAATCTCTTAATAAGGCACTATAATGAATTAGATATGAAATTCCTAAGAAAAAGACTTACATCAAAACTTAAGTAATGATCTCTTTTTCTTTCAAAATTTGATATAAACTTGAGATTTTTGCAAATTCAAATACACCTTTACGTGTAAGAGTGCTTTTTTGTTCCTTTTGGATAGTTTGAATGGAATGATATGCTCTATGGGTTAAAAAGTTCTCAACCTAAAATTCAATGGATCATGAATGACATTTTTTCACCATATATCAAATTAATATAACATACATAGAAGATGTCTTAAAATTTTTCTATAGGAAAAAATATTTTAAACATATTAAAACCTTTATCTATATTATAATAAATAATGGTTTTGTCGTATCAAAAAACAAACTTAATCTCTTCCAAGGAAAGACTATATTTTTAGGATATTATATTCAATAAAAATAATAACAACACTAATAGAATGAACTCTAGAATTTACAAATTGATTTCCTGATTAAATAATAAACAAAACATTATGAAGATTTTTGGAAAGTCTATATTATTTTATGGATTTGTATAGCTAAACAGGCCATGTAAACCTTTATATATATAGTAAGAGAAAACATATTATTTTCCTTCTAGCTTCTCCCTAGACTTTTGAGTTGCATAAGTTACATGTTCTAATTCATCTCTAGTCTTAAGCTTGACTTTTTGCTTATCATTGTGATAAGCTACATCCCTTTCCTAGCAACTTCCATTATGCCTTCTGCTTTATTTTTTGTTCCACCTATTGTAGTTTCTTGCCTTCATCTAGCTTTAGTGCATTTGCCTTCTTGATGCGTTGGTATTAGTTTTTTTTTCCTCTTTTATGTCTATTTTCCTAGCATGAGCTTGGCCAGCTCCATATCTTCCTTTCCTCCCCTCCTTCACTCTTCCCACGCTTTTCTTTTATCTATATTATAATGAATTTTTAATTTTCTACTATATTTTTATTTTTTACCATTTCAAACTTCATATCGAGCCTTATTCCTCTGACTACTAAAATCTTTCCTCCTCTGACCTTTATCCCCCTTGTCATCTAATTAGAAAATTTCCCTTGGTTCCCTCCAACTCCACCTTCATCCTCCTTGCATATGAAACCTTTCTCATAGTCTTCCTTTGATGTTATAACCATTGAACTTTCTTAACATCAGGTTATAAACGATTCTTCCCCTTCTTTGAAATTCCATTTATATCCTCCTAAGCTCTCATTTGGTAGCTCAATAGTGGCCTTCCATTAAAAGTTCTTAAATGTGGTTCCCCTAAATGGGAAACAACATTAAATGTTTTTTTTCTAGATAAGAGTCTATTTTCTCTGGGCCTAACCTCATTAGAAAAAGCTTAGCTTAAGGGAAGTCCTGGTGAATAAAGAGAACCTTTTTCTCTTTAAATTTAAATCAAGAGCAAATGCAGAGAAAATTCTAAAACAGGTCCTTGGCATTCAATAATAAGCCATTATTCGTCTAAAATTGGAAGCTAGGAATTTAGATGTAGAATCTTAAATCGAAACAACACTTCAATAATAAGCCATTATTCCTCTAAAATTGGAAGCAAAGAATTTAGATGTAGAATCTTAAATAGAAACAAGTTCACCTTTGGATTAACTTTCATAATATTCTATTCGAATATTTGACTTGTAAGAGGTTGAGTCACCTAGTAAGCTATGATGGAAAACCTATATATTTAGATGGGGCTACTACAAAAATGAAGGGAGTGAGTTATTCGATAATATGTTTCCTAGTTAATATAAAATAGGATTTATTATAAACTATACAAAAATGATACTAGGTGAAGAAATAACCTTTTTAAGGATTCTGTCGTGTTTACTTATCTATAAAGACCAAAATTTTATTCATTAAAGGAAAAGATGGGTAATAGTAGGTAAGAGGTTCTTGACAAGGGAATACCAAAAATTGATGCAAATTGAAGCTTAAAAAGAAAATATTGATATCAATGACAATGATAACACTAAGTAAAGGAACTTGATAATAAGTATAGATGATGTGATTGAGATAAAGGGGAAGATGGTACTAACATAATTCGATGACTTAGAGATTACCCCTAATTTAGACCATATTGTTAATATGTATGTTTCTCCTAATCTTACCTTAAAAGCAAATTTCTTTCATTCTATAGTGTAGAACAATTACCTAGTTAGTCCCCTAAAGGATCAATAAGAAAAGGAGCGCTAAGAAACAAGATTAGCTGGTAATGACTTATAACTTGTTACACAAGGGTACCCATTCTAAAACGACCCTTTACTATAGATTGTTAGAGGGTTGTCAATAGTAAGTTTGAAATGATTACTTGCTAGATATCAAACTCTTTCTTATTGGTCGTTTGGAAGCAAAGCTTAAAGAAAATAATTATAGAAACTTAAGCTCTTTAATGAAGCTCTAATATGTTATATCCAAACATCAATCTCGTCGCAATGGTAAATTGGCAATTGTTTTTTTCCTTGACAAAATTGAGGTTCTTCATTCAATCATATATGCTACTTTCCATTAAGAATTTTTTAGGAGAAAATTCTCTCTAGGTCACTCTTTCTATGCTTTTAATCTTAGTTTTCAAGAATTCCTTTATAAAATAAGCTGAAGGAAATTAACTTTATAATTAACACTTCTTAGGTCATTCTTATTGACTTCAATAGTATAGTTCATACTTGTAATTAAGTGACAAATGAACTAGTAATTAAGTGACAAATGAACTAGTAATTAAGTGAAAAATGGAACAAATTCCAGCAACAATGCTTGTGTTGTTTCTCTCACCTTTCTCCACGAAATTGCTCCAACTTTCTCCTCTCTAATTTTCCTGAACCCTAGCCAAATTGCTGCACCAAAACCAGCTTTTTACCTTACACAAAACAACGAAGAAAACCAGCTGAAAGTTACCTTCATCTTGCTGTCCAAAATCAACCTGTTTTTATCATAAGTTTGTGATGAATTTTACTTGCATGGAGACTTGGTTTAATCTGAAGTTTGAGCTGAATTGAAGGCCTAACAAGTGGCAATCTAATCTTTAAGATATGTTTGGTAGTATGAGAATTATGCCTGAATTGGAATGACATATATGAGATATTGGTGAAGATGTATGCTGGAA
>JAOSBO010000002.1:35381624-35418781 GCA_027563915.1 Erythroxylum rotundifolium
GAAAGATGTGTGACCAAGTTATGCCATTGAAACATGTCATGGCATTTTGTTTGAATGGAAAGATAAACAAGCATGAAGGTATGAAAGTATGATCAAATGAATATGTTCTTTTGTTTGGGCGAGAGTGGAACCGTTTCGTAGTCACGTGCACGTTGACGTAAAACCTTCTCCCGGCTGCCCGCTTATAGCCCACGAGATACGAAAATGAACTCGTTTTGTTCACAGAGTAAAGTTCGGTTTCTCTGTTTTGTTCACAGAACCCTCGAGCCATTTGTTGTGCATTTCATTGTGATATGTTAAGTGATGTGTACATGATTTACAATTGCTCATGAACTCTTTGATAAAATAAGAAATTTGAGAAACATGTGTTCTAGACTCAATGAAAGTTTTCTACGGCAAGAAAAATGGATTCAAAAGTTTTGCATATCTTTCATTATAAACTTGTTCACATGAGCTTTCAAGCTCACCCCCTCCTGTCCCCACCTTCAGGTAATGAGTAAGAGGAAGTGAAAGAGAATCGAGGCATCATTCCAAGCTTGTTTATGTCGTGTTTTGGAAAAGATTTTTGGAAGACGCAAGGATTTAGTCATTTTTGGAATTGTAGTTCATGTACTTTTGTATTTTGGAGATTTCAAATCATGATGTATTGTGACTTGAAAGGCCATTATGGCTTTGAAAAATCCTTTGTTATAAAGGAAATTTGTTGTAAGTAATGTACTAAAGAGTATGATGAAGTAAAGATTAGAGAGTATTATGATATATGTATTCCGATTAAGAGTTGGGTTCCGAAAACGGGATCCAACATTTGTGGTATCAAGCAAGAAGACCAATCGATAATGATCAAGAGTTGGACTTCGGAAATGAGGTCCAACAAATGGTCCCCTGGATTGAAATCAAACAGATCTATAATAGAAACTATCTTATTATGGATTAACTTCCAGATCATTCCATTAAAGCATTGGACTCCAGGTGGATTGAGATTTCTTGTAAGCTCTATAGGGAAGCCAATTTCTTTTGATTCAATTATAAGTAAGCTTGAGAAAATATGTTTTGTTAAAATTTGTGTGGAATTACCCGAGGTATTGCCTTTAAAGAAATTTGATTTAGATGTTCAATTAACTAAATATGAAATTCATCTTTCTTATAATTGGAAACTGCAATCAAGAAAGAAAGAATGGAAACCAATAGGGAAAAAAAATTTCTTTTAGGAGCTACATTGAAATTATAGGGATTTAAGAGGACTTAGCACACCTGCAGAAGAGGAAAATTTAGTAAATGTTCAAACAACTATACTATTAGACCTGTATAAGGAGGTTTAAGCTACTGAACAAGACAATGTTTTAGTATCTGAAGGAAAGCAAAGGATAACACAATAAGATGAAGGGTTAGAATCTGCTCCCAGCTACAATGTTAATAAGGAGGAGACTCTTAGTCTTAACAATATAGGAAACTCAAATCTGGAGCAGATTGAGTAGTGCTCTTACTACTATTAAGAAATATGGAAGGAAAAGAATAAAACCCAACAAGGTGGCTAATAGTTCCCTTCTTTTAATGAATGTTTTTTTGGAATATAAATGGTTTGAATGAACCCTATAAAGATAGAATGTCAAAGATATCATTTTGTAGAAACAACTTATCATTATAAGACTGTTAGAGACTAGAATAGAATTTAACAAACTACATAACTCTATGAGCTTTCTTGGAAAAAAAAAGAGATTTTGGTTCCAATCATGAACAACATTATATTGGAAAAAAATTTTATAATTTTAATAGGGAGAAAGTAAAAGTTGTAGTTCAAATCATTTTGTCCACATTAGTTTCAAACTGGAAAATTTACACCATACCTTTGACATTTCCATTATAGAAGCTTCCAATTTCTAGTTTCAAAGAATAAAACTATAGGAAGATATCTCATGATTAGAAAATCATTTTCATGCCCTTAGATTATAGCAGGAGACTTCAATTATGTCTTACTTCTCTCAGAAGCCTAAGGAGATAAGAGTAAACAATTCTAGCTTGGGTAGTGAATTAAATAGAGTGTTTGATGTTAGCGTGTCGTAATGCTTAGTAAAATAAACTAAACCTACAACTGCAGTAGTGGTGAGTCTAGGTCGATCCATAATCAGTGTTCGGTTAGCTTTTGAAATGATAGTAAATGGTTTTTTAGGTTAGGGGGTTGGTTGATTTATCGAATAAGAAAATAAAATGAAAATAATGTAGGGTTAGCCATGGTTGCACGCATCACATGCATTCATATGTAGTAGAAGTGTCGGAATCCCATGACAATCCGAATTTCACAGAATCATAGATGTATGCAATGTTATGTAAAGAATATAAAATAACAAAACTTTTTACCTTTTGTTTCTCCTCCTATCTTGTTTCTTCTCCTTGTTTGCATTGTTGCAAACACCAAACCCTTCCTTAATTACCCAAGAACATGTAAAGAAGATGAAGAAACAATGTATAAGGGTGATTTGAGCACCAAACCAGATGAGTTATAGTAGATGCTTAAGATGATGGAAGATAGATTAAGAATCTTGTTGCACACACTTTGATTCATGCAATAATTGAATAAATTGCAAGAACAAGGTTTTTGATACCTCTCTCTCACTCTAGAACTCTTCTAAAACCCTTAAACTCTTGCTTGAGTGTGTAAGAAGTGATAAGACCTTGTGAACATGAATGAAGAACTCACTTATATACTCATTCGTGCCCTCTGTCATGATTGTGGCCCTTTTAAAATATTAGACTCACCTTCAGCTACGATCATGGCTTATGAGTCATAATTGTGGCCTACTTAAATTTGGCTATACAGATTATGTTTTTCATCTAATATTTTGTGCGTGTGATTAATTCACTTGAATTTACCTTTAATTCAAGCAAATCATGAAGGGTTTTGTGATGCCAATTTACCAGAATATAAGTGGATTAACATATGAACTCTTCAATATTTAATTATCTAACTTTTGAACCTTTCCATAGACAATTACTGTGTACTTCTTCCTTTCATCATACTATACCCCACTTGGTTCATAGTATCGGCTATGTGTCAACTCCCACTATATTGACTACGTCACATCTAGTCTAAGTAATGTTAGTTCTTGTCCTAGTATCTCATTACTCTATATGTCATTGAAGACTTTCTTCATAACACATAATTGCTATGGCTAGAGACTCCTAAGTAATGACCCTAGCAAGAGACTGTGGGTATCATCTCCTTCTATCAGGAGTGGTGAATCCTTTATTTGCTACCTAATTACTTTCAAATACCAATAGCTATACCTAATCACTACCCTAAGAGTGACCTCATCTTGAGGTAACAAGGAATGATGTCAAAGCACAGGATTAGTATCTAAGATATCCTTGAGTATCTCAAGTCTAAGGATATTTTCACCATTGCTATGATGAGATTAGTCATTGACATTTGATAGATCATCCATGTGATAATTTCATAGCAGGTCATCTGATGCAATTACTACCCTTAGTAAGCATCCACTTGTTAACTCTAAACATTCCATGTTTACAGTTTATAAGATCTATTGCTTGATCAAATCAAGAAGTATAATTTGTGCTAGTCTGTCTAGATTAATAATGTCCTACCTTATTAATCCTATGACTAGGGATTATTTAGATACTAACATAATTGTATATAGGAATCTTATTATCATGATCTCATCATGATTTCCTTCATTCTATGTTTTGTTTGATGGACTTCATTAATTCGATTTAAGATCAACATCAATTTCTATATAAAAGAATATTAAGTTAATGAAAAATGACTTTCACTTTATTAATCCAAATAAAGTCAGTACAAAAGTGCTAAAGGTGATTACCTTTAGAGCACCACTCTATCAATCTCCCACTTGCACTAAAGCCAATCGCCTTTATATCTAATACCATAGGTGAGTACACAAGAATCAAATTTTGTTTGAGGAAGTGGCTTAGTCAAAGGATCAATGATGTTCTAATCTGTGTGCACTCTCTCTATCTTTATATCACTTTTATCAATTATCTCCTTGATCAGGTGATATCTCCTGAGTACATGTTTGGACCTTTGATGAGACTTGAGTTCCTTGGCTTGAGCAATAGCTCTATTGTTGTCACAGTGCAACAGTATTAGGTCTACTATGTTAGGAACCACTCCAAGTTCCATGACAAACTTCTTGATGCAATAATTTCTTTTCCGTTTCTGTAGCTGCAATGTACTCTGACTCGGTCGTTAGATCTACAATTGTCTCTTGCTTGGATCTCTTCCAACTGATTGCTTCGCCATTCAGTGTGAAAACATAATCTGATTGAGATATGGAGTCATCCTGGTTAGATTGAAAACTGGCATCTATATGCCCACTTATTATGAGATCTCCATTTCCATATATCAAGAATACATCCTTAGTACTTTAGGATATTCTAGAGAGCTACCCAATGATCCTCACAGGGATTTCATTGATATCTACTCGTAACACTTAGGGAATACGATATATCAAGTCTTGTATGTAATATAGCATACATGATTGATCATACTCATGTGAGTCCTCTCATCTTATGTCTTGGGACACATAAATTTAAAGAGTTTTATCCAATGAGTCATAGGAAGAAACCCTATCTTGGATTGCTCCATGCTAAACCTATTTAACACTTTATCTATGTATGTTGACTGGGAAAGACCCAGCAACTTCCTTGATCTATCTCTATAGATCTTTATTCCCAATATGTAAGTTGCTTCTCTGAGGTCTTTCATGGAAAAATTCCAAGATAACCAAACTTTGACTGATTGCAAACTTGAGACACCGTTTCCCATTAGTAATTTGTCATCCATAAATAACACAAAGAATATGATCACACTACCACTAACCTTCTTGTACACACAAGTTTCATCAAAATTTTGTGAGAAACCAAATTCTTTGATTGTCTCATCAAATTGGATGTTCCAACTCCTAGATGCTTGCTTTAATCATAAATGAATTTCTTAAGCTTACATAGCTTTCTGCCATCTGTGGATGCAAAGCCCTCAGGTTGTATCATAAATACATCCTCAACTAGGTTTCCATTTAGGAAAGCCGTCTTCATATTTATGTGCAATAATGGCTAGGAGTATTCTAATGGATTTAAGCATAGCACGGGGCTAAATGTCTCCTCATAATCAACTTCATGTCTTTGAAGATAACCTTTAACGATTAGCCTCGTTGTATAGGTAATCAAATTACCTTCCATATCGATTTTCTTCTTGAAAATCTACTTGCACCCTATGGGTTTTAATCCTTTAGGTGGGAAAGTCGATAATTGGTTTTCATACATGGAATCCATTTCAGGTTTCATGGCTTGAAGCCATTTTTTAGATTCTAAACCCTTCAGAGCCTTTTCATAGATTTTAGGCTCTTCGTCCTTTATGAGCAATACATCATTTTGTTCACTTGCGAGAATTCCATATCTTTCTGGAACATTGCATATCTTACTAGACCTACGAACATGTTGTGTGTCAGAAGATTCAACTATTGTCTCATTTCTGTGGACAATAGTATTGGGTTCAGGTTTAGGTAATTGATCTACATCTATTTGAGCATCATGAACTTCATCAAGTTCAACTCTGCTCCTACTATCTTCTCTTAGAAAAAATTCTTTCTCTAAAAGGACATCATGCTTTAAAACAAAAACTTTTTGCTCTAAAGTATTATAGAACTTATCAAATTGTTTCCTTAGGATATCCTATAAACAGACATTTATCATATTTCGATTTAAACTTATTTGGTTGAATCTGCTTCACATAAGTCGGACAACCCTAGACTTTCAAATGAAAAAGTTAGGGCCTTTTGTTAGTCCACATCTTATATGGAGTAACTTTAACTACCTTATAAAGGACTCTATTTGTCACATAAACAACAGTCTCGAGTGTATAACCACAAAAGGATTTTGGTAGATCTGCTAAGCCCGTTATTGACCTTACTATATCCAACAATGTTCGGTTTCTCCTTTTAGCCACACCATTATGTTGCGGTGTGTAAGGTGGAGTCCACTAGGATACTATCCCATTATCCTCGAGATAAGTTAGAAACCCCTCATTCAAGTATTAACCACCTTGATCGATCGAAGTGTCTTAATAGTTCTATCGAGTTGTTTCTCCACTTTATGTCTAAATTGTTTGAACATTTCAAACGCTTCAAAATTGTATCTCATTAGATATTCATATCCATATCGTGAATAATCATCGATAAAAGTAATGAAGTACATAAAACTATCTCTAGCATGAATGGACATCAGACCACATACATCAAAATGTATTAGGTCTAATAACCCATTCATTCCTTCATCCTTTCCTTTAAAAGGTAATTTAGTCATCTTTCCTAACAAACAAGATTTGCATGTGTCATATGATTCATGATCAAATGACCCTAAGCTATAACTCTTGTGTAGCTTAATCATGAGTTTCTCATTTATATGGCCAAGTCGATAATTCCATAAGTAAAATGATTTTAGGTTATCTCATTTTTATCTTTTATTGTCGTTGATATTAAAAATTGGATTACACATATCTAATATGTAAATTCCATTACACAATGTAGCAATACCATACAACATTTCATCCAACTTAATTAAATAACCATTGCTTGAAAAAGTTAAATGAAATCTCGCTTTATTAAAACATGAAACAGATACAATGTTTTTAGTTACAATGGGCACATAATAGAAATTTTCCAAAACTAATTCTAGCCCACTAGGAAGATACAAAACATGTCCCTATAGCTAATGTAATAACTCTTGCTCCATTTCCTACACATAGGTCTATCTCTCCATTTTTGAGCGGTCTACTTGCTTGAGACCCTGTATATCAACAAATATGTGTGAGCTACATCTAGTATCTAATACCCAAATGTTATGATCGAAAATAGTATTTACCTTAGTGACAAGTAACATACCTGAAGTAGACGTTGGGACATCTAATGTCTTCTTTTACTTCAACGACTCTAAATAAGCTTTGTAGTTCCTCTTCCAATGTCCTTCTTTGTTGCAATGGAAGCATTGTCTGCTTTGTCTTCTCTTGGTTCCACCTCCCACTGGCTTCTTGGACTTCTTCTTCTTCTTTTGGTTCTTCTTTCGAGAACTAGAAGCAGAATCCACCAGCATCACAACCTTATTGTCTTTCCTGATAGTTTGTTAAGCTATTTTGAGAAGATTAATCAACTCAAGTATCATCATGGATATTTGGTTCATCTAACAATTAAGCACAAAATGTGAGTAAATATCAGTCAAACTAGTCATAATTAAGTCTATACTTAATTAATGATCCTTAGTGAAACCCAAACTACCTAACCTCTCAACATATCCATCCATCTTCAGCGCATACTGTTCTAGAGATGATAGCTCAACCATCATTGAACGGAAAAGCAACCTCGAGGTCTCAATCCTTACAAACCGAGCTTGCTCATCAAATAGTTCCCTCAGATGGTAGACTATGGTATGAGCATCCATAGCCTCATGCCATTTTTGCAGTTCTGGTGATATAGAGGCTAACATTATTTAGCTAGCCAACTCATTATCTGTCATCCAGTAGATTCTTATAATCTTTCTAATCTTCATGAGATGCATCGACAATAGGGGGATCAGGGAGTGGTTCATCTGGGACATATCCTAGATTTTAGGATTTGAGAACAATTCTTAAATTCCGTTGCCAATCCAAGAAATTTGGTCCTGTGAGTTTGTTGGAATCTAGGAGGGAGCATAGGTTCATACTAGAAGACATAATGACTATTCAATAACCTAGAAGCACGAGAGAAAGTATTAGAATGTACACTTAATGCATATCGATAAGGGCTTTAATCATATGTATTATAAGTCCCACTATTCTTATTCAAATCTAGAGCCCTCACTACAAATTCAAGAAAACTTACAGTTTTCCTAATGGGTTGATATCCGATATTACCAAGAATGACCTTGGGTTTGCCCAACAAGCCATCTTAGGTTAATCGGTGGGTATGATTCATACCAATTGCATTCATTTATGAAACTATTGACTTGTGCCATCAACTGTTTATTTAGCAGACTCATTTGGTAATCAACTCTTGATTTGTATACATCCCATGTATACAACCTAACTTTACCTCTATCCACGTTGACCTTAGATTTACCCAGCAAATCAATGCTGCTAGTTAGGACTAACCCATTAATCCAAAAATCTAATTTCCATGGTTTGAAGAAATTCGTGTAGAGTAGGTTTGGGTTTGCCTAATAACCTAACTCTAAAAGAACTCTGGTTCTTGCCATATCAATGGAAGGCAGAAGTTCTAATATTTCGATTGAGGGATTTATTCTTTAGTCACATCAATACTTGGATGATCTTGAATATTTATATCACATATATATGTTTAGATTATGGAAAACTCAATTGAATTGAGCCTGTGTCCATAACTACCCTTAAAATGCATCTAATGCATATATCATACAAAGGAGGTTTAATTTAGGTTATGACTTGACTATGCATCTAAAGTTCGTGATTCGATTCAACTCTTGAACCTAATCGAGTACTAGTGTTAGTTTTGGATAATCCAAATTATAAATGTGATTCAGTTAGGAACCCTAAACTTCAATTATTTTGATATCCAAATTAAACACTTTAATCCTTGTATATATGCCTTTATCTAGTCGCACTAGAAATACTATGCTTAACTTAGATTATTTCTAAATTAATTTGCAGGATTTACAAAATTCCCCTACACAAATTAGTCGTCCATAATATCCCCAGGTCATCTCAAATTTATCTAAACAATTTCAGCATATGCTAAAATTATCTTGATGGCTAAAATCATCAAGATAAATAAGTTAATCTACCAGATACTAAAGAGATCGATTTGATGTTCGAAAAATTTCTGAAACCCTAATTTCAAGCACATGCATTAAGCACGTTATTACCATCAACATAATACATATCTTATCATATAAGAACCTTATTTAGGTTTCGTAACAGAAATACAAACACTATACGTCATTAAGTAAGTCAACTCCATCAACTTTCAAAAAAGTTAACCAATGTTGACTTTGACTTTATTTAATAAATAAATCAAATTTAATTAATTTTTGAAAAATTCTAGAGGCTTATACGCATTCTAAATGTGTGTAATAAAAAATTTTAGATCTTAATTCTTAGGAATTATTTATTAATAAATAGGAAATAGCTAGCACATCACATGTGTATGACATTTGTTAGATTACATCTAACACTAGTTAACCATTACATCACGCATGCATAAGATAATTACTTAACAATATGTGTCGTGCATCTCATACATGTGGCAATATCTCATCTTGCATTTGCATGCATAAAATTTATAAAAACAATTTTTATAAAAAATAATATGGAATTTCATGCATGCATGTTCATCACATTTCCAGAATTTCCAGAACTTCATATGTGCATCAAGCTGAAACTAAATTCTTAATAAAATAGAAAATGAGATTCAATTGCATTTTATTTTTACAGAAACATAAAATAACATCTTATAAACACTTCTGAGAAAGAAAATCAGAAAAATAAGTTTTTCAGAATTATTACAAAATTTTCAAATTCAATACATGCATTCAGTTTTCCAGAAATTCTCAAAAATCAACATATGAACAGTCTGGATATTAATTCGAAATAAAATAGCAAATGACCTTCAATTGCAATTTACTTATACAGAAACATAGTATAACATCTTAAACATTTTGGAGAAAGAAAATCAGAAAAAAAAATTTTCTAAATTTTACACGAATTATTCCAAATCAACGTGTAAGTCAGTCACAACCCAGCAAACACTTTGCATATGCTCAATACATCATCTATAATATGCATAAAATTGCTTTAATACCATTGTAGGGTTAGCCATGGTTACATGCATCACATGCATGCATATGCAGTAGAAGTGTCAGAACAACCCCAAATTTCATAGAATCATAAATGAATGCAAGGATATGTAAAGAACATGAAATAACAAAACTTTTTACTTTTTGTTGCTCCTCCTTTCTTGGTTCTTCTCCTTGTTTCGGTTGTTACAAACACCAAACCCTTATTTGATCACCCAAGAACACACATAGAAGATGAAGAAACAATGCCTGAGGGTGATTTGATCATCAAACTAGATGAGTTCTAGTAGATGCTCATTTGATCATCAAGCTAGATGAGTTCTAGTAGATGCTCAAGATGATGGAAGATAGATCAAGAATCTTATTGCATACACTTTGATTTATACAAAAATTGCATGAATTGCAAGAACAAGGTTCTTGATACCTCTTTCTCACTCTAGAACTCTTCTAGAACCCTTAAGCTCTTACTTGAGTGTGTAAGAAGTGGTACGACCTCGTGTACATGAGTGAAGAACTTACTTATATACTCATTCGTGTCATCTATCATGATCATGGACAATGAGCAACGATCATAACCCTTTTAAAAAGTTGGGCTCATATTCGGTCACGATTGTGTCCTGCCTAAATTTATGCATACACACTATTTTTTTTCATCTAAATTTTTATACATGTGGACCTTAGGTTGCCAGTTATTTACTACATTTGAATTAACTCTTAATTCAAGCAAATCATGAAGGGTTTCATGATGCCAATTTATTGGAATATAAGTGGATCAACACATGAACTCTTCAATAGTTACTTATCTAACTTTTGAACCTTTCCATAGACAATTATCGTGCAATTCGTCCTTTCACTATATTATACCCCACTTGGTTTGAAGTATGGGCTATGTGTTAACTCATGCTACACTGACTACGTCACATCTAGTCCAAGTAATATTAGTTCTTATACTGTGATCTCAGTACCCTATGTGTCATTGAAGACTTTCTTCATGACACATAACTACTATAGCTAGAGACTCCCGAGTAATGACCCTAGCAAGAGACAGTGGGTATCATCTCCTTCTATCAGGAGTGGTGAATCCTTTATTTTCTACCTAGTTACTTTCGAATACTAATAACTATACCCAACAACCTGGATTAGTATCCAAGATATCCTTGAGTATCTCAAGTCTAAGGATATTTTCACTATTGCTATGATGAGATTAATCATTGACATTCAATAGATCATCCATATGATGATCTCATAGCGGGTCATTCGATGTACTTACTACCCTTAGTATGTTAACTCTAAACATTTCATGCTCACAGTTTATAAGATCCGTTGCTTGATCAAATCAAGAAGTATAATATGTGCTAGTCTGTCTAGATTAATAATGTCCTACCTTATTAATCCTATAACTAGGGATTATTTAGATGCTAACATAATTGTATGTGATAGGAATCTTATTATCATAATCTCATCATGATTTCCTTCATTCTATGTTTTGTATCAATTCAATTTAAGATCAACATCAATTCATATATAAAAGAATATCAAACTAATGAAAATGTCTTTCACTTTATTAATGAAATTAAAGTCAGTACAAAAGTGCTAAAGGTGATTGCCTTTAAAGCACTACTCTAACAAAACTAACAAAAGGAAATTAAATAAAACATCTAAAAATGATGAAAGTGATGAATTTATTGGGAGTTTGGTTCTTTGGTTCGATCTCGACCTACACCCTATTTAAACATATTCCATTGAATTGTTGTTCTTTTACCTCTTTTTAAACTATTGGTCATAGGTTAACAACAAGCTCTGTTAACCCCAATTTTCCATTAAATTATATTTAATTAAGAGACGCTTGTTAATAAACCTAGCCATTGAATAACCTAAGATACGATCTCTAGATTTAACTGGACAGTCGCATTACAAATTAGGAAAACAAACCAATCTAAGCAACAACCACATATTCTTTGGTCGGTTATGTTATCCCTAATAATTACAAACCATTAGTTGCTACAAATGAAACCAAATACATATGCATAGGATAACACAATCAATTCCTAAAGAAGATAAATAAACTACAAACTCCATGAGAAATACACTTAATCAGGTTTATATGTGTCGATGTCGCCTCCAAATTGGCATTAGGAAGCTAGCTCTCCATAGGTCTCTCACAGTTGAGAACTTTTCCCCTTCTTCTCATCGTCTCCTAAAGCTTCCCTCTTTTCCTAGCCGAAGACACCAAACTTTATGTTTTATTTTTTCCATTGCATCTCTATCTTTTTATAAAACTGGGTTAAAAAATGATGAGGTGTCCATCTTCTTATAGCAGTGATAAGTTCATTTCTTAGTCGTGAGTCCACCACTCCATTTCTATGCTTTAACTTGTCTCCTCTTCTTCTAATCTTTATCATTACTACTCTATGAAGACAAAGGATTATAAATCTGTAGAAAACAACTCAACTATTGTGCTTTCAGCTCACTTTAGCTCTTTCACTTCCGAATTGTGCCTAAAACCATATATGAACTAAAATGAGTATATTAAGCATTTTCATACCATTAATCACTAAGTGCAAAAGATTAAAGGTATATTCAATTAAACACATATAAATTTCCCCCGCACTTAGCTTTTGACCATCCTCGAGCAAAATATAAAAATTAAGATCATGGACCTAAAAACACTCACTCATTTCCCATATGTTCCAAGAATACATAATCATAAGTAAAGATGAATAACTTTTAAAAACCATAGCAAGAATTTAACATTCAATGCTTCTAGTCATGATTAGTCAACAGTCAATTCCTTTAGAAATTGAGCAATCTAATAGTAGATTTGGAAAACCTGTGTTTAAATAAGATATATTCATAGGTATGCTCAAATATCATTTATGAACATAACATTCCACAACTTTACATATCATTTCATTTCTCCACCATTAAGGTTCACATGCAAAATCATAGATCAAAGGGCTTTTTAAGGTTGTAATGTCGGCAAAGGTAAGGTGAAATGTATTTGGGTCAAGTAGCATAAAATCCATTAATGTTAGTGAAACGAAAGTAACATTCAATATATCATCAAGCACAAAAACCAACATTCACTCACAATTGTGTGCATCAACTATGATGAATGCAAAAACCATGTTTCCTAGCTTAAATTCAAGCTCTCGCACTATAAACCATATCAATCACTTATCACTCACAAAATTTGATCATAATTAAAACTTTGTAACCATAAGGACTGACCATTGAAAATAACATGCATCTCATATCCAACATACACAAGTAACCCATTCGATATAACTTTAGGAGGAAAGACTAATCATAAACAACATTTCAATACATATGCATTTCCTCCTTAATAATTTTATTTAAACATATTTTTTTTCTTTTCTTTCGCTATCCTCTTTCTCTTCTTTTTTAATATAACATTAAAATAAACTACATTAACATGGGAATTTCAATGATAAGATATAAAATGACATCCGAAAAATTATAACCATCCCATACATATTCATACCCCCACAGTTAGAATTTTTTGCATCCATAAACTTAACAATAAGCAAAAGCTTCACTAGCTTTAAGTCTTAGGTGAAACATTTGGTTAGGTTTAAAGCAGGTAAAGTGGTCAATACAAAATGAAAGGCTAATAAGGCTAGTCTGCCTTAAGAACTATGCCGTTCTCGTACCTAAAAATCGACATTTTCAATTTTGATGAGTTTTATGAACTTAGTGAGTGAACCATCCTCGATGTGCTCACTCAAATCAATCCTAAGGACAATTTATATTTCATTTCACAAACAAAGCCTATCATCAAACATTTCATATCACTTCACATTTCATCATGCTTCAACAAAGACAATTTGGATACACAATTTCGTATTTCCATTTCAGAACAATACAATTAATTCATTTCAATCATTCATATAACACATATCAATTTGTACATGCAAATGCACATGTGACTCCACTTTTATTGTTACTTTTTTGTGACCTAGCACCTTTTTAACTGTCTTGTATCTGTTACGGATATTGGGCTCATTAATAACTGTCCCATACCCATTGTCGATACCAGGCTCATTCACATATTAAGCCTATGGCTTTATGCTCATTTATGAGCTTTAAGCTCTTTTTCACTGGTCACACAAGTCACAACTCCTTTATCTGATCATGCATAATAATGTGATACATCATATCACAAAATATGCCATCAATAACATGCATTCATCATGCACAGTTATTTTTCACATATTCATTGGATCTTAATCCAGCATTCAACATTTAATTGAGTACATTTATTTTTCCCAATTCACATACACTTATGAAACAATTCCAATACAATCTCAATTATCAAACTCC
Source organism: Erythroxylum rotundifolium (assembly GCA_027563915.1). Classification (NCBI taxonomy): domain Eukaryota; kingdom Viridiplantae; phylum Streptophyta; class Magnoliopsida; order Malpighiales; family Erythroxylaceae; genus Erythroxylum; species Erythroxylum rotundifolium. The sequence goes on from JAOSBO010000002.1 coordinate 35,395,800, forward strand.
TTAGACCATCACTGTCCAGAATTATCACATTCATATCAATAACAGTTCAATAATTGAAATTTAAGCAGATACAATCAATCCTAGTGAGAAATATCTAGGTTGACTCACAGTAAGCTCTAGATAGCTATTGCCTCAACAAACCGACAATGTCTGAATGCTGGCGTTTGACTTGAGCATCTAAATCATGCAATACACCCATATTTATACACATTACTAAATTGATCAATCATATAAGTATTCAATCATACACATATGTACATGTGTTATGTTCAATACATGCTCAATTGACTTTCCCAGCTATTTATCCTTAGACACAAGTCATGATCATTCAAACCTTATCACTTGTATATGTCTAACTTGTACCTAGGTTTACACCTCAAAGAAATTTGATTATTCTAATATCTTCAAGCATACATTCACCAATCCCTTTTTCTAGCATTATATAATCACACAATATCCAATTTCTCATTCATTCATACCTAATACACCTTACTCATTCTTTTGGATCATATTTACAATCATATTAACACCTTCATTTCTATAAAACTCATAATTTTTCAGATTTAGATACTTGATATCTAACAATCCATTCTTTGGTTATAACTTCATTTAATAACCTAAACATATCAAACACTTTAATCAACTATTCAAGCATCAAACTAGGTTCATTTCAAGCCTCAATCAAGTCCAAATGCACCATAGTAAAGTTACTTATCATTAGTTGGTTCAAACATCACTCAAAAGAGAAGCGTTCATATCTAAGGCATTTCCCATTATTGTGGAGGCATTCCTATGATCGTGGGTTATGTAACATGAAAATTTCTTCATTCTTTTGTCTTAAAATTTTTCCAACCCTTACATCATATATCTAACATATATTGTTCATATTCATCATTTAAACTTCATTTCCTCATCATTTTTACCTCAATTCCATCTCAATACCATCCATAAAACAATTCATAAACTATGGTTTATCATCTATACAAAAATAAAATATAAACATATCCATTTCTTCATTAACGTTCCAGCACACATTTAACTCCATTATCATTATCAATTGATGCTTAACCTATCATCATATACGTTTCTATTAATCGAGCCATGAATGTTAATAATATACTTACTTGTTTAACCCCAAAACTCTTTAAATCATGGGTTAACCTAGCCCTTTCAAGCTCACACGATCATCAACATTTCAAGGTAGAATAGGCTAGATTTTTATCATCTATAAGAAGGCAACCCGATTTTGAGGTGACAAGTGTAGGCTTTTAACAAAAACTCAACGTGGTGAGGGTTGGTGAGACGATCATAATGGAGAGATGAAAATGAAGAAGATGAGAGCATTTAGTAAAAGTAAGAATGAAAGATAAAGATAGTTAGGTCAAGTGTGAGTGTTGTGGGTTGGTTTAAACACGTGGTGAGTAAATGCTTATTGAGTGTCATGAAATATGTCATGACACTTGTCAATTAAAGAAACAAGCTACATTTCTTATACTTATGCTACCATATGTCTCTTAATAATCAGTCAATTTGTCTCCCAATTATTTAAGCTAGTTGTCAATCAATCCTAATGCCACGTGTCACTTATTTCTACTACTATGTATCACTTATTTCTATTGTCATTTGTCAACGTATCTTGCCACTTGGCATTTTTCCTCGTCCAAAAATAACATAAATTCATAAATCTCCCAACTTTAACAAATAAATTCCAAATCAATAATTGATAACCATTAGATCAAAATTCAAGACATAATAAATCACATTTCACATCATAACCATTTTAAACCGTTTATACCCTGGAATATGCCAATTGAATGCATAAACAATCTTTGCAACGTGTAAAAAAATCAAAATTCATGTGTTTATGCTAATGATATGCATGTGAATGCAATGCACTTCATAAATTCTCAATGCTATTTCTCATGTACATTGATCTGAGGTCCTAACCCTTAGTATGAAAAAACAGGATATTATAGAAAATGTTTATTTGTTTGTTTGATCTATTCTCTCTCTCATTTTGATTGAAAACTTAAAAACAAGTAAAAACAAAAAACTACAAACATACATGCATGTAAGAAATAAATGTGAAAATGTAAAGGAAAAGAAATCAACCCCCTTGGGTTGCCTCCCAAGAAGCACCTTTGTTTATTGTCTCTAGCTCAACTCCATACTTTCCTCACATGACAAAATTATGGTCTTCAAGTATCATAGTTTGAGCTATCCCCATATGAGGTTATTTAGGATAGGGCTTTGGCTGATAATCATTCACATTTAGTATCTTCCTTATCCTCTAACTCTTAATCTCTACTGAGTCCATGGACTCTGGAAAGATCTAAAATATCTCGTCCCCTTTTTCTTCTTTATTTAATTTCTCTAACCTAAGAGGTAAAGGTAAATAGTTAGTCTTAAAAATAACTATGGGCTCAGTACTTACCTCCTAGCTAAAAGATATATCATTTTCTACTTCGAGCACCTCCTCCTCTTCTTCTAACAAGCAATTCCTTGAGTACTATTCTCAAGATTCTCAAGCTCCTCTTCACTCTGTAAGGTCTCTGAACTAACGTCACTTGGGTATCCCTCGAGTTGTAATTGTTGCATTTCTTCTCTTTATGATTCTAGGCTATCGGTAACTTCCATCATTTGACCCATCCGAATTACTAAGTTCTGGATTCTATATCCTATTTCTTGCTAAAATTACAGAGTATTATTAGTAAGACATCTAACTAAATCTTCCAAAGATGTACCTGAGTTGGAATAAGAAGTTTTTGGTCTATACAAGAATTGTTGTGCGTCTTGCAAACTATCATGGAAGTAATTTTAATGGTTATCCTATCCATAACTAAAGCTAGTACGATCATTCCAATATGAGCTATAGGATTGGGAATAAAAGTTATAAAAAACCTAGGTTATGTTATCCCTAATGATTACGAACCATTAGTCGATACAGATGAATCTCAAATATAACAATTACATATTATATTGGAATTCTAGTCATGGGTTCATACACAAACTATCAAATGATAAATAGAATATGATCACTCATACACAAAACCCAAATCCATACTTTTGGGATAGCACAATCAATTCCTAAAGAAGAGAAAGAGACTACAAACTCAGTAAGAAATACACTTAATCAGGTTCATAAGCGTTGATCTCATCTCCAAACTAGCGTCAGGAAGCTAGCTCTCCATGGGTCTCTCAGGGTTGAGAACTTTTCCCATTCTTCTCATCTTCTCCTAAAGATTCCCTCTTTTCCCAGTAAAAAAAAGCAAACTTTCCATTTTTTTACATTGTTGCATAGCTTCCTTTTTATAAAGCTAGGTTAAAAAATGATGAGGCATCTCTCTTCTCACGACCGTGAAAAGCTTCTCATGGCTATGAGTGTGTCTCATAACCATGAGTGGTGTCTCACGGTTGTGAGACACCTTGCTATAGTTGCGACACACTCACAGTCGTGAGAAGCTTCTCACGATTGTGAGACACCTTGTCACAGCCATGTCACAGTTGTTACAAGATGATTTCTTAGCTGTGTATCCCTCACTCCTTCATTTCTATGCTTTAACTTGTCTCCTCTTCTTCTAATCTTTGACACCCTTGCTCTATGAAGACAAAGGATTGTGAATCCCTAGAAAGTGACTCAAATATTATGCTTTTGGCTCTTTTTAGCTTTTTTGCTTTTGAATTGTGCCTAAAACTATATGCGAACTAAAGTGAGTATCTTAAGCATTTTCATATCATTAATCACTAAATGTAAAGGATTAAATTTAAAATCAATTAAATGTATATCGGTGTTTATTAAGTTGAATTTCATTGATTTGAAGTTTACTAGAAATCTTTTCACTTGGAGTAATAAGCAAGTAAGTAGAGATTTAATCAGGAAGAAACTTGATATAATATTAACTAATCAAATATGGATAAAGAATTTTCCTAATTCTCATACTCTTGTTGGATCTTCTTTGTGCTAAACCCAGTCTTATTTGGAAATCCAAAAATTTTCCCCTATAATTGGCCTTAATGCTCCATTAGGTTTTTCAATTTTCTCTTTGACAAGGAGGGATTCATGGAGTTGGTTAATGAGGTTTAGGATAGTAATATCTTTAGATGTAAGTCCTACCATCTTATGAGGAAACTTCAACTTCTAAGAACCAGATTAAAGCAATTCCTTAAATTTGGAGGCTCTCCTACTTCACAGAGGTTACAAAAGGCTAAGGAAGAGCTAAAGAAATCACAAAGTACTAGCTACTTTTCTCCTTACAATTAAGCACTTAAAATTGAAGAGATTAGGAAACTTGAGAGCTATAACAGGGGCCTTCTAGATCATAATTCCTTGCTTTTGCAAAAAGTTAAGAACTTATTGGCTAAAAGAGGGTGATTCAAATACTAAGTCCTTTCACTATTTTGTCCTGGAAAAAAGGAATTCTAACAAAAACCATTGCCTGCAAGCTAGTAATGAACAAATGGTAACTGATAAATCCTTAATTGAAAAGATGGTGATTAAATTCTATATTGACTTGTTAACTTCAAGTAACTTTGGTAAGCTCCTCTTGCAGGATCTAGTAGAGTTAATTATCCCTCCCACACTTTAGGAGAATCTGGAATTACTTTAATAGCTAGCTTCTAGCTAGGAAATTAAGGGATTTATGTTTTCTCTACCCAAGGAAAGTTTTAGACCCTGATGGGTACAATGCACACTTCTTTCAAAGCACCTAGAACATTACTAGCACGTTACTTGTTAAAGTTATACTAGAATTCAGGCACTTAGGGAAGTTACTAAAGGAGATTAATGCTACTCACATATGCCTGTCTCCCAAGGTTCATAATGTCAACTCCTTAAATGATTTTAGACTCCTTTCTTATTATAACATGTGTACAAGGTGATTGCCAAACTACTTGCTAACATGAGCCTTTAAAGCAAATGATTCATTTGTCCTGAGGAGCTTCATTTAAGGCATATCTACTTTAGAAAATATTTTTATAGCATAGGATTTGATTAGGGAGTTTAACACTAAAAGATCCATCAAATTCTTTGTTATTAAAGTGGATTTTCCTAAAGCATGATAGTATATGTTGGAACTTCATTTTCAGCAGTCTTAATTTCTCTCAACCCCATCTTGTAGTGTGCTCGTCAATAGATTCCCATCTAGACTTTTCAAAGGCTCAAATGGGATAATACAGGGAGACCCTCTTTCTCCCTACCTATTTGCTATTGCTAGAGAGATCCTTAACGGAATCATCAAATCAAACACTGACGGTAATCTAGATTTCACTTTCCATTAAAAATTTAAGGAGCTCTAACTTATTCACTTTAGCTTTGCAGATGATTTAATGATTTTTTGTAGTAGATCATAAATCCATCTCAATATTGTGTAAATCACTTATAGAGTTTTGTATCATGTCTAGTCTAAAAGTTAATGTTTCGAAGAATAGTATTTACTTCTTTTCTGAAGTTTCTAATTTTGACAGCTTAAAGAACATCTTTGGGTTGAATATTCAAAGCTTTCCTTTCAAGTAACTAGGAATTCCTATCCCTTCTAAGAAGTTGACGTTTCATGATTACTTACTGTTATTGGAGAAATTTAAGAAAAAAATTAATTCGTGGTATAATAGAGCTTTTTATTAAATAAGAAAGGTTCAATATATCATCTCTATACTGAATAATCTCCATAACCATTGTACCTTTCACTTGTTCACTCCTAAGAAAATCAATAAGGAGATGGAAAAATGCATAAGAAATTTCCTTTGGTTTAGGAAAGTTGAGAATTCTAAAGGAGCCGAAATCAAATGGGAACAACTCTACTTGAAGAAACATGAGGGAGGCCTAGGTTTTGTCTCAATTCAGATGATACATATAAAACCAGTAGCTAGGAGAATTTGGAGGCTTTTGAGTGATAAAGAAGCACTTCAGAGATAAAGGACAAATGAATATTACTTGAAAGATTCTAGCTTCTAGCAAATAGGTGAAAACGTAAACATTCCAGTCTTTTCATGCAAATGCTAAAGCAAAGACATATTATGTATCCTTTTATTAGAATGTAGATTGGAAATGGAGAAGATACTTCATTCTAATTTAATGAATGGGATACTTAAAGTCTACTGGTTAAGAGAGAAGACTTGTCAATACTAACTCCTAGAATATTAGTTCATACAAGTCTCTAAAGTTGTTACATAAAATGCTTAGCTAGTTCCAGGAAGGGAAGTTGATCGACTATTAAACCATTATCCTAAGTACTTGCCTAAATCCTCTATTATGGACAAAGCCATTGGTTTATTAGCAGAAATGGTAATTTTTCCAATTCTTCCTACTTAAATGCTATTAGACCCCAAGTTTCTACCATCCTTTGGTATAAAATTGTATGGAAAGGCTTGTTGATACACAAAGCATCCTTTGTCACCTAGCTGGCTGTTAGTGGGAAATTGAAAACCAATGATAAACTTAAAGGCATTGGTGATTAGATCTATGTCTTATGCAATATACTTCCTGAATCTATAAATCATATTTTATTCCAATGCAACTTCTCAACTATAATATGGACTAGAAAGCAATAAAACTTGAACCTGGTTTATCTAATACCTAATTGGGAAAGTATTCTAGTATGGAATGAAAATCAATATAAAAAAGGGAATGACAAAAATGCTTAAGCCTTTCCTTGAACTACTTTTTTAATTCTATATGGAATGAAAGAAACTAAAGAATTTTTAAGAAAACTAAAATTGAGAAGCATACAATTGTACATTGATCCTCTCACTAGATTAGATAAATACTTGTTGCATACTAAGCCATTAAAGAATTAAGTTATTCTCTTAGAATAAGATGGAAATGAGAGTAACCTAGTTTTTACATTTCTAGTAGTTTAAAAGACGATAGGCTATAATTTTAATCTCTTCTTTGTTAATTCAACCTTGTAATACTACATTTTATTGCCTTTCAAGGCTTATCAATGAAATCATTTATCTTTCAAAAAGTAAGTTCCTTTCTTATAGTGTTAAGATCTAATTAATCATCTTAGTCTTAAGTAACTTACAAATCTACTAGTCGTAACATCTAGCTCTTCCAAAGGAGATCTTAAAGTCAATTTGGAAGCTATTTAGAAGATTCCTATGGTCTAGTTTGGAAGATTTGGTCAAATTCCCTATAGTGAAATTCAAGATATTTACACACATAAAGAATATGAAAGGCTTGGCATCATTACAATTAGTACTCTTAGAAAATTGCTTTTAATTAAGAGATTGTAGAAGATATGCATATGCATTTATTAACAGGGTAAACAATTGGAAAATAAAGGAAAAAACTAGTACCTTATAAACCTTGAGATAGATCCTAAGGATGAGGAAGCAGGTAAGTCTAATTATAAAGCAAAATACTGGTGGTAGGAAGAACACATCCTTATAGTTTTATCACTAGCATGACTTAAGGTCCCTTAATAAGATTCAAGGCTTTGACAGATTAAAAGCTAATATACTAACTATAAGCAAGGTGGAAACAATTATGGAAAAGGACTCCTAGAAGTAGCCTAAAACAGTTTAAAGAGACTTTGACCTTATTAGGAATAATCTTCTAGCATACCCTCTTAACTCCTCTAAAGAGGATTCCATCCTATGTGTGAACAAGTCCATAATTTACTCAAATTCCTCCTATATAAAGTTGTTCATTAGCTCTATAAACTATGTAGAATGGTATAAACTAGTAAGTGATGCTAATAATTTCCTTAACCTTCATATTGGGGCTTACAATTAAAGGAAATTTAGGTATAACTGATAACTTACAATTCCAACAACTAGACCCTATATCTTCTTTATTGCAATACTAGAAAGAGGATATTAACCATATAGTCTTGTTTGTTAGTTTTCTAACTTCCTTTGGAACGATATATCGAATCCATGTAACATTTCTTGTCCTTACACATTATGGACAATTATAATGTTAGGGGTGGTAAAGCTTAATTATACTACTAATAGAAACTGAAAGATGTTTATATTAGCTTTTATTGTTTTAGTTTATGCTATATAGATTGAAAGAAACAATAGGGTATTCTAAAGAACTCACAATTGCTTTACCATCATCTATCACAAGCTCTTGAACAAGATTATAGATGTTTCAATGGTGAGGAACTTAAAGGAATCAATGACCACTAACTAGCTTTCTAGGTAGAGGATGCAGTAAAAACAATATGTTATCTTCATAATTGTAAACTAGTAGAATTAGTGATGTATACTTTGACATCCCCATATGATTAATTTGTTCAAGTTATAGGGGAAAACATTTTGCGTAACTGTTTTCATTTTATTAATAAACAACTAATAGACTATGTTTTGTGCCCATATTTAGTACTTTTTATTTTTTATTCGAGATTTTTAAGTTGTTTTCAGTATTTATCCTATTTCTAGTATGTTTTTTTATGTCTCAATTAAATTCATAGATCAAAAGGAGAAGAATTTGGATGAAACCGGGGTAAAAATTAGAAGAATTAAAGCTATTTTGGAGGAACACATTTGTGTGAAGATGTACACACCTATGTGAGTAACATATACAATCCTGTATGGGATTATGTAAGTGACTGTGATTGTGTAAAGCTTTGATGATCTTGTTTTTAGCTATGTGAAGATACACACCTATGTAATTAATATACACAGTCGTGCCCCATACCCATCTAACTGACTAGAAATATGAAAAATAGTAATTTTGAGGTATATTTTAGATACACGACGGAACAATTATTACAACTTAATATGAAACATTCATGCTTCATCTAGATTTCTAGAATAGCCATAAAATAAATATCAACATCTTGTAGATGTCCTTATGAAAGGAATTTCTTTATATGAGTTTACACTCCATATATTTAAAGAGCAAGGTGTTTTATCTAGATACACCTAGCCAAAGAGAAGGAAGAAGAAAAGAAACGGGAGAAGGAAGATGAGATAGAGGAAGACGAAGAGGAGGAAGCAAATAAGTAGACTATTAGGAAATTATAGGTAGTGATCTTAAGTACGGAGAGATCTTATTTCCTATAAGATAAACTATCAGAGTCAATTGAAGATTTAGAGGGTATTATTATTCCTTGTTATATTGACAATTTTTCACTAAAAAAGGCTTTAGTAGAGTTAATTGGTTTTATTAATTTGATACCTTATATCCTTATTGCCTAGTAGCATAAGGCCTATTTGTAGGCTACTGAACTTTTTGGTGGGAAAACGGGTGGACATAAGTCGCTAAGTTTAAATCTAGGATAAAAAAAAGACTTCTTAAGAAGTCTAGATATAACACCTATAAAGAAGCACTACTTAGGAGGCAACCCAATAGTTATGATAGTTTTAATTGATTTGATTATTTTATAGTTTTAGTTTAGGATTTCATTGATTTATGTATGTTTTATGTTAGTTTATAGAGCATCCTTATTTGGTTTTGCCTACCTTTTTATGTTTATGTTATATGTTATTTGAATCTTATGACTTTGAGTGAAAATGTTTAAATTTTTAAGGAATTTTTAGGTATACAATGTCATATACATGCCCAGTGATCATGTAGGTCACTAAAACCATATACAACATATAGAAATGAGATTTTTATATACATGCCCATGTATATCAAAATCTAATTTCTGCATGTTGTACACAATTTTCATGTATATAAAAATATCATTTCTACATATTGTACATGGTTTTAGTGACCTCTATGATCACTGTACATGATTGGGTAAATTCCTAGAAAATTTAAAGAATTTGGCACACGATTTTTAGACACGGTCATGTACGTTCCTAAAAATTTTAAAGATTTTAGCACATGGTCCCACGCCCATGTATATAAGTCAAACATTCACAAATACTTACACGATCGCCAACACCCTGTGTATGTGATCATGTAAGTTTGCAAACACACAAACACCTGTGAACTGAGTCACACATATACAATTAAATGATCATGTAAGCTTGTGACACCTTTAAAAAATCTAGTTCTCCTTATTTTCTCCCATTTTTTCTCCTCTTCTACCACCCCTCTACTATGCCTCTCCCTTCTACAACCTAGCCCAGACTTTTGAAATGATTTTAAAAACATTTTAAGTAAGTTTTTCTTGCGCTTTAGGTGAATTACACTCAAATTTATGGATATCTTTGAAAATCTTAGGGAATATTCTTCCCAAAGTTGCTCAGTTACGAAATTGCTCCATTATAAGGTAAATTTACCTAATTTTCTCCTTGTTTTTCAATTCTAAGGCGAATTTAATTCTTTTCTTTATGAATTATTGAATTAATTTTAGTTAGTTGTAGATTGGAAGGAATTTGAATTTGATTAAGTTAATTTTGCTCACTGGGTTATGAATTGTGATGTTTTTGTTAAATTATGTATAATTTTTTGCTTTCTAGTAATTAGTTAGCATTTGTTAGTTTAATTTCATATCCAATTCATATTTTCCATAATTTAGGTTTTAATTGTGTGTAGTATAGGATCAATCAATTAATTATTTAATTTAATTTTGAATTTTTGGAAATGCAATAATTACATAATTAGTTAATTTTGTTTTTTAATTGTTGACCAAGTTTTACAATTAGAAAACCCCTTAATGTTCTGCAAGTGCACGGGTCGTAAGCATAGTATTTGAGGTGTTGGTCCTACAAGGAATTAGCTAAACTAATTGAATCCTAATTTTGTCAAGGTCTAAAAATTGTAATTAAAATCAAAATAAAAATAAGCAAAAAAAATTAAGCAATTGGATATGGATGCAAAAAATTAAGCAAAAAATTCTAAAATTAATGCAAGGAAATCAAAATTGAGCATAAGCAATTCACACTTAAGAATTCACACAAGACAAGATTAACCAATTATGAGAAGAGGGGATTCATTCTATTGTCAATTGCTAATTTACTTAATTTCGAGTTAATAGGTATCGATCCTAAAATTTCACAAGGTTGATTATCCTCTCGATCGACCTAATCATTAAATTCTAAATCATAATCCTTAATTGAATTCAAATTTCTGAATTTGCAATTTCTCAATTAACAAAACAGCCCACATTCCAATTGGTTCTTAAGCACTCTAATAGGCAGCGGTCGAAGTTGAAGCTTAAAGAGGTGACTGAGAGAGTTTTGAGTTGCTGCAAATTATGGAGAGAACAAATTATAAGAGGTTGTCTCTTATTTAGATAGCTACTATTTCACTAGGGTTGCAACATAGGGATGTTATTGAGATTGCCGAAATTGGGTTTGGAAAGACTGTTGCTTTTGTATTATGTTGACTTAGATTTTGGAGTGAGAATGACGCTAAAGGGTCTTATGTTGTTGTTATGGTTGTGAATCATAAGACACATTATTATAAAAATTTTAGTTTGTTTATGGTTAATTTGATTATATTTTTAATTATAATTAATTGAATTAATTAGGATTTAAGTTAAATTTAAATGAGTAGGACTTCTAAGAATTAATTTAGTTAAGTATAATTTAGGTTTAATTTAAATTAGTGAAACCCACAATTTCTATATGACGTTGTGGGTCTACTTAGACCATAAAAAACAAAAAATATCATATTGATAGATTTGACACTTAATTGATGAACTCTTATCCCCATTAAGAATTTTTTCAATTTAAGGTTAAATTTGAATGGCTTTTGAAACATTATTCTTTTTTATACTCCAAAATATTAAGATTTAATTTATATTTTAATGCAAATATTATGGTTAAAAATGTATTTTTGGATTTTTTTGACTATTTAGTAATATAATGAATTTGAAGTTAAATTAAACATCTTGTTGAGTTAAGAGAAATTTTGTTAGGCTATTGAGGAATCAAATTTTTTTTCTCTATTAATTATATCTAATAATCTTAACAGTTACAATGGGCCTATACCTTTCTCATTATATTTAGAAATTTTACTATAAAGAATGAGTTTTGTCTAGGGTAATTCATTTTAGTTGCATCATGAATTTTTTTTGAAAAATTAAGAAAATGTTCATTTACAAACCTAACCAAGGGTATAAGTATAAAGGATCACTGTTGTTTATAGTTGAATCTAATTTTGATTCCTTACAAAATATCAAAGAGTATAACTTCCATTTGAAGTTATTAATAACTTAATTCACTCAAGATTTAATCTTTTCTTCATTAAAGAGCTCATAGAGTCAATGGCATTATGTAGCTAGTATTTCTCTAATCTAGCAACAAATTTTGTGAGCCAATGGATACTTATTTATAGTGGTGCCTCTAAAAATTTTGTACTTTCTATCTTGTTATATGGAATAAACACAGAAGTTGAAGAACAAAATTAAGGAAGCATAGTCCCTTCATATTTTCCTACATTACTGATCAGCCTAAAATAATTTGTTTTTCCAATTTGTCTCTTGACATCCCAAATCCAAAATTTGTTGCATCTTTGACCAAATTGCAATAGTTTACTAACAATAGAAGAAAAGATAGGAAGTTATTTCAAAAGCTTGATTGTATAGAATGCATAATTGATCAATAGAGCCATGGATCCTATGATTAGTTCTTAATCGAACATTACAATAAGAAAAGTAATAAAAGAAGCTTTTGGTATTAAGATTCTCCTCCAAACTTTATTATACCACTAAATATTATAGCTATGATGTCTGAAATGATTGAGACAAGAGGAGTTGCTAAAGACTATATTGTTGTCTAGTAGCCAAATTAGTCTATCCATCACATTAAGATTGGGAAGATATTGGATAGGTAATTCTCTATTTTGTCAGAGCCATTGAATTTACAAAACCATATGTCCTTATGAATTATCTATTTAACCCCTAGCACTAAAGGGTATTCTTATTGTAAATTGAGTGAGCTCATCTCTTAAGATTATTGGAATTTGGTTTACCCAATTATCAAATCAAAACTAATAATCCTTTTCATTTCCTACCATGACTTTAATGTATAGATAAATTAAATCCCTTTTCCTCTTCATCTATATAAAAGTCCAGGATTGTTATTTCTTTTCTACAATCTACCAAAAATAGTGCTCTTTGAAATAATTTTTATTCACCCATTTTGACTATAATTATTCCTTGTCACTATGTACTCTCCAAATCCTTTTAGAAACGAGAGTTAGTTGAATTAAATGTAAAAATAACAATCTAATTCCTCCCTCTTGCTTTTTCTAGCATAGTTCTTCCTATTTCATCTTATCACCTTTAAACTTTTTTTGCTTTTCTTAACCTTAAAAGTTTCTAATGCACTTCTTTAGCTCCTTGTTTATCTTCTTAGGCAAAAAAATATAAGTTCTCTAGTGAATATACAAGTTTCTTAGGACCGAGAATATAATTTGTAATCTTCCAGTTAATAAAAGAAATATATTCTTCCAAACACATATTCTCTTCTTGAACATGTCCAAAAGGGGTAAGCAGTCTCGGTATCTAGGTTTTTTGAGGTGATTGAAACCCCTAGGCACTTGAAAGTACGTTATATCTCTTAATTTGATTAAATCATGCACATCAGATGAGAAATATATTTTCCTCTTCTGTTTATTTTTTCACAAACCTGAGTACCCATAAAAATAGTCAAGAGAATTAATCATTAAAGCCAAGGTATTATGTTTAGCTCTACAAAACATGATGAAATCATGTAAAAAGGCAAGGTGTGTAAGCTTCAAACCATTGCATTTATAATGATAGATAAATCTAGAATAGTGGTGAATGTTCCTCTAAATCATTTTAGAGAGCGCCTTCATTGAGAAAGTGAATAGGTAGGGGCTTAAAGGATCCCCTTACCTTATTCCTTTAGACCCTTTGAATATCTTGCTAGGATTACCATTGATTAGTACATTTTTTGTTAGTGGTGCATATGTAGGCTTTAATCTAGCTTATGAACTTGGTTAAAAATCTAAACCATTTAGGACTAGAAATAATGAAGTTCCATTGTGAAGTATCAAATGCTTTTAAGAAATCCATTTTAACTGCAGAACTCTTTATAAGCATGTTTTTCTCATAATGTTTCATCAACTCCTACACCATGAAGATATTGCCAGATATAAATCTAGCTGGTATAAAAGCTCCTACTTAAAGTGGATTATACGTATCAAGGGATCCCTTAGTTTACTTATTATAATCTTTTAAGATTACTTTATATGCAGTGTTGCTGTATGAAATAGGACAAAATTCCTTTAATCTACTTTCATTTAGAGCCTTAAGGATTAAACAAAGGTGAGTGTAATTCAACTCTCTCATCATTTTACCATTGGTAAGAAATTTATGAACCATCTCAGCTAGTAACTCACCTGTGACAGACTAACTAGCATAGAAGAAACAGGCACCAAACCCATTAAAGCCAAGAGATTTCGTCAGATTAAGGCTAAAAAAAATTTGTTTAATTTTTTGAAGTGAAGTTAGTATTACAAGATTCTCATTTACGTCCTGAGAAAGGGCATTTAAATTCCCAATTAGCATATCTAAGTCCACCCTACCTAATGATCTTGTTAAGCTTGATCCTATGAGATCCGTGTAATAATTCAAAATCATATCTTCTATTTTCTTTTAGTAGTGCACACATAGCCTTCTTCATCAAGTAAACTTTTGATTTTATCATAATTTATCCTATAATAAATGATATTGTAGAAGTTTCTGGCATTGGATTCACTCTCCTTTTGCTAATTGATTTTAGCCTTCTGTAGCAATAGAGAATTATGATCTTGTAATGCATTGTTGTACTCCTTTACCTTCCTGATTTCCAATGATTTAAGAATTTGGTTACTATGGTCCTAGTAACAATCATCCTTGACTTATCTAAGGCTTTCTTTTGCACTTAGCAACCTAGATGTTGTTAAAGGGCCTCTTAACTTATGGAATGATTTCATCTTTTCCTTTACCAATTTAAACTTCCTCATGAGCTGGAAAGCTTTACAACTAGGAATCTCTATCTCCTAAGCCTCTCGATAGGTGTAGATTATATTATGTTTTTAAAGTTTTTAAGTATTTCTTAGAATATTATCATTTTATAGGCTTAGAATTATGTTATTCTTAATGTTTGTATGTATTCTAAGTGTATGATTGGTTTAAAGCAAGAATTGCATTTTAATTTTATGCTTCAAAAGGTGTTTGATATCTTTGTAAGTGTTTGGAATTAGGAAATTAAAGAATGAAGAAAATGAAGGAAGCTTGAAGGTGTCATGATTGTGCATAATTGAGCATGATTATGACAGAGAGGATAAATCTATAAGCATGATTGTGACTCCCATTTGATGATCGTGAGTCCCATATCATAATCGTGACAAAGAGTTTCCAAACGCGAGGTTTTTCATCTGTTTTAAGGTTTTGAAGAATGAAGAAGATGAAGCTTGAAGGTGTCATGATTGTGTATAATTGAGCACGATCATGATAGATAGGCTAAACCTAGAAGCATGATCGTGACTCCCATGTCATGATCGTGACAGATTTTCCATACATAAGGTTTTTGGTCAGTTTTAAGGTTTTGGGCATTCTTCAGATCTATCAAAGTGGGGAAAACCTATTTACACTCCCAGGACCCTAACACACTATTTAAGAATGTGAAACTCAACCAAAAAAGGTAGTATCCAGTACATCAAAGTGAATTAAAAGTGGGAAATCAAGAAGAACGTCAAAAAATTCCAATATTCCAGGTCGAGGCGTTAAATAGTTTTTTCTCTTTTCCTTTTCGTTTCTTTCATTGTCCTTGATGTGTAACCTCATTTCCTTGATGTTAATCATGTCTACAGAGTTCTAAACTTAGATTAGGAACTCTTCGAGATTTTTTCTGACTTTATTCATTGCTTATTTCAATGGATACTTAAATGTTTGTGATAATTGTTCGTGCATAAACTTGACAATAAATTGATAAGGTGAGTCAAAATTAATTAATGTTAGATTGTACAACAAGAGTTAACAATTTAATAGACTCATAATTATCAAATTAACAATCACTCGATGAGAGTTCTTGTTTCATAAATTGATTGTCCAATAAATAGCTCCAAATCTAATTGAAAACACTCGGGAAAGTTTTGTGAATCGAAAGGTTACAAATCTAGAATTTTCCGACTCAATGAAGGTTAATTGACTAGATATTGGGGAAGAGTAATTAATAACTTAGGAAATCTAGGATCAAACACATAATTGAATCAAAAATAGTAAAGGAAACAAAATAAGGAAAGAATAAGTCCTAAGAATTCAATGTTGATCAAAACCTTAAATTTAATTGGCAGCTCAGTTGTTTTCTAAATTGTTTTCTTTTTTATTATTTGTTTTGATTTCAGTTATTTATTTTTATTCAAATCACATTCTAAATACCTCATAAAAAAGTTAGGTTCAAATTGTTAACCTTGCATAATCCTCATAGGAATAACAACCTTATATACTACAAGATACAATTCGTATTCTTACAATGTATTGAGGGTTTTATCAAATAACAAACTTGCTCACCAATTTTTTTAGCATCGTTATTGGGGACTAAGTTTTTGGTACCATTTTTGGTGATTTTAACATTAGAACAATTTGAACACCTTTGATTTAAGAAAAATTTACCCTTTCATATATGATTGAGGTACCCAATCCTAAGAAATTAAATAGAAAAAAGAAGAAAATTTGAACGTAAATTAGAAGACACATCAATCTAGACATTATAAGGCAAGAATGAGAAATCCAAAGAGTTAAACACCAAGAAGAGACAAAAGAACAATTGTAAAGGAAATACATCACAAAGAGCAAAGGACCCTTATGGACATAATAAGACTAGGGTTCAACACTTATCATCAAGGAATTACTTAACCACCCATGCAAGTGACACATCATCTACTAAAAGAAATAGTGAACAATAGTTGTACAGCAACCAACCTTCTCGAATCCAAAAAGAATGATTGTTGTAGATTCAGTGACAATATTGCAAGCTGAGATCATCAACCTAACCCTAGAACTGATCAACCTGATAACCATCTCTTTCTTTCCACTCAAAGCAATGTAGCATAGATGTGAGCTGTGCAGACAAGATATACATATCATGGTTAATTGCTTCCTAGTGGAAAATAAAAACGTGTAGTAATATAACTTTGTGGGAGCACAATATGGTTAAAAAGGTAATAATCCTTATTCAAATTCATATAATAGTGGATGATAGAACCACCTGAATTTCTTTTAGTCTAAAATTATAGGAACGTAATTAAGAAATAAAGCTCCAATAAGATCTTAGCAAAATGAGTCCAGTTTATAGAATTCAAATATGGACAAATTAATGGACAAGCTTATGAGTATGGAAGGGAAATTCGAGCAATTAGCAAACAATTATACCTCTTCCATTCACAATCTAGAGGTTCAAGTGTGGGTTAGTTAGCTAATTCATTCTCTACGAGAAGTTTGGAAAGCCTTCCAAGTAATATAGAAGTACATCCAAGGGAGAAATTTAAGTTTATCACACTTAGGAGTAGGAAAAAGATAAAAGAACCAACAGAAAAACAAGCTAAATCTCACTTACAAGACCAAAAGAAGAAGAAAAAGGATAAGAAAAAGAATGAGGAGCCTCCATACATTCCTCCTCCTCCATATCCACCGAAAATACCATTCCCACAAAGACTTCGAAAGAATGAATTGGATATAAAATTTGCAAAGTTCGCAGAAAAGCTAAAAAATTGCAAATCACCTTACCCTTTGTGGAATCTTTAAAGAGCATACCCATTTATGTAAGGTTTTCAAATACATATTATTAAGAAAATAGACTTGGGATGATAATAAAACGATCTTTGTGACGGAAAGTTACGCCTTGTTAATTACCAACCATATGCCCTCATAGTTGACAGATCCAAGGAGTTTTATTATACCCTGTGCTGTTGGTAATTTAGAATTTTCTAAATGCTTATGTGACTTAGGTGCAAGTATTAATCTTATTCCTTTGTCAATTTTTAAAAAAAATGAGGCTAAGAGATGTGAAGCTAAATTGTATGCTTGTTCAGTTGGTGGATCATTCAATAAAGAAACCATTTAGTGTGGTGGAGGATGTGCCTAAAAAAGTGGACAAATTTATCATTCTTGTGGATTTCATCATGCTAGATTTTGAAAAGGATCAAAACTATCCACTAATTCCTGGTAGTACCGTTTTTAGCTCTGAAAGAGCTTTGGTAGATGTTAATGAAGGCAATCTCATCCTTCGTACTAGAGATGGGTAAGTGAAATTCAATATGAATAAGGTATTAAAGAATTAGAAGGAGGGAAGCTCATTCATAAGATTTGATATGGTAGAATCTTTAAAGCAAGAGGAAAAGGAACAGATGAGAGAGGACACAAAGCTAGAAGAATATAAGGAAGTCTCTATTCAAGAAGCAAATGAAGAACAGGGAACAAGGGTGAATGAGGAAGAAAGACAATTCAACTTCTTACAAGACAAACTACTGGATTCAACACATGATTCAGGGAGTTTCATTATTCCCTATTTTATTGACAACTTTTTACTAAAAAGGATATTACTAAACTTAATTGGTTTTCTTAATTTTATCAATTTTTCCTTTTTATTATATTGCAACATATAGCTTATTTATAGGCTACAAAATTGAAATTGGGTGAAACGGGTAGATGTAAGCCACTCATAACATACCTAAATTGAGCATAAACGAGAAGAGCAAGTCAAGCTAATGATGTGAAAGAAGCATGACTTAGAAAGCAACCTAATAATTAGGATATTTTTATTATTTTATTTTACTTTATTTTATTTTATTATTTTTAGTTTATCTTTTGGCACTTTGTTATTTTTATTTTTATGATTATTTTGTGGGGAGTGAATTGTTGAAATTTTATGGCACAGAGTGTCTCTAATTCCATCACTCGCACCATCACTGCTGAATTGCTCTAAGTATTCTTGCTCAAACTTTTTTCTTTGTTATTATTTATCTTTATTTGCATTGATTTGTTTTCCACATTGATGACAATGTGTTGTTCAAGTGTAGGGATGTATATGTAATTGCTTATCATGTGTGTATAAATTTTGCATTTCTATATATCAATTGTGTGTGAATTTTACAATTGTATAATTCTTTTATATAATTTTATGATGTGTGCATTGTCTGAGTGTTAATGAAAAGAATTGAATGGAATTAGGTTAGCTTTCAACATGTTCATTAAATTTTAAAGTCATAGTAAATTATGAATTTTATGTTTTAAGTATCTTTGGGATGAATATGCATGTTAATTAGGATATGAGACCTATTCCTTCACTTTATGACTATTGTTTGTATACATTTATGATTATAGTCAATTGAATTGGTTAGCATTATTAGTACCCTCTCATGAGAATGATTAACTAAGAAGAAATGAGGTGGGCTAAGAAATTAAAACAAAGTATGTTATAAAATATTAAATAAAATAACTATACCGCTGACCCTTTTTAAGAAATGTGGGTTAAGAATAGAGCTGAGAGTTAGTTGAGAGTTATGATATAGCCGAGTAACAAGGGGCATTCATGAAAAAAATATTTATCTTTGCATCAAAAGGCTAGAATGACACTCCAACCAAGCTAAATAAACAATGTGACCTAGTTGAGTAACCGGGGGACATTCATGACAAGGTGTTTGCCTTCACGTCAAAAGAGTAGGTTTATCATTAAAGAAAATAATAAATATTTTTACAATAAATAAACCTACTGATCTTTTAAAAATAACAAGAATTCTTATAAAAAGTTACTTGATGATAATTTTCCCTTTTTATTGATCAATAATAATAAATGCGTACTTAGAAATGCCATAGGTGTATGAATAGGATGTTAATATTTTGATTGATATGTATATTCAATTTAAAGAACTTAAAATGAAAGGAATAAGCTAGTGTGTTGGCACATTTTGAGTGATTGGTTTTTTATTTTAAGTTAATTTCATAATATTTGATGTCATCGTATCATTATTGTGTTGTTCTATGATTGTATGTTTATCTGTTTATATATTTTGTTTGTTTGTGTTTTAAGTTTTGCTTAAAGACAAGCAAAGGTTTAAGTATAAGGATGTCGATAGGTGTAGATTATATCATGTTTTTAAAGTGTTTAAGTGTGTTTTTGAAAGTATTTCTTAGATGATTATCATATGTATAAGCTTAGAATTATGTTATTATTAATGTTTGTATGTATTCTAAGTGTTTGTTTGGTTTAAAGCATGAATTAGATCTTAGTTTTATTATTCAAAAGATGTTTGATGTGTTTACAAGTATTTGGAATCAGGAAATTGAAAAATGAAGAAGATGGAAAAAAAACTTAAAGGTGTCATAATCATGCACAATTGAGCATGAGCGTGATAGAGATGATAAACCTAAAAGCATGATCATGAATCTTATGTCATGATCGCAGCAGAGACTTTCCAGGTTTTTTAACTATTTTAGGGTTTCGGGGCATTTTTGGAACCGATCAAAGTGGCAAAACCCTATTTACACCCTCAAGATGCTAACATACTATTTAAGAATGTGAAACTCACCTTTAAAAAAAGGCAGCAGCCATTGCATCAAGGTGAATCAAAAGTGGGAGAACAAGAAGAACATACAATAATTCCAACATTCCAGATTAAGGCATTAAACAGTTTTTCTCTCTTTTACTTTTTGTTTCTTTCATTATCCTTTATGTGTAATATGATTTCCTTAATGTTAAACATGTCTATAGAGTTCTAAAATCATATTAGGAATTATTATGGATTTATTTTATGACTTTATTCATTGTTGATTTCAATACATACTTAAATGTTTATGATAATTGTTCATGCATAAACTTAACAATAAATCGAGAGAGTGAGTCAAAAGTAATCAGCATTAGATTGTAAAATAAGAGCTAACAATTTAGCAAACCCAAAATTATCAAATTAGCAATCATTTAAAGAGAGATCTTGTTTAAGAAATTAATTATCCAATAGATAGCTTCAGATCTAATTAAAAATGTTACGGAAAGTTTTATAAATCTAGAGGTTGTAAATTTGGAATTTTCAAATTCAAGTAAGGTTAATTGATTAGATCTTAAGAGAGAGTAATCAATATCTTAGGAAATCTAGGATCAAGGACATAATTCAATCAAAAATAGTAAAGGAAACAAAATAAGGAAAGAATAAGTCCTAAGTATTCAATCTTGATCAAAACCCTAAATTTAATTGGCAGCTCATTTGTTATTTGATTTATTTACTTTATTTTATTTTTTTAATTTATGTTATTTATTTTTATTCAAATCACTTTATGAATATCTTAGACAAAGTTAGGTTCAAATTTTTAAACTTGCATAACCCTTGTGGGAACGATAACCTTATATGCTATAAGTTATGATTTGTATACTTTTGGTGTATTAAGGGTTTTATTAGATACCTAGTTACTATGATCGTAGTAACAATCATCCTAAACTTTTCTTAGGATTTTTTCTTTTCACTTAGCAATCTTGATGTTACTTGAGGGCCTCCTAACTTGCAGAATGCTTTCATCTTTTCCTTTACTAGTTTAAACTTCTTCAAGACGTGGAAAGCTTTACAACTACGAATCTCTATCTCCTAAGTCTCTTTAACAAGTTTTAAGAACCCCTCTTCTTGGGAAGGAAGTTGAAAAGTCTGAAAGGGGAATTAGAGGATGGAAAAAAAATAAAATTATGAAGTTCAGTTAGAGAATGATTAGTGCATAATGGCGCTCCAAAGAGTAAAAGAACTAGGGAATGCCATCCTCCAAAGTTGTTTTATGAAAACCTTATCTAGTTTCTTCCTGATGAAGAATTTTCTTATTGTTTATTACTCTAAGTAAAATGATTTCAAACATTTGTAAAAAAAAGAACTAATGAATATGTTAGTGCCAAAAAAATTTGAACAAAGGATTTTTAAAAGCATATAAAATCTTCCAAAGATTACAACATGTAATAAAAAATTATAGTAAGTCTTTAGTGGTGCAAGATAGAGTTGATTAATCCTCAAAATGTCCAGCTATCACTATAAGAAAATTGCAGTTTAGCGACGGAAAATACCGATGGAATAACCAAATATTCCATCGGTATTAAGATTACCGACGGAATATATCGACAGTGTGAAAACGTCGTTGATACGGCCATAGCTAACTTTACCGACGGAAATTAGGCTAGCGTCGCTAAATTTACCGACAGAATGATACCTACTGTCGGTACAGTTTATCGACGGTCAGATCAATTTTCGTCCGTAAATTCGCGACCGAGCTTTTCTTTCTATCTGCAAAGTTACTAACGGGCATCGACCTATCATCGATAAATTGGCTTCAAGTTTACTGATGAAAATTTTTTCCGTCGGTATAAACGATGACATTATACCGTCGGAAATTTGCTTCTCCGTCGGTAATGGTTTTCATTTATTTTTTAAAATTTATATTTTCATTATATTTAATGATAAAACGTTTCATTTAATTTGTTAATGATTGTAACATATAAATTATATTTAGAATAGAAAATAATTGATAATAAATATTTAATTTTGTTAAATTTAAATTTTGAATAATAATTAAAAATAAAAATATCTTAATTTGTAATAAAAACATTACATTGTTAAAAACGTTACGTTATACAAAGTAAATGACCAAATAATACTATTGATCGGAAGCTAGTGGATCGTCTAATTGGTCTGGTGACCTGCCCCTGGCCTTCAACTCGTCCATCTCTCGACGAAGCTGAGCCATCTCGCCCAATGACAGTTGCTGTGCAGCTATGGACTGTTGTTGTGCAGCTATCGTCTGTTGCATTTGCTTCAGCAATGTCTGCACTGTGCTCTGAAGCGCCTGCACTTGAGAGTTGTCGCCCCGCCTAGTAGATGCAGCTGTACTTGACGTGGAGGATTGCGAATAACAAGTATTCGCAAATGACCCTAAGCCGAAGATCCTCCCACGACGATCCCTACCACCAACTGCTTCAAAGTAACTGTCGGTCTCATCAACATTTTCAGATTGCTGAGACCGCCGCTCAATAGTTTGTTGTATTTGGTCCTATCATAAAGCAATGTTTATATATTAGTATGTGATAATTATGAAGCATAATATTAATATTAAATCATAAATTTCACTTACATTTACTTCCCTACAACGTTCGTTGAC
>JAOSBO010000002.1:35450504-35463291 GCA_027563915.1 Erythroxylum rotundifolium
TATATAAGTGACAATAAAATAGCAGTAGCAGTAATCTAATAATAATATCAGATTGCAAAACATCAAGAGAATTGCACTAATAAGCACACAGATAATCATGATTTATAAAAATCAATTTCTCTACACATTTTTAGTGCAAAATCATTAATAATAGTATCAAGATCAATATTGTCGAACATATCCTTCTTGATACATAAAATAGCTAAGTCATTAAATCTTTCTCGTGACAATGATAACCTCAAGTAGGTTTTCAATAATTTTAACTTTGAAAAACTTCTCTTAACTGATGCTATAGTTATAAGTATGGTAAATAGAATTTGATAAGCAATTGAAACATTTTGATAACAATCTGCACCTTAACAAATTCAAAATTTTCTACTGATGGCATTAACGCATTTCGCAAAGTCATCTGCAACATTTTTAATTCAGATAAAAGATAATTTAAATTCACATCTGACACAATATTATCATGAGAAAAAGTATTTGTAAAATTAATGCAATATTTTCTTAATTCATTATCATCTAACAACTTCGTTTCTTTGAATTAAATAAAAATCCAAAAATATCTTAAAATGTTGTTAATTATTCTAATCTATTCTTCAACGAAGCAATTTCTATATACACAACAACTAGAAAGTAACTAACTCCAAAAGAATCATCTACTAGTTATATTTCTCCATCATGATCATTTTCATCAAAATGTCTTTTCCTAATAATACAATATCTAGTTGGAAATGTAGACTCTACATTCATCTCATGTGCAAGACTTTTAGCAATATTCAAGCTAAAGGCAAACCCTTTATTTCTATATTTCTCAAAAAATAACATCACAGCTTCTAATTTTTCTATGGTAGCGTCCATGCACATGGATTTAGACTACAACCATTTACCAACCAAACTTTCCACTTCACTCTTTAACTTGGCATCATCACGAGACCTAGATAATTTCATCAAAGTTAATCTTATTTGAGGAGCTTGAAATCTAATAGTTTTGACACTTTTATTCGACTCTCTAAATAAGTATTAGACAATAATTTCATGGTTAAGCCCAAAACATTATCAAGTAAAACCTTCCACCTTTTAAGATAACTTGAAAATAATGAATATATGCATTTCACAACTCCAAAAATGAAACAGTTTTAACAAAAAAAAAGTTTCATATCACTAAAAGTAAGATTAAGATTATGACAAGCATATGGAATATGTAATGCTTGCAAATTTATTTCAAATAATCACCTTTGAAACCCCTTAGTGTTTTCCCTTTATATTAAAACCATTGTCATAACCCTGACCCCTTACATTATAAACATTAAGATTAAGAGACTTAAATGCATTCAATAATTCATTGAAAAGTCTAAATATAAATGTGTCACCTACCTTCAAGAACTTTGAAAAGTACTCCTCTATTTTTATTTTTATTTAACATAGTCATACATTACTAATAGACTCATTTGTTCTTGATGGATCAAGTGTGGGGTACAATTAAGAATACCATAAAAGTATTTTTCCTTTTAGATGATCCTTATGATAGAACTTATAACACTATGGACCAAAAGAGAAATCAACTTATTTTAAAATTTTTGACCAAGATAATGATGATAAATTTCATGAATTTGAATGTTAGGCCCCGAAAACTTTTTTTTGTAAGCATGAACTGAATGAATTTTGTGTTCATGATGGGTAAATCATTTTTAATTGGAGTTAATTATTATGTCAAGTTTACGAGGATTTATTTCATGGATTTGTAGAAATTTAAAGTATTAAGTGGAAGAATTAAGATTAAGTTAGACTATAGCATGGTATAAGTTAAATTGAAGAATTAAGGATACATAAGGGTATTTTTGGAAGATGACCTAAGGTTAGAAGCACTAAGGCATTAAGGAATGGTAAGGTAGACTTTTCTCACCCATTAAGGGAGAATGGGAAGAGGAAAAGATTGTCTAGTAAATAAGAAGACCTAAGAACGTTAATGAAGAAAAGAAGGAGATAAAATCAAAATGTAAAGGAGAGAGAAAGAAGAAGAGGGGGTTGGTGAAATTAGAAAGAAGAGGGCTTTGAACTAGGTCACGAAATTTCTTAGTCTTAAAGAGAGAATTAAAGGTTACTCAAGAGGGAAAAAAGAAAGAGGAAGGGAAGAGCTTCCTTAGAGCCAAGAATCTCAATAGTCGGTGAAGATTCAAGGTAAGTCACTTTAAATCTCTTGGAGCTTTGAAGGGTTTTGGTTCAAAGAGCTTGGGAAATGTATGGGTTTAAGTATCCTAGAGTCAATTTCACGTTTTAATTATATGGGTTCTCAAATTGAAATTCCTATTGAATGAGAACTTGGTTTGTTATAGGAAATCAAACAAGCCCGATTCAAGACTAAGAAGAAAGAAAACATTGAATTTGGATTGTCAAGCGTCTTAGGTGGGTAAAATATTTAGGGTTGTTGTGTAATTGGGCAATCCCTTGCCTATGTGTATGTATGTGTTTTTCATGAAATTGTTATGTTTGAAATTGCAATAATTGTGCATATTTGAAATTGCATGATGCATTGTGATTATGTTATACCTTGAAAAAGGATATAACAATTGGTATTGAATGAAAAGAAGAGAAAGCATGATGTATAAGAAAACTGATAAAATGAAAGAAGCATGAAAGTGCAAATTGTGATTGACTAAATTGAGCATAAATTGATTATGTTTGGGCAAGAGTGGAACCATTTAGTTAGTCATGTGCACGTCGACGTAAAGCCTTCTCCTGACTGCCTACTTGTGGCCCATGAGAACTGAAAATGGGCTCGTTTTGTTCATGGAGTAAACGATTGATTTCTCTATTTTGTTCACGGAACCCTCGAGCCAATTGTTTGCGCATTTGCATTTGACATGTTAAGTTGTGCTTTTTTGTTAAATTACATTCAATATGATCTATGTGATGTTGTGTTAAGATTTGAATAATGAATGATATATATATATATATGAATGATATGTGTGTGTGTGTGTGTGTGTGTGTATGTGTGTGTGTGTGTAATTGTGCTTAAATGTGTGGCTCATTAGCAATGGCTATGAATATTTTTACCACTGAGCTGTGTAGCTCAACCCCCAAATTTTCCCTCCTCAAGTGCAAATCAAGAAGATAAGTGACCCTTGCAAGACATTCGAACTCCAAGATAGATATAAGACTTTTGTACTAAGTTAGTGATTTTGGATAGCATAGTCGGCATATCAACATTGAACATCTTTTGTATTTTGTTTTAAGTTTTGATGTGTATGTTGAAATGTAACAAACTCTCACTGTGTTAAAAATGAGACAGTGAAATTGAATCCTTTTCTAAGTATCATTTTTTGTTAATTTAAAGATTTGGGAAAATGAATTGCATATGTGGGAAATCTCATCTGTTGAATTGCCAAAGGTCGTTAGTCTCAGAAGTAGTATATTAGAATTGGAGAGATCTTGTTCTAAATTTGAAGGAAAATATAAAGGAAGAGTATCGTCTGTGATGACATCATCCATAGACGCAAAGGAAAACCATAGACGAAAGGAATCGTCTGTGATAACGTCATATACAGACGCAAATGAAAGATGGACGCAAGGAACATAGACAACACGTCAGAACACAAATGCAAGAAAGATAGACGCAAGGAATTGTTTGTATTACACGCAAGGAAAGATAGACGATAAAACACAGACGATAGGTGAGTCAAACCTAGATGATAAAAGTCAAAGACAGATGATAGGAAAGGTAGACACTAGCAAGCAGATGAAAGAAAAGACGAAAGATAGACGATAGAGGTCAACACAACCGATAGAAAGTCAAACATAGATGATAAATAGAACTCAGAAGAAGAAGTTAAGGATGTTATGCTAATTGACCCGAAGCATGTTTGTATGCAATTTATGGACTCACCAACGCTATTCATTGATATAATTGGGCTCGAATGGAGATGAGCCAAAAAAGGGGTTAGTTATAAATTCAAGTGACTGTGCAAAAAAAAAAGTCCGGATCTTCGAAATGAGATGCGATCATCGGGCTCTGGAAATGGGATCCGACATCTTTCGGTATCAGAGCCTAGGCTTTTTCCTAGGCATAGAATGCATAGTAGGATAATGTTTGTTGTTATGTGATTAATTGTTTGCAATTCTAAATTGATTTGATTGCATTAACCGACATGCATTCATGTAAGAAATAGGATTGAAATGAAATATAAGCTAATTGTTAGTATTTTATTGAAGGAGTAGAATGCCACCTCGTAGAAGGACATGAAGAGTTTTGCAAGGATCAGTTGCACCTGACTCTCCACCAAGAGAGGAGAGTACTGATGAGTCTATAGCCCCAAGAAATGCTAAGGCTTTTGTAGGGCACAGTAATGAGCCCTCTCAGTCCCCAACTTAGGATTCATTTGTTCTATAGGAACCAGTGCCTCCATTAGATCCAAGAATGTTCCAGGCCTTCACTCAGGCGTTTGTCCAAGCTATGGGACAAATGCCACAACCTTCTACTTTGGTCCCAGTTAAGAAGGGGAAACAATTTGATAAATTGAGGAAGTATGGAGCAGTGGATTTTTTCAGGATCACTGATCCTGAGGAAGCTGAGAATTGGTTGAAAAAGATCGATAGGATATTGGATCAGATGGAGTGTGAGGATGACGAAAAGATCGTGTATGATGTCAGTTTACTTCAAGGGGATTCTTTGCACTAGTGGGAAAGTGTGCCAGGGAGCCAGATGAGACCTCCAGTGTTGGCATGGAAGGAATTCTTAGCTACTTTTAAGAAGAAGTATTTGTCTGAGGTCTATATTCAGCAGAAGCAAAGGTAGTTTCTGAGTCTCACCCAGAGGGAGATAACAGTGAGCGAGTATGAGAGGCGATTTACCCAATTGGCCCGTTATGCAGCAGAGATGATGCTAAGTGAGGCAACTAAATGTCGTCGGTTTGAATCAGGATTGCACTTATCCATCAGAGAAAAAGTGGTGGTGCAGAACTTCTTTGATTTTCAACAACTGGTTGAAGCGACACTGAGGGTTGAAAACATAGAGAATATAAAGAGTGCTATGAATAAGAAGACAAAGGGGAGAGAACAGTTCAAGAGGGGAGGCAGTACTCTTATGCCAGAGAGGAGTGCCAGGACTTTCCCTACACAGTCTGAGGGTAAGAGCACTGGAGCAAGCAGGTCTACACAGATGAGAACTATCTTACCTCAAGCCTCAACGGCTAGAGGCAGTAGGAGGGGAGATGGGGATAAGCCACCCATTCCCAAATGTGAGCACTGTGGAAGGTTTCATAGAGGGGAGTACTATCGACTGACAGGAGCTTGTTTCAACTGTGGGAAAAAAGGGCATATGACAAGAGAGTGCCCTCAAAATCCAAGACATGAGGAGAGTCAGATGCAAGCTTCAAGGAGAACTGAGACTGGGGGACACAAGACGGTAACTGAAGTGGCAATTCTGATGCAGCTAAGAGAGTGAATCTTCTAGGGAGACCCAAGGGGCAAGCACCAGCTAGGGTGTTTGCAAAGACACAGGAGGATGCAGAGACCACTCCAGAAGTTGTGACTGGTACGGTTAAATTGTTTGATGCTAATATAGTTGTGCTGATTGATCCGGATTCTACCCATTCATTTTTGTTGTCAAGTAGAACTGTGTGGGGTAGAAATCTAAGCCCGTTGGATACTCCTCTAATGGTGAGTACTCAAATCGCCCAGTATATTATTATCAGTCAAATTTATAGAGACTGTAAAATACATATTGGAGGGGAACAATCAGTGGTGGACTTGATGCCTTTGAGAATGGGAGGATTAGATGTAATTTTGAGTATGGACACTTTAGAGAAGTACAATGTCAATTTGGATTGTAGACAAAAAATGGTGGAGTTCGAATTGGACAACGGTAGAAAGGTGGTGTTTGTGGGAGACAGAAAAGGAAGTCCGCTTAGAATTGTTTCGGCTTTGACAGCAAAGAAGATGTTGAAGAAAGGATGTGAAGCAAATTTGGCCTATATGGTAGACACTAGGGCAGATAAAAAGAAGTTAGAAGATATACCAGTGGTCAGGGAATTCCCGAATGTCTTTCCCGAGGAATTACCTAGACTATAACCACTTAGGGAAATTGAATTTACCGTTGAGTTTCTTCTGGGCACAATGCCAATATCGATTCCGCCTTATAGAATGGCTCCGGTGGAATTGAAGGAGTTTAAGGAGCAATTGGAAGATTTGTTGGAGAAGGGTTACATTAGGCCGAGCTCTTCACCTTGGGGAGCCCCGTTCCTTTTTGTGAAGAAGAAAGATGGATCGTTGAGGATGTGTGTGGATTATAGGAAGCTTAATCATGTTACCGTTAAGAACAGATATCCGCTCCCATGCATAGATGACTTGTTTGATCAATTGCAAGGGGCAAAAGTCTTCTCTAAGATAGATTTGAGATTGGGTTACCATCAATTACGGATAAAGGAGACTGATATGGTAAAGACTGCTTTTAAAACACGGTATGGCCACTTTGAGTTCTTGGTTACGCCCTTCGGATTGACAAATGCACCTGCAGTTTTCATAGACTTAATGAATAGAGTCTTTAAGCTATTCTTGGACCAATTTATCATTGTCTTCATTGATGATATATTGGTTTATTCCAAGAGTGATAAGGAGCATGAAGAGCATTTGAGGATTTCTTTGGAGACATTAAGGAAGAACGAGTCGTATGCCAAAATCGAGAAGTGTGAATTTTGGCTAAGGGAAGTAGCCTTCCTTAGACACATAATCTCAGAGCAAAGAGTACATGTGGATTCGAGGAAGAAAGAAGTAGTTGTGAAATGGAAAGCGCCTAAGAATGTGGCAGAAGTGAGGAGTTTCTTGGGTTTAGCAGGGTATTACAGGAGGTTTGTAGAGAGCTTCTCCATGATAGCTGCTCCACTTTCCAAATTGACAAGGAAGAATCAGAAGTTTGTGTGGACAGATGACTATCAAAAGGGTTTTGAGGAGCTTAAGTATAGATTAACGAGTGCACCAATTTTGAATTTGCCTTCAGGTAATGATGGGTATATGGTATATAGTGATGCCTCAAGGAAGGGATTGAGCTGTGTGATGATTCAAGGAGATAAGGTGATCGCTTATGCTTCTAGGCAATTAAAGCCTTATGAGATGAACTATCCTACTCATGACTTGGAGTTGGCTGCTATAATTTTTACGTTGAAGATATGGAGACATTACTTATATGGAGTTAATACTAGGGTATTCACAGATCATAAGAGCCTTAAGTATTTGATGAGTCAAAAGGAGTTGAACTTGAGACGAAGAAGATGGTTAGAGTTAGTGAAGGACTATGACTTGATGATAGACTACCACCTGGGGAAAGCTAATGTAGTAACGGATGCATTAAGAAAAAAAATCAACTATAGCAAATGTGGAATCAGTGTACTTTCCTATGTTGGAGGAATTAGCCAGACTTAAGGTGACATTGAGACAAGTTGGGCCTAATTGTGTATTGGCTAATTTTAGAGTAAGGCCAATATTGAATAAGAAGATTAAGAAATTACAGGAACAGGATGAGTATTTAACTAAGCTTCGAGAGGAGATTAAAAGTGGTAAACAATCTGAAATAGAGGTAAGGGAGGATGGATTGATGGTAAACAAGGTGTTTCTTAGAGCTTCTCCATGGAAAGGGGTGTTGAGATTTGGTAAGAAAGGAAAGCTAAGTCCGAGATAGATAGGCCCTTATGAAATCATTGAGAGGATTGAGCCTTTAGCCTACATGTTAGCTTTGCCATCGGAATTGTCTAAGATTCACAATGTCTTCCATGTATCAATGTTGAGAAGGTATCGATCCGACCCTTCGCACATAGTTCAACCTTCAGAGGTTCAATTAAGGGAAGATTTGACTTATGAGGAGTGCCCAATGGAGATCTTAGATTCGAAGGAAAAAGTTTTGAGAAACAAAGTTATGAAGTTGGTTAAAGTTTTGTGGAAAAACCATTTGATGGAGGAGGCATCATGGGAGCCTTTGGAAGCTATGAAGGAGAAGTATCCACACCTATTCAATGACTCAGATAATAATTTCGAGGATGAAATTCTTTTAAGAGGGGGAGAAGTGTTAGCCTCCGAAAATTTTTTTTAGTAAGCATGAACTGAATGAATTTTGTGTTCATGATGGGTAAATCATTTTTAATTGGAGTTAATTATTATGTCAAGTTTACGAGGATTTATTTCATGGATTTGTAGAAATTTAAAGTATTAAGTGGAAGAATTAAGATTAAGTTAGACTATAGCATGGTATAAGTTAAATTGAAGAATTAAGGATAAATAAGGGTATTTTTGGAAGATGACCTAAGGTTAGAAGCACTAAGGCATTAAAGGAATGGTAAGGTAGACTTTTCTCACCCATTAAGGGTAGAATGGGAAGAGGAAAAGATTGTCTAGTAAATAAGAAGACCTAAGAAGGTGAATGAAGAAAAGAAGGAGATAAAATCAAAAAGTAAAGGAGAGGGAAAGAAGAAGAGGGGTTTGGTGAAATTAGAAAGAAGAGGGCTTTGAACTAGGTCACGAAATTTCTTAGTCTTAAAGAGAGAATTAAAGGTTACTCAAGAGGAAAAAAAAGAAAGAGGAAGGGAAGAGCTTCCTTCAGAGCCAAGAATCTCATTAGTCGATGAAGATTCAAGGTAAGTCGCTTTAAATCTCTTGGAGCTTTGAAGGGTTTCGGTTCAAAGAGCTTGGGAAATGTATGGGTTTAAGTATCCTAGAGTCAATTTCACATTTTGATTCTATGGGTTCTCAAATTGAGTTTTCTATTGAATGAGAACTTGGTTTGTTATAGGAAACCAACAAGCCTGATTTAAGGCGAAGAAGAAAGACTACATTGAATTTGGATTGTCAAGTGTCTTAGGTGGGTAACATATTTAGGGTTGTTGTGTAATTGGGCAATCCCTTGCCTATGTGTGTGTATGTGTTTTGTATGAAATTGTTATGATTGAAATTGCAATAATTGTGCATATTTGAAATTGCATGATGCATTGTGATTATGTTATACCTTAAAAAAGGTTATAACAATTGGTATTGAACGAAAAGAAGAGAAAGCACGATGTATAAGAAAAATGATAAAATGAAAGAAGCATGAAAGTGCAAATTGTGATTGACTAAATTGAGCATAAATTGATTGTGTTTAGGCAAGAGTGGAACCGTTTCGTTAGTCATGTGCACGTCGACGTAAAGCTTTCTCCTGGCTGCCTGTTTGTGGCCCACGAGATTCGAAAATGGGCTCGTTTTGTTCACAGAGTAAACCATTGGTTTTTCCGTTTTGTTCACGGAACCCTCGAGCCAATTGTTTGTGCATTTTCATTTGACATGTTAAGTTGTGCTTTGCTGTTAAATTACATTCAATATGATCTATGTGATGATGTGTTGAGATTTGAATTATATATATATTTATATATATATATATATTTATATATATATATATATATATCTGTATGTGTGTGTGTGTGTGTGCATAATTGTGCTTGAATGTGTGGCTCATTACTAATGGCTATAAATATTTTTGCCACTGAGTTGTGTAGCTCAACCCCCAAATTTTCCCTCCTCAGGTGCAAATCAAGAAGACAAGTGACCCTTGCAAGACATTCGAACTCCAAGATAGATATAAGACTTTTGTACTAAGTTAGTGATTTTGGATAGCATAGTCGGCATATCAACATTGAACATCTTTTGTATTTTGTTTTAAGTTTTGATGTGTATGTTGAAATGTAACAAACTCTCACTGTGTTAAAAATGAGACAGTAAAATTGAATCCTTTTCTAAGTATCATTTTTGTTAATTTAAAGATTTCGGAAAATGAATTACATATGTGCAAAATCTTATTTGTTGAATTGCCAAAGGTCGTTAGTCTCAGAAGTAGCATATTAGAATTGGAGAGCTCTTGTTCTAAATTCAAAGGAAAATATAAAGGAAGAGTATCGTCTGTGATGACATCACCTATAAACAGAAAGGAATCATCATGATGACGTCATATATAGACACAAATGAAAGATAGATGCAAGGAACATAGATGATACGTCAGAACACAAACGCAAGAAAGATAGACGCAAGGAATCATCTGTGTTACGCGCGAGGAAAGATAGACGATAAAACACAGACGATAGGGGAGTCAAACCCAGACGATAAAAGTCAAAGACAAACAATAGGAAAGGCAGATGCTAGTAGGCAGACGAAAGAAAAGACGAAAGATAGACGATAGATGAAAGACAGACAATAGAGGTCAACACAACCGATAGAAAATCAAACATAGATGATAAATAGAACTCAGAAGAAGAAGCTAAGGATGTTATGCTAATTGACCCGAAGCATGTTTGTATGCAATATATGGACTCACCAATGCTATTTATTGACATAATTGGGCTCGAATAGAGATGGGCCAAAAAGGGGTTAATTATAAATTCAAGTCGTTATGTAAAAAAAAATGTTCGGATCTTCGAAATGAGATGTGATCGTCAAGCTTCGGAAACAGGGTCCGACATTGAATGCATCTAAAATGATCTTACATTATTATATTAAATTCAGCAATAATCTCAATCAATCTAAAAAAATTACCATTATTATCTTCGTAAAGTTTCTCATTAGATCCTCAAAAAACCAAATTATATTTAGCAAGATATTTTGCAACAGAAACTATTCTTATCAAAACTTGTGTCCAATTTTCTTTCTCTTTTACAATTTTTTTTTGCAAATCTTTATCAATTGTTTGATTTTTTGTCGATCTTACTCTTAATTCATTCAAGGTCCTCATGATAGTTATATGCTCAACACTATTCTCATGTTCTTTGAGTTTCTCACTAAGATGTTTCCAATCTCTAAATCCATCATTTACTAATGCACTTTGTTTACTATTAGATTTGAACAACTTATAACAAAAACAATATAATATATCTATATGTTTAGATTAAACTAACCATTTTCCATCTCTAATCTCTCCATTAATCAATTTTCTAGAATATAAGAATATGAAAAATACCAAAAGGCATTGCTTAAAGGAAACACAAGATTCAATTCTCTTATAGGCTCATTTTCAACTAAAATATCCTTTACTTTATTGTTAAGATTATCTCAATTTCTAGGACAATAAGGATCCAATATAAGGATTAGTTGCTCATTTGCTTTTTCACAGCCTAGACATTTGACCCTAACAACACAAAAGAATTGTGATTTAGATTGGGAGGACGAGCATATTAACTGAATGTAGAGATCATGTGCAACATTTATGGATTTCCTGAATCCTCCATCGTCGATCAACATGATGATTTCTGTTCTTCCCAATATTGACATGAGCTTACTGGAATTGAGCATTTTTATGCCAAGAATGCACATATCAACATCATCCGCTCCCATGAACACTTACTGCTGCACAAATTTATGTGTCAACTAGTTTTTAATAAGTCAAAAACCAACAAGTGCTCGACCAATGAACTTTTCATACTGTCGTGCATAGACCATAACATTCCAATATGCACATCTATGCATGTGCTGAATGCCATTGCTGCGACTATGCATAAGTGGAGCGACCATCTTTGAATGGGATGTATAATATCTGCCATTGCTGAACATTTTGGTGTGGAACGAAAGGGGTTAATAGTTCACCTCCCTAACTTCCTCAACAACCATCATTTATTTTGGGCAAAGATCGTCCATTCCACTAACATAAGTGTGGGAGATCAATGAAAAGACACATGTGCAGATTAGGGCAGGTCAAGCGAGTTCGAGCTCAGCACCACCTAGGCAAACACTGGAGGAATCCATAAGTGAAGAATCAGAAGAAGAGGACGAAGAGGACCAACGCTGGAAGAAGGTTTTGGATGGAATTTTTGAAACCAACAAAACACTAAAGGAGGTGGTGTGTACATAATGTCACTAGAGCTGAGAGATCTGACGACTGCATCGGTATTTCAAATCACAAGGTGTTCAATTACCACCTCCAACACCATTACCTCCTCAGTCTCCTTAGGATTTATTTCTAACCCAGTTGTTTCGTTTCGATTTTCTTTCCCAAATTCAATTCTAGGTTGTTTCAGTTTATTTCTGTTTTTTTTTCTGATTTTCAATTTTAATTGTTTCTTGTTTATTTTAATTCCGTCTTTCCTTTTTGTTTATGTGTTTGTGTGTGCTCCTTCTCACACTGAGGAAAATGTGTTGTTCAAGTGTAGAGAGGGATTCTATGTTTTTGCATTTGTATGTGAATTTTGTGTATCATATAATAGTGTTAGATTGTATTGTGTGAAGTGTGTGAATGTGTCTATGGCTTAGATTGTGTGAATTTTCTTTTTAATTTTGAACATAGTCTATTAGGTTGTGAATGATCATTAGCTTATGAAGTTAGTGAATTAGGGGGCATTTAGATAAATATGCAACCTAATTAGGACTTACAGTAAATTTCGCACCCTTTAGATTGTCACATTCATTCATAATCTAAGGTCTTTTAGCTTAAGTAGCCTAACTAGTATTTTCATGAAAACGAATAGCTAAGAGCAACAAGTTAGGCATTAAATTCAAAAAATGTAGGTTAAATAAATTGTTATTCCGCTAACCTTCGGGTTATGAATAGAGCTAGTAGCTAGTTAAAAACGTGATAATAGCTGAGTAACTAAATATACATGCATCACAAATGTGTGCCTTCACGTAAAAGGGCTATAATGACGTTTCAACCAAGTTGTTTAATAAATGACTTAGTTGAGTAACCGGATCGACATTCATCACAAATGTTTGCCTCCGAGTAAAAGACTAAGTCCGAGTTTAAATATATATATATGTATGTATCTGTGTGTGTGTGTGTGTGTGTGTG
>JAOSBO010000002.1:35477262-35495432 GCA_027563915.1 Erythroxylum rotundifolium
TCTGTGTGTTTTTGTGTTTGTGTGTGTGTTTGTGTGTGTGTGTGTGTGTGTGTGTGTGTGTGTGTGTGTGTGTGTGAGTGAGTGAGTGAGTGAGTGAGTGTGTGTGCTCAAATAAAAACCTATCGAACTTGTGATGAGCTTGAATTTTCATAGAATATATTTAGGAATAGTTACAAAGTCTGAGGGACCAAAAAATTATTAATGTGTATGTGCAATTGAAAAGGGTAAACAAGTTAACATTTAGGTCTTGATTTAGTTGTATATTTAGTTCAAAGCACCTAGAAACATATTTTGCATGGTAATGATTTAACATAAATTGAATGATTGTGTCTAAGATTAAATTTATTTCATGAAGATTAGAGTCGTTGCCTCATAATTGGATTGTGTGTTTTGGTTTGTTATATGTTGTTGTTTTGTTTGCTTGAGGACAAGCAACCGTTTAAGTGTGTGGATGCTAATAGTTGTGCTTTTCTCTATGTGTTTAGGGTGTGAATTGTTATGGAATTAGTGTAAATTTAAGTGTTAAGTGTGTATTTAGGGTTTCATTATGTTAGTTTGTGTGTTTAAGTGTTTTTTATGGGCTAGTTTGAATCTTTGAGCTTAATTGTTATAATTTTTAGGTATCTTGATATGTGTGCTAATGTTGCAGGGAAAACAGGGAAGAACGGTGAAGATTTAAAGAGTTTTGGGCTAAAAGACATAGGTCATAATCGTGCACATTGGCCATGATTGTGACAAAAATAGAAGAGCCAGCAATAGCCAAGCCATGATTATGACAGAGAGCTTCAAGTCAGGCCACGATCATACACATTGTGCAACGATCGTGACAGAAGGGTTAAAGCATCGGGCATGATCGTGACATATAGGGCCACGAACGTGCTCTACATCAGGCTGATAAAAAAATTCAATTTTTGAGTGATTTTTCAGATTGTTTCAACCCCGACTTTGACCTAGGGCTTCCATAGAATAAATAGAACATTATATGATAGTCATCAAGAGTTTTTGGAGAGCCTAGAGAATCACGAAAAAGAGTGTTATTCTATAAAAATCCAAGAGAAACCTAGAGAGAAATCAAACGATTAAGGCAGGAGACGAAGGAAGAGAGACACGGAGATACGTTTGATGCGAAGTACTTCCCAGAACAAGCGGTTTCCCATAGTCATTAACTTTGAGATCCATTCCGACAGTATTTCTTATTTGTATTTCGATTTCATTGATGTATGAAATTTGGATATTGATTGGAAATATTGTTGTTGAGTGTTGATTTGTTGTCTATACTCACCTTCAGCTTTTTAGTTCTTGAGATTAATAAAGTTTATTTGATTGTGTTTTCTTTTGATTTAATTGTGATTCAATTTCAATTCTTCATAACTTAGCAATAAACTAAGAGCACAAGCCGAGTAAAAATTATCGATTTGGGCTAACGAGAGTTAGGTGAATCAATAAGTAAAAAGTTGAATCAAACGGGGAGAGTCATGTAACAAAATATCGAGCATAGATTCCAGGTAGGTTAATAGACAATTTTAGAACTAATTTAGGTTTTAGCCCAATTGTGGATCACGAGATCGCAATTCCCATAATTTGAATTAGGGATTATCAATTAGGGTTAAGAAGTATAACTCGAGAGAGAGTAATTCACCCTAGGACTGTCTAGATCCGTTAAGTCGAAAATTACATAATTGGTTAGATTTTCTTTAGTTTCGAATTAAATCCCTCTTTCTCTCACTTGGTTATTTCTAGGTTGATTTTTGGATTGTTGTATGAGTTTGTTATTTT
Organism: Erythroxylum rotundifolium; assembly: GCA_027563915.1. Classification (NCBI taxonomy): domain Eukaryota; kingdom Viridiplantae; phylum Streptophyta; class Magnoliopsida; order Malpighiales; family Erythroxylaceae; genus Erythroxylum; species Erythroxylum rotundifolium. Next base: position 35,479,039 of record JAOSBO010000002.1, read on the forward strand.
ATGACTTTTGGCACTTTAAATTCTCATATTCGATTGTGATTGATTTAATTTCTACATTAGTTATTTGTCTAGAATTATTGTACTTTAGGATGACCTTAGATTTTAGGACTAGTTGTCCTTCCTCTAGGATCGGCACCATATGTACTACGCGAACGACCCGTGCGTTTGCGGTAAGTACCAAGGTTATAAATAGTAAAACTTAGCGCGTGTAACCTTGAACGGACAACATATTGTACTCTATCACTGAGTATAGACAAATTCTATTTAGTTCTGCAATTTTTGCATCAATTGGTGAGCATTATATCCCTGAATCTCCTATTTCCAACAACTATTAATGATGTTCTAAAACTACTCCAGTTGAATGGTTCCATTGAAAAAACGAAATTATGCTCTTCTTGTTCTCATCTCAACCCGGCAATGGATGAGTAAATCGGAGTAATCCAATGTCAGCTTTTCTGCAAAATGAACAAAGGATTAGGGAAAATTATTGAGCCAACCTAATTTAACCAAGCATTGATCTAGCTTCTTACAAATGAACATGAAACCTTGTTGGTTAGTAGACCATATTAGTCTTCCATTTGAGCAAAGGTCTGTTAGCTCCACTTCTCTAAACAAGTTAGTGAGTTCTTTAGTGTCAACCATTATATACTGTTTCCTTTATATTAAGTATGCAATTAAAGTCTCCGGCCCCAATCCAAGGAGGGGAAGATAGATTGTTAATTCTTTTCAGACAACTCCACAAAGAATTACTTTAGAATGCAAGGTTGACAGTATATATCAAAGTAAGGAAAAAGCACTAGAGTTGACCTCCAAATTTGCATGATAATTGAAAATGTTGGTCAATCTCCTCCTCAACTTGAATTTCCTTCAGATATGAGTTATAGAAACAGATAATAAGTCTTTTAAAATAGGACCTGTGATTGGATATGCCCCTCGATTGTGAACCTAAAACTTCTAGGCATTAATAATAGATAGGTCCTTTATTTAAATTTTAAGCAATCCTACCATAGTCAGCCTCTTCTCCTTAATAAGGTCTCTAAGCATAGACCTTTTCTAGGGTCTGCAAGCCATGATCATGGGCCATTTCTTAGACCTCTGTCCTGATTTTGGCATGTAGGTCACAATCGTAGGCCAACTTTGGTGCTTCTGTCATAATCATGGCATGTATGCCACAATCGTGGCCCAAGTCTGGTGTTTCTGTCACAATAGTGGACCGTTGTCATAACCTGAATGTCTCCAAAACTTCTCCGTTCTTCAATGTTGACCCTGAAACACTAGTAAACACATCAAGGTGCCTCAAAAACATAATATTTAAGCTCAAAGACTTGTATTAACCCATTAAAATTCTTAAAACATAAATAATTAACAAAATAACACAATTCTAACCTAAACACATAATAAATGATTGAATTAACAACTAAAAACATATCAAACTATGCCCTAAAACACGATGCAATTTACATTTATCACTTTTGCATAGTCAAGCCTCTACATGCCTCAACCCCTAGAGTGTCCATAGTTCCATAGGCAAGTTATGGAAGTGTAACCATAATGGAAATTTTTCTATCGAACCTCTAGCCATTCCGATGCTCGAACTCCATCTTCGCAAGAATAATGGCTAGTCTCTAATGTGCCAGGGGCCTTGTTCAGTGATTTCTAGCACATCATAATCCTTTCCCAATTTGAATAGGAAGGTCCCATCTTCACTTGGCAGTACTTGCTCCAGATCCTTAGATCACCATTTGAGCTGAGCCCAAGCATTCACCAGCGGGAATACTGGACTCTTACTACAAAAGAAGCCAATGAGAGCCGAGGACCATATATGAATTCCTACATCAAGTATCTCCTTCAAGGGGGCATATAACTCTTAGGCTATCCTACTCACAATTATACGAGATAGTTGTAGTTGATTACCCAGGGTCGTCTCTTAAAGAGTTGAAATTAGTTCACTTAAATTAATCTTGAATAAAAATAAAACAGATGTAATCCTAAACATTCTATCCCAACTAATAATTACCCACTTAAGTTAATATATTTCTAATTCATAACTTAAGAGTCTATAATTTTTGCTTCTATATTAAACTTCTTCTCTCGATCATTTGTTTAATACCAAAAATGATGCAAAGTTTGGCCATCCTTTTACTTCTAACAAGCTCATAAACTATTATAAATGATAAGATAACAAAATAGTCCTTTCATCATGCATAATCAACTAAATTAGCTACATTAATTCTCAACAACAAGTAATAAGCCTTTCATAGGATAAACATTGTTAATCATCTTCAAATACTTCAATCCTACAGTTAATAGTAACAGAGAATTCTTAAAGTAAAAAAGCAGTGAATAAACTAGAATGAGCCATTAAATAACTAACAGAGTAAATAATATAGTAGATATAAGATAGGATGAGCAAAAAAATGGTTTGTTTAGGTGAGGGAGCCAATGGTGGATCTCTTGCTAATCTGCTCACTCTCTGGTGTTGGCTCTCGTTTTCTACCACTATTCAATCTCACCCAGAAGATGCTTACAGTAACTTCAACTCTTTGCTATTCTTTTTCTTCACCCGATTATTTCTTTCTCCTTTGTTCTCCAACTCTAGCTTTTATTTGTTCCTTTTATTCCAGCCTCCATACCTTAGTTCTCTCTCATCTAACCTCTTTTTCAACCGACCCCCCTTTTCTTTTATTTATCCTTTATATTTACAGAAGAAGTCTAGGTTTAGTTTACATAAACTTCATCTGCTGTCAAACAACACGTGTCAAATTGAAAGGTAAGTACAAAAGAATTCACACATCAGTGACTATGGGAGTCACGGGTGTGACTCCCTGTCACACCCGTGATTGTGGAAGTCATGAGTGTGACTCTCTGGAAGTCACAGGTATGACTCCAATAAAATGGAAAGTCATGCCAGTTTCATGCAATTTTCTTGTTTTTCAAGAACTTTCACAAAATACAACACATATCCTTATTTCATTCAACTTTGGATTAAAACACAACAATATGTAACTAAAACAAAATATAAAAGCTAGCAAACACAATAGAAATTTGGCACAATAGTCAAAAGGATAGAATTAAAGGGGTAAAAAAAGTAAAAAGTCTAATGAGGGGAAGGGAAAAAGTCTAGTAAGAGGAAAAGGTTCTTTCATGGAGTTTTATTAGACCATCTACAAAAGTAGTATTTTAAGAAAAGGAATATTTAGCAAAATATTTTAATAAAAACATTTTAGGGAAATTAATAATAATTCTTTTCTTTTCAAGTACTTTTGATTTATGTCATATCAAACAAATTTTAGAGTTATAGTATTAGAAAGAAGGGAAAGAACTATAAAAGGATTTCTATATAATTGCGTGTATCATCAAATGTACATGGGGTGTTTATTTATAATGAGTCGAATTAAATAAGGAAGAGATCCACAATTTTATGAAATATATTTTTACAATCATAGTAATTAGTTGACTATTAGATGTTATAACTAAAGATGATATTAATATCAGCACTCCCCCTTAAACTTAAGGTGTCATGGAAGATGAGAGTTTGAGTTTAGAAATAAGATCTACAAAGCGAAGAGGTGGATATGACTTTATAAAGATGTTTATAATCTGACATTATGATCAGATAGAAACAAGTTATGCGGTGTATTAGAGAAGATGATGTTGAACAAGATGACAATTAATCTCGATGTATTTAGTTTGTTATTGAAAGATATTTTTATGAGTAATTTTTATGACCCTATGGTTATCGTAGTATAGAGGAATTGTAGAGGAGAAAGATACACCCATATCTTGAAGCAATCATCGTGGCCAGAGGAGTTTAGATGTAGTATTAATAAGAGCTATATATTCAGCTTTTGTATTGGAGCAAGAGAAAACTATTTTTTTCTTATTATGCCATAAAACAAGAGTTGTCCCCAGAAAGAAACAGTAACTAGTAATGGATTGATGGTATATTACCTCTCTAGCCCAATCAACATTAGAAAAAATTTGTAACTAATAGGGAAGAGTAACGAAGATGAAGGCCTAAAATAAAGTACCTATAATGTACCTCAATATGCGAAGAATAGTAAAGGAATGAGTGGTACAGAAATATGAATCAACTTATAATGTGAATAGCATTAGTAGTATCTGGACAAGAGATAGTAAGATAGATAAGACTATCAACTAATTAGCAATAAAGTATACCATCACTAAGTAGATTCCTACCAGTAGCAGAAAGGTGATTATTGGAGTCAAGTAAAGTGCTAGTTTTCTTAGTACCATTTATGCTAGCTTAGGAGATAAGGTCAGTAGCATACTTTTTTATGATAGATAGTATTTAGATTCATCATAGGATATGACAAGTGCCAAAAATAGCTCAAGTTATCAAAGTCTTTCATCCCAAACTATTTATGAACAAAGGAATTAAAAGTAAAGATACCCTATGTATCATTATTAGTTATTATCATATCATCCGCATAGAGAAGAACAAGAGTGCATCATTGATTTTTTCTGTGAAGAAATAGGGCATAATCATAAGAGCTGGATTAGAAACCAAGATTTCCAATGACGGAACTAAATTTTGTAAACTAGGCTCTAGGAGCTTGTTTTAGTCTATAAAAGGCTTTGGGAAGATGACAAACTTTATTGAGAGTATGATCATACCCTAGAGGAGGTTGCATATACAATTCTTATATGAGATATCTACTGAGAAAAAGCATTATTGACATCTATTTAGAATACATGTCATCAATTTCTAGCAGCAACAACAATAAGACTACAAACTAAGGTTAATTAGGCTACAAGAGCGACGATCTCCTAATAATCAATGTCATATTTATGAGTGAAATTCTTTAGAAACAAGGCAACCTCTATATCTTTTTGCTGATCCATCCACTTGAGTCTTGATTTTATAGGCCCTTTATAACCAACAACTAACTTATATAGAGGTAAGTTAACTAAGTCCCAAATATTTGTATAAGTGTCCACAGTCCTTCTATTATTGCTTATTGCCATAAAGGGTAAGAACTAGCCTTATAAGAGGTTCAAGGTTTATATAGAGAGACACTAGTTAAATAAACATAGAAATCATGAAAATGGAAAAAAAAGTTTACTTATATGGTTGGTAAGACAAAGTATTGGATGTGGATAAAGAAGTTCTAAAAAGGGATGGTCATTTGGAGGATTTGTTTGATTTAAAGTTAGAGAAGATGCAATGGGATCAGGTGTTTGTAGGTCTAAACTACATAGGTTATTAGATGAACTTGCAAGAGAAATATCAGGAAAAAGATATACAGTAGCATCATAGAAGAATTGATGTAGTTCACTGACTCAAAATTTTGAAAGAGTTTAAAACAATGTTCCCAAAAAATTACATAACAAAAGTTACAAAGCCTCTATGATAAGGGATCCTAACATCTATACCTATTATGTCATATACCATATCCTAAGAAACAATATAGTTGTGCTTGTGGTTTTAGTTTAGTGTACTCATAAGGTTGTAAGAGCACACAAAAAACAAACAAAAAAGTTAAGAGTATGATTAGGTGTTCATATGGAGAGATGTTATTTATGATAGGAGACGGGATAAGATTTATATTGTATATGGTAATAAGATTTGCTCTCCATAAAAAGGTTTTTGGATAAGAAGAAGATATAGGGAGGGCTCGAACAGTATTAAGGATGTGTTTGGGCTTGTGTTCTACTCGACCATTTTGTTGAGAGGTACTTAGACAAGATCTTTACCTTATTGAGCAAGAATTTAGTTGAAATTTTCACAACACTATTGGCTTGAAGTATTTTAATCTTGCAAGAAATTGAGTCTAAATCATAATATTAGAACGAAAGTAAATAGAAAATAATTTAGACATATGAAGCATGAGATAAATCTATGTATAAAGAGAAAATTCATTAACAAAGATCATATAATATCTTAAACCACCTATAGTATCATGAGTAGTATGATCCCAAATATCATAATGTATTACATCAAAAGGTGTTGAAGAAATGGAATCATTAAGAGAAAAAGATAAACTATGATTATTGAAAAGCTAACAAAAACTACAATCATAGTTTCAATTTATCAAAGCCTAAATAACTACTAGAAACTAAATATCCTAATGTAGTACGATAAATATGACTAAGACAAGAATGCCAAAGATTAGAAGTGACAGCCTCAATAATAATTTTAGATGGAAGATGTAGGGAAGTAAGCTCAAATAGTCGGCTAACCTTACACCCTATCCTAAAGATCTCACCCATCATTGGATCTTGTATAATATAAACACGACTTGAAAAGTTCAATATCAGTTTCACTTAATTGATCAACAGAAAGGAGATTTAAAGATTGTTTAGGAATAAGAAAAGTATCAAGAAAAACTAATTTATGTGTTTAAACCATAATGATGGAGTATCTATTGTGATAGATAAGGAAAATGAGGAGACAACATCAGAACCAAGTTAAAGTTAACAAAGAATAGCATAAAGATCTTTTAAAAAGAATTTAGGAGAAATACTCTCTTTGTGATCCTCTGTGATAGCAGTAAAAATAGTAAAAGGAGTCTTAACAGTTTAGAAGAATTACTTTGTTCATAATTCTATTAAAGTCATTTTTTCTCTCAGACATGTGATGGCTAGGCTTTTTTCAATAGTGGCAAGGTCCCTTATCAACTTTCATAACTGAATTATGAGGTATGAGTAGATAAAATAACATCAACAAATGAATTAGATTTTTCTATACGAAATGTATTAAGCCAAATAACTTCTATAATTAATTCCTTAAACATAGTGTTAAGAGTTGACAAGGAATCTCAATGGATAAGAGAGCTACGGATGCATTCAAATTCCTCTCAAAGATTCATTAATAAATGCCAAATATGATGACGATCATGAAGATTTACATAGATGGTCATTATAGTAGGATTAGACCATGCGGGGTTTCTAAGTGCTATTTGATCCCAAAATTCTTGTAATTTTAACACATCTATAGATTGTTTGGCCAAATTGTTGTTGCGTCTGATGAATTCTTTGATAAAGTTGAAACTAATTAACATCATCAAATATATATTAATGATTCTTCAAAAAGTCTCATACATCCTTAGCTATGTTAAAGTATCAAAAATCAATGTTTGATCACTTTAGCATAAGTATTTCAAAACCATGCTACGATTTGATGGTTCATTTTATCCCAAGATGCCAGGCATTCTATAATTTCTTCTATTCTTTATTTGCTATCTTAGTTGTCTTTGGCATTTTTCTAGTAATAGTTCATCATAGGAGCCTCCTTTTATGAAAACTACACATTTGCTTAGTCCATAAATCATAATTTTATCCATCAAATGTAACGTTAATATGGTTTGGAATATATTGAGGAAGTTTAAAGATATCAATACTGAAGAAAAGGTAGTAAAATAGAGAAAAACTATTTGCAGAGTTTAAAGTTCATCAATTTGATATCAAAAATGGATTCAAAATATTTAAAAAAATTAGGAATTGTTCTAGTTTGTAAAGGAGTCGAATAAAAAGGGGATAATCTAGGTGGAAGAATTTTTGGTCAGTCCTTTTTCAACCAAACTGAGCTAATGGATCTAAATCAAACCAGAGAAGGATAAATTCAGACATATGGATAAATGGTGCAAGGATACATGGAAAATGACTAGGATGATGATGTGGCATTAACTAGAATGATGTTTGCTGATGTGAGTGTTAAGGTGGCACCTTTATAACTAATTACATGGCTAGAAAGGAATACTATAGAGTGGTTGTCATTTTATACTAAACAACGACATTTTAATGGATACAAAATGACATCATTTAACCTGTCTATTGATAAAGAAAACACATGCAAGAAAGTGTTGAATTGTGTTGAAAAGAATTTCAAGGCACTTTCAAATTGATAAGATCCTGCTAAACAAAAAACTTTATAAATAGAAAGGTCCTATAAACTTTTGAAATGATCATATTAATGTTAACAATGAAAGGAGCCTATTAATTGAAAGGAGCCTGTTTAATCGATAGGAGCATACTCACTCTCAAAAAGAAAGGAACATGTTAGATGATAAAAGCATGTTAAATGACAAGAGCCAGTTAAACAAAAGGAGCCTTCTAAATGATAGGAGCCTACTAAATGATAAATCATGTTAAAACATTTTAAAACAGAAGATGTCTGTTAAAACTAAAAAGAACCTCTTGTAAGTTGAAAACAAAAGGAACTTATTACAAAAGTGAAGGAGCCTCTTGCAAATATAAAACACAAACAATATAATGTGGAAATTTAAAGTTAAGAAGAAAGAAAGAATGACACAGTCGATTTATACTAGTTTGGCTTATAACCCAAGCTTACGTCCGATCCCCAAGTATCTAACTTGAGTGTTTCACTAAAATTCCTCGTAGTAATTTGACGAGCCTCTTCAAGGTCATAAGTACATATTTTTCAAAGTTCTTTGACCTTCTACACTCGTAGTATTTAACTAGCCTCTATAAGCTCTCAAAAATGAAAAAGTGATTTGCTTGATATGAGCTTCAATGATTTCTCTCAAGAAGAATTTTCACTTTCTATGGCACAAGAAATTTGATAAAGATATAACTTTCAAGAGTACTTATACCTTTAATGTATTTCAAAAATCTGGCTTCTTAAATTCTTGTTCACAACTGCAGTGACTCTTTCTTAAACAGACATTTTCTTTAATTAGTCATTGCTTCATTTTGATTCTGAGTTGAATTTGTGTTTAATGAATCTTCAATATTATCTCTTCTAAAATTTTCCAATAATCAGACATTAAGAAATCAATATGGCAATTTCTTAGAGCTGAATGACGAAATATATGATTAGCAGAATCCTTCCAGATATTGTAGAATCATTTCTAATTAGGTAAGATCATTAAGAAGGTTCATGTAAGAAAGGAAGCATTATTCCTATGATTTTATTTCCTTTTAAGAATTATATCATTGTCTATAAAAGGATTTAAATCCAATTTAAATTTTGAAATATTAAGTAGTTATTATAAAAATCATTAATAATAAACCTTAAGCAAACAATCTCCCCCTTTTTGATAATGACAAGCAATAACAAATATATTTTCAAAATTCAAATGATGATAAAGGATTTTGAAAGATACATGTAAGCTCAATAAGTTCTTACTATCAGTCATGATTAAAAGGAGCCTTTCTTGCGACCTCTAAAGAAAGGAGCCTATCATTTATAAGATAACTGAGATGAACTTCACATATTCAGTTCAACAATCTTTCAATAGTTAGCAAAATATATCACATTAAAAAGCAAGTATATCACATTAAAAGATATCACTTCAAAAGCAAGTATATTATTAACTCTCCTTTTTTGTCATTATCAAAAAATAAAGGGAAAAGAACTAAATAGTCAAAAAATACCACAAATATGTAAGATAGCTTATCACATATTTAAACTTCAATTATTCAAAGAAAAATATATCAACTCTCCTCCTTTGTCATTATGAAAAAGAACTAATTTAACCTAATAGGGGCCTTCTTTTTAGATTAACCCTGCTAATGCCTGCAAACAAGAGTAGCATAATATATTCAAACATAATTATATTTCAGATAATCTGCACATACCAAGCTCTTTTCTTAATGAATAGAATCTATCTTAAGAAAGTGGCTTAGTCAAGATATCAACTACTTTACTTTCAATATTAACATGCAAAAGATCAATGGTTCCTTCTAAAAATGATCTTTAAGAAAATGGTACTTGATTTATATATACTTAGTCCTAGAATGATGCATAGGAATTTTTTAAAGATTTATTGCACTAGTATTATCACATAATATGGGAATATGATTAAAGTTCACACAGAAATCCTGGAGTTGATGCTTCATCCATAATATTTGAGCCTGGCAACTAGTAGCTACTCTATATTCTACTTTAGTTGTTGAAAGAGTTGCGCAATTTTGTTTCTTGCAAGACTAAGAAACTAAACTTACTCCAAGAAATTGACAATGACCATTTATGTTTTTCAGTCAACTTTATCACCTGCATAATTTGCATCATAATAGCCAACTATATTAAAAGAATCAATTTTTAGATACCATAGTTCAAAATCCATAGTTCTATGAAGATATCGAAATATCATTTTGACTGCTTGAAGGTGGCTTTATTTTGGATTTAGTTGAAAACATGCGCAAAGGCACACACTAAGTATAATATCTGATCTTAAGCCTGTAAGATATAGTAGTATTCCTCTATAAATTGTCTCATCCGTAGCCTTGCCTTCTTCATCCTTATCAAGTTTAGTACCACTGTACATAAGAGTACCTATAGGTTTGGCATTTTCAAAGTGGTATTTCTTGATGAGTTCCTTTGTGTATTTGTCTTAGCTAATGAAGATACCTTTTCTGTTTGTCTAATTTGTAATCCGAGGAAGAAAGATAATTCTTCCATCATGCTCATTTCAAACTCCCCTTGCATTAATGTTGAGAATTCTTCACAGAAAGATTGATTAGTGCCATCAAATATTATGTCATCAACATATATTTGCACTATGAGTAAATCATTCAACATATATTTGCACTATGAGAAAATCATTCTCCTTTTTCTTAATAAATAAGGTTTTATCTACCTTCCTCTTTCGAATTTATTCTCAACCAGAAAATCACTTAACCTCTCATGCCATGCTCAAGGGGCCTATTTTAGACAATACAGAGCTTTAGACAACTTCATCACGTAGTCAGGATGGTTTTCATCTTCAAAGCCTAGAAGTTGCTTAACAAACACTTTTTCCTTAATATATCCATTTAAGAAGGAACTTTTTACATCCATTTGGATCAATTTGAAGTTTTTATAACTTGTGAAGGCAAGTCAAATTCTAATCGATTCTAGTCTAGTAACAGGTGCATAAGTTTTATCAAAATCAATACCTTCCTATTGATTATCTTGACCTACAACTCTACCTTTCTTTCTTTCCACCTTACAATTTTTGTAAAGTTTGTTTTGAAATACCCAATAAGTTCCAATGACTAACTTGTTTTAAGAACAAGGTACTAGATTTCAAACTTTGCTTTTATCAAACTGATTTAGTTCATCTTTCATGATTGAAACCCAATTTTCATTAGTAAGAGCCTCTTCAACGATCTTTGGTTCTAATTGTGAGATGAGGGAAATAAGGTTGTCCTTGAAGGATGCTGGTTCTTAGACCTTAAGAGAGGTCTCCTAGAATAGACTGATGTGTATCAGGACCTCTCCATTCTCATGATGTTCTTCATTATATAGGCTCCTACTAAGAGGATGGAACCTTCTCTATACTAGCTTCAAAGGACCTTCTTGATCTTGTAATTTTGAAGGTACTATAGGTGTTATTTGAGCCTGCGATGTATTTTTAGAAGCCAAGGGATACTTTTAATCATCTGAATCAACTGTTGTTGTCGATGTTAATGCTTCATCAAATACTAGATATATTGATTCTCTTATCTTCTTTGTTCTTTGTTGAGGAGTCCTTGGGCATGAAAAATTATGAGTCATACAGTTATTATCACAGAGATCTTCAAACTTTCTGTTATCAAATTCTCCTCCATGATCGCTCCGAATTGAATAATGCAGTATCCTTTTTCGATTTGAATTTTTCTACAAAACTTCTCAAAAACTTCAAAGGCATCATCCTTATTTGATAAGAAGTATACCCATGTAAATATGGAATAATCATCTACTAAAACAAAACTGTAATGTCGACCACCAAAAGTTTGAGTCCTAGTTGGACCAAATAAATCCATATACATAAGTTCAAGCGGTTGGTTAGTAGACATAATATTTTTGGGAGGAAAGCTGCTTCTAACTTGTTTACCTTTTAAACAAGCCTCAGAAACCTGATTGCTTTCAAACTTCAAAGTTGATAATCCTTTTACTAACTTAGTTTTGGAAATTTTTGATAGAATGTTCATGCTAACATGTCCAGATCTTATGTGCTAGATAAAAGAATCCTTTTTTATAGAAACAAAACACTTGACATTTTGTGAAGACATATCTTTACACTTAACAAGTTATGTTTCAATCTATCAAGATAAAGAACATTATCAATACAAGTAGAGTTAGGGCACCAATTTTACCAATTACAGTGACTTTGGCCTTATTTTTGTCAACAAAAACAATCTTACCTCCATCTTTCCTTGCAATGTAGTTTAAATGTGATATTTTATCTGTCATGTGTTTCGAACATTTTTTATTAATTATCCATTGATTTTCTCTTGTCTCCAATTAGAAGCTTATATGTAGAAAATATTATCTCATTTTAGATACTAAATTATTTTAGGTCTTTTCAGGTTAGTAGCTTGACCTTTTGATCTCCAAACATACATTTGAGATAATTTCTCCATTTTACAAAAGTTACAAGGATGACTAATGTGACCATGCCTACCATTAGAAATATAAAACAGATGAATGAGAATTGCTATAATTTTTACCATATATCAGGTTCCTACTATTTTGATTATAGCTACTGCTAGATTTAACAATGAAATTCTTGTATGGCCTAATATTATTATTTTCATCATAATCTATTCTAGCCTTATCAAAAACACCTTTACCATTACTAAGTAATGCATCAAGATTATTCCTTCCATTAACAAAATTAGCAAGATCTTTTTTAACATATATGAATTTTCCAGCAAATTTCTCTTTCTCAAGTTCTAGAGCAATAACTTTTACTTCTAATTGACTCACTTTATTTAAATCATTCTCAAGCAATGAATTTTCTAACTTAGCTATTCTTTCTTCCAGAACTTCCTTTTCAGAAATCTTTTGCTTCTAATCAATCTTATTAGGCATATTCTTTGACAATAAATTCTCATTCATAGACTTTAATGATTTAATCTTGCTCTTTAAGGATGCATCATTGTTCTTAGATTTCTCATCTATTTTGAAATACCTCACAATTAATTTTTTATATTGATCATACTATTCATTATATTCATTTCATAATTCATCAACTTCAATATCAGAGTCAGAATAATATACCTTATTATCCTCTGATTCTACCATAAGACATACATTGCTAACCTCTTCTTTTTCAAAATTTTCAAAGTCCCCATTTGTTCCTTCAAAGGTGACTTGAAGTTTGTCCCACATTTCCTTTACTATAGGGCAATAGGATCTTTTTTGATACTTTTGTAGAGATAGTGCATAGATCAGATTATGATAGTGCATAGATCATACTATGTTTTGCTTTTAACGCTTAGTTGTTCATTTCTTCTGTTAGCATCAGTCCATAATTTTACGTCATTAGTAGTGGAAAGCATGGCTCTAGCTTTGATAGTTTGCCAGATCTCAATACCTACAGATTAAAGATAGATGTTCATTATATCCTTCCAATAGGAATAGTTGTTTCCATTTGAAATAAGGAGGTTTTTATATGGATTGTCCTTCAAGGCTTCTTATTTTTTTCTATGATCTATCACGTGCTGCAAAACATAATAAATGTGAAACTTCGCTCTGATCCCAAATGATAAAGTAGACACATGCAAGAGGGGGTGAATTGTGTGTAAAAAAAATTTCAAGGTACTTTCAAATTGACAAGATCCTGCTAAAAAAACAAAATTATAAATAGAAAGGTCTTATAAACTTTCAAAAGGATCCTGTTATCGTTGAAAATGAAAGGAGTCTGTTAATTGAAAGTGGCCTGCTAACACTCGAAACGAAAGGAGCCTATTTAATCGATAGGAACTTGTTAGTACTCAAAAAGAAAAGAGCCTGTTAAATGATAGGAGTTTATTAAACGTTAGGAGCATGTTAAACGATAAGAGCCTTCTAAACGATAGGAGTCAGCTAGACGATAAATCCTGTTAAAACACTTTAAAATAGAAGGCTCCTATTAAAACTAAAAAGAACTTCTTGTAAGTTAAAAACAGAAGGGGCCTGTTATAAAAGTGAAGGAGCCTCTTGCAATTATAAAAGACAAACGCTATAATGCAAAAATTTAAAGTTAAGAAGAGAGAAAGAATGACACAATCGATTTATACTAGTTCGGCTTACAACCAAGCTTACTAGTAGTATTTAACTAGCCTCTATAAGCTCTCAAAAAAAAGTGATTTGCTCGATATGAGCTTCAATGATTTCTCTCGTAAAGAATTCTCACTTTCTAAGGCAAAAGAAGTCTCATAAAGGTATGACTTTCAAGAGTATTGATGCCTTTGATGTATTCAAAAAATCTTGCTTCTTAGCTTTTTGTTCATAACTGCAGTGGCTCTTTCTTAAATAGACATTTTCTTCAACTATTTTTTGTTTCATTTCGATTCTAAGTTGACTTTGTGTTTAACAAATCTTTGATATTATCCCTGCTGAAATCTTCCAACACTCAGATATGGCAATGTCTTAGAGCTGATTGATGAAATATATGATTAACAGGATCCTTCTCGATATTGTAGAATCATTTCTAATAAGGTAAGATCATTAACAAGGTTCCTATAAGAAAGGAAATATTATTCCTATGATTTTATTTCCTTTTAAGAAGTATATCATTGCCTATACAAGGATATAAATTCAATTTGAATTTTGAAATATTATGTAGTTATCATCAAAATCGTTAATACTAAACCTTGAGCTAACATCTATTTCCTTATGACATTTTCAGTTATTATTTTTCAAGTGTAGCGACTTTTAAGGATGCATGAGGGTGTGTGAGGGCTTTTGGGGCAGTTCTTAATACCATTGTGATCTACTCAAGCAGAGGAACAATTTGGCATATGGTAAGTTGTTTTAAGAGCAAATTAAATTTAAAAACCTAGAATATGAGTACAAACGGCTGCCTGTACAAGGATATAAATCTAATTTGAATTTTGAAATATTATGTAGTTATCATCAAAATCATTAATAATAAACCTTGAGCTAACATTTATTTCCTTATGACATTTTCACTTAGAATTTTTTGAGTGTAGCTACTTTTAAGGACACGTGAGGGTGTGTGAGGGCTTTTAGGGTTATTCTTTATACCATTGTGATCTACTCAAACAAAGGAAAATTTGGCATAAAGTAAGTTGTTTTAGGAACAAATTAAATTAAAAAACCTAGATTATGAGTACAAAAGGCTACAAGAGAAAATTTGAAAGGACACCATAATTTTTTAGTCCTTTTTACAAAGGAGGCTATGATATCATATAGAAACAAAAAGAAAGGAAGAGCTATAAATTGATTTTTGTATTTTTGTGTATATCATCAAATGTATATGGGGATATTTATACTAAATAAGCAAGAAATCCCTAATTTAAATTTAAAAACCTAGAATATGAGTATAAAAGGCTGCAAGAGAAAAATTGAAAGGAAACCAACATTTTTTACTCCTTTTTACAAAGGAGGCCATGATACCATGTAGAAACAAAAGAAAGGAAGAACTATAAAGCAATTTTTGTATTTTTGTTTACATCATCAAATGCATAAGGGGATATTTATATACAATGAGCCAAACTAAATTAACTAATCTTGTCCCATGAAATTATCTGCCCTTTTTTGAGGTAGACTTGATTGGGTTGGTTTTAATCGTTTGCTTGTTTGTTTCATTTCTGTTCTATATATATAAGAAGAATATTCCTCGACTATTTCAATCAGTGTCGGAAACATCTACACTACACTCCCAATTCTACCCTATTGCCATTTTGGTTGACTTTGCCAATCGGGACAAAAGGACCAAAGAATAATTTATCAACTTTTGAGGGACCATTTTGGAGCTTGTAATGGTCAAATGAAAAGAATAGTTTGTGGATATTCTCTAATGCCATTGGAATTATACGTTTCGTGATTGATTAGCAAACTTCACTTCTTTTAAGTTGAAGCAATTAATTTGTTTAAAATGCATATTTTACGAAATAAAAGTTCTAATAACTATTCATTAAATATTTAGTTAAAAGTTCTAATAACTATTTATTAAATAAAAGTTTTAATAACTATTTATTAAATTAGTAGTAAAAAAGTTTTATAGAAATTAATTTTAATTCTTTTATTTTCAGGTATTTTTGTTTTCAAGAAGAAGCAATTTAGGACATTCACAGTTTTTACTAAAAAGGAAAAACAAAATCAGTGAGAATTATTAAATTAAAAAGTTATATGGGAAGAGATAATCAAAAAAGACGGAAATTTGTGTTCTAACGAGAATTGACCAAGTCTTGAAGACCAAATCTTGAAGCAGAAATTAAAGTTCGACTAAGTCCCACCACTGTTTTGTCAATTGTAATCATTTCTCCTACAAGTCGAGAACTGACGGAACGTCATCATCTGACATCTGCGATTCAATATTGCACCAAGTAAATCACGAATTTCCACCGCTTTCCGGCATATTAGAAAAACTGCTATTATGTTCCAATAGATACTTATAAAACGAAATCAATGTAAAGTAACAAGAACAGATGATATGTTTTCAATATAAGATACCTTAGAATCAAATTGGGAAGTCTTTAATGAACCCTATTTG
>JAOSBO010000002.1:35495532-35523162 GCA_027563915.1 Erythroxylum rotundifolium
AGCAAAAAATTTTAATTCTTTTATTTTCAGGTATTTTTGTTTTCAAGAAGAAGCAATTTAGGATATTCACAGTTTTTTCTAAAAAGGAAAAACAAAATCAGTGAGAATTATTAAATTAAAAAGTTATCCGGAAAGAGATAATCAAAAAAGACGGAAATTTGTGTTCTAACGAGAATTGACCAAGTCGTGAAGACCAAATCTTGAAGCAGAAATTAAAGTTCGACTAAGTCCCACCACTGTTTTGTCAATTGTAATCGTTTCTCCTACAAGTCGAGAACTGATGGAATGTCATCATCTGACATCTGCGATTCAATATTGCACCAAGTAAATCACGAATTTCCACCGCTTTCAGGCATATTAGAAAAACTGCTATTATGTTCCACAGAGAACGCGAGAGTATGAACTAATATTTTCCCACGTCAAAATATAAATCAAACTTTTTAACATTTTTTGTCCAAAAATATATGTTATTATAATTTCGTATCTGTCTTATTTTATGTGCATTCATCTATTTAATAAATAGAATTTACACAAATTGAATGAATAGATACTTATAAAACGAAATTAATATAAAATAACAAGAACAGATGATATGTTTTCAATATAAGATACCTTAGAATCAAATTGGGAAGTCTTTAATGAACCCTATTTGTTCTACACTTTCATTTTAAAAAGATTCATTCTCTCCGCCTTCTAAACAGAATTAGGAAAGTCACTCTTATGGGATAAACTTGTATTCTTTTCAGTTACCTCAACATTTCTAAATTATCCAACTTAAGTAGTTGATAAAGTTTAAAACTTACTATTCAGTTATGACGGAGACGAGGGAAAATACGGAGAGAGAAGAAAAAGAAGTTGCTCTTCGTGAGACATCCACAACATATTCACTGATGCAAATATGGTGCTACCACGTCAACATATTCCTGACCCAAAGGGAGTCCTAATTCATAGACGGTCCACTAACTCCAGCACAAAATGGTTGGGTGAGGTCACGCTGAACTTCTTAAAAAATTGGGTTGTCTGTTAAGGCCCTACAAATTGGCATTGGCTGTAAGTAGGTGTCCAAGAAAATCTCGGAAGTTGGCATCGGCTTGGCAAAAGGGTCCAACTCAGTTCGAAGTTAATAGTTGACGTTTGAACTAATCAGAAGCCAAGTCAGGCTCGAGTCCCGACAAATAAAAATAAAATTATATTATTTTGTTATTTTTTTAAAAATAAAAATTTACAGGCCTGCCAGAATCCTATATATACATTTCTTATCAAAATATCTTTTTTTTCATAAATAATATATAAAAAAATACGTTACACGTTTTGATCTTTACTTGTCAAGAAGGACACGAATATGTCCAATCGCAAATGCGTGATTGCTGAGAGATTTTGGTCAAAAATATAGCAGGCTATTTATAGCCATGGGTCAAATTAAAGGAAACCCTTGTCCAAAGTCCACCGTCCTCGAAAATTCGGCATTCATCTTTAAATTTAAATGTTATAAAAATATTTTAAAATTTTATAATAATAAAAGAAACTTATACTTTAAATTTAATTACTCAATTTGAATAATTGAATATGTCCTATAACTTGCACAACAATTAAATGCATGATAATATGCGTTAAATTATTAACAGAAAAATAAAATGTATTTTTAATTATAATCTTTGTACTAAAATAAGGTCATATTCAAATATTTTGGAATGTAAAAAAAAACTGAATTATTTTAAAACAATTAAAATTTTACCTTAAATTGTCAAAATATTTTTAATGGAGTTATGCCTCCATATGTGTGTGTGTGTGTGTGTGTGTGTGTGTTGTTGAGCCTAAAAAAATATTTCTCCCTTTCAGTATTAGTCGATGATAATAAAAAATTGTTTCAAGTTGTTGGTTGAGCTAAAATTAGACAGTGGTTTTCTTTCAAACATTTTTTCCATAAAATTAGTGTGTGTATGATAATTATATTAGTTGTGTGTGTATCTATGATTCTGGAACTCTAGTCTTTTTTTTTATATATAAACTTATCTTGAGATTCATTCCTTCATAATCTTTTAAAAAAGAACACTTTGATGAACCTACAAAAATATTTATCACTTTTCGTATTAGTCGACGACATTAAAAAAGTGTTTTTGATTATTGATTGAGTCAAAATTAGACATAGTGATTTTTATAAAAAGAACATTTTTCTTAACTTTAAAGTGTTTTTATACTATCATGAAGTTTAATAGAAGATGGGTAGTATTTGAAATATGTGTATTCACTATAAAAGCTTAGAATCAATCCCTTATAATGTGCATATTAAAAACATATCTCACCTATATGGTTAGACTAGATAAAATAAATATTATTAGTTGTCACCCTTAATTATATAATCGCTAATGTCTACAATGTTCTAACCTTTCTTATAACATTAGTGTGTGTATGGGATAATTACATTAGGTGTATGTGTGTGCATGATTTTGGACCTATATTCTCTTTACATATCATGTAATTTGTTCCTTTAGAATCTAAACAAAAAATAGTTCGATGAACCTAAAAAAATGTTTCTCACTTATAGTATTAGTTGATGACTTTAAAAGGTGTTTATGGAAAAGTGTTTATGGTTGTTGGTTGAGCCAAAGGTCAATATCATAGTTTTTATAAAAAGAAATTTTAACTTTAAATTGTTTTTATTTGAAGTGTTCAAGGCCTCATTAATCAACAAAGTAGAGAGAAATTTTTGGACAATCCTTCATGTTTAGATAAACTTATATAACCAATTAAGTTACAAATAGGCGACGCCTTCAACAAAGGAAACAACATATAATAAGGAAAATGCTCCATATGATTATAGGAGTCATTGTATAAATGGAAAGGAATTAATCCCCGTGTGCAAGTAGGAAACATTATGAGAATAAAAGTCTTCTCCCTTCAAAAGAGTCTTCTTGGGTCTGTCCCTTGTGAAACTGATGAAGCAAAGAGAGAAGAGTATTGTGAAACAATGGTTGTTCATTTCCATTGATTAAGAATGAATAAATATACAAAATTGGGCAGTGTCATAAATTACCTAAGATACAAAATAGGAAACTTTTTATCCTAGAATTAGGGAATTACAACTAATTGCAGACTGATTATAAGGGATTACAATTGATTGCAAGTTGACTATTTTAGAATTAAGTGATTACAACTAATTGCAAGAATATAAAGAAGATATATTGCCTTGATTCTATAATATGCCCCCTCAAGATGGAGATCCGGACGAGACGTCAATCTTGATCCGTAAGTTATGGAAGCGGTTTCGAGCAAGCGGTTTAGTAAAAACATCGACGAGTTGATCTATTGAGGAAGCATGAGTAACACGAAGAGCACCAGATTGAACTTGATCTCGAATAAAGTGATAGTCGATTGCTATATGTTTCATGTGTAAATGAAAGACTGGATTAGAGCAAGGATAGGTGGCACCAACATTGTCACAATAGATAGTGGGTGGATTTGGAAGGATGACTCCAAGCTCTGTGAGAAGGTAACAAATTTAATTAATTTCTTAAGCAGTAGAGGCAACTGATCGATACTCAGCTTCTGTAGATGACCGAGCAACTGTACGTTGTTTTTTTTAAGACCAAGAAATTGGACGACGGCCAAGATAGATAATGTATGCACTCATAGAGGTATAGTCATCTTTGTTGCCAGCCCAATTTGCATCTGAGAAGGCATGAAGAGAAAGTGGATTTTCCTTATGAAAAAATAATCCATGAGTCAATGTGCCACACAGATATTGAAGTAGTCGTTTTGCAGCATCCCAATATTCAGATGTTGGTCGATGCATGAATTGGGAAAGCTTGTTAACAGCATATGCTATGTTTGGACGGGTGAGGCAAAGGTATAAGAGTTTTGTATTCTGTACAATCAGTCAAAGCTGTACCTGAATGAAATGTGAGATTGCGATCTGTAGAAAGTGGTGTAGCAACAGGTTTTGCACCAGACATTTTTGTTTGGGCAAGAAGATCAGTGATGTAGTGCCTTTGAGTAAGCAACAGACCAGATGGAGTTGTGAGAACCTTAATGCCAAGAAAATAAGACAGAACGTCGAGATCCTTAATTGAAAATTGTTTTTCTAGGAGGTCAATATAGCATTGAACAATATTGGGTTTGGTACCTGTGATAATAATGTCATCCACATAGACAAACAAATATATAGCAATTTCATTAGTGTTTAATGTGAATAAAGAAGGGCCTGCATGAGAGTTTCTGAACCTAGATGCAATAAGATATTGGCGAAGTTCAAGGTACCAAGCTCGTGGAGCTTGCTTAAGGCCATATATGGCCTTCTTTAATTTGCATACATGTGTTGGATTGGCTATATCAACAAATCCTAGAGGTTAGGCCATATAGACTTCTTCAGAAAGATGACCTTGAAGGAAGGCATTGTTACATCCAATTCTCCCAACTGCCAACCTCTGCTTACTGCAAAGCTTAGAACAAGTCGTATTGTTGTTTGCTTGCTAATCGGACTAAATGTGTCATGATAATCCACTCTAGGTCGTTGATGAAACCCTTTGGCAACTAATCTGGCTTTGTACCTGTCAATAGAACCATCAGGAAGTCATTTGATACGGAAAACCCACTTACATCCAACAACATTTTGCAGGGATTTAGATGGAACATGTGTTAAAGTTCCATTCTGAACAAGGGCATCAAATTCATCATTCATGGCTTGTCTCCATTTGGGATCTTTTAGTGCTTGGTTAACAGTGTGAGGCTCATTGCGGGATGGTTGAGAGAGGACGGCAGTGAGATTCATTTTGATTTGGAGTTGTAGATGTTGTGTTTTGCCCTAGTGGTCATGGGATAGGTATTTTGATGGTTTGGCTGAGCTGTGGGTGAAGTAGAAGAGGTTTCAGAATTGTGTGGCTCGATTAGTAAAGGGGCGACTGTGGTTTCTTGGCGATTGACTGTCGAGGGTGGGTAATCAACTTGATGGGCATTTTGTGACAAGGGATTGACACAAAGAATCATGTTGTGGGAACATATTGAGTGAGCCACTTGAAATGGGTAAAGTTTAGACCAAAGGAAATCATTCGAAAGTGATCTCTAGGGTGGGATGAGTTAGATGGGATTGATGATTGGTAAAAGGAAAGAAGTTTTCAAGGAATTTGACATGATGAGAGATATATATTTTAGAGGTGGACACAACAAGACAAATATAAGCACTTTTTGTGAAAGAATACCTAAGAAAAACACAGGAAGTGGAACGAGTGTCAAGTTTATGTTGAGAGTAAGGACGAAGCCACGAATAACGTAAGCAACCAAACACCCAAAGTTTAGTGTAGTTGGGTTTAGATGCAAAGAGTTTTTCAAAAGGTGATGAAAGATGTAGTGTGGATGTGGGTATATGATTAATGAGATATACAGTAGTGGCAAAGGCGTAATTCCAATAGGATAAAGGCATTGATGCATGAGTAAGAAGAGATAGTCTAGTTTCGACAATATGGTGATGGCGTCATTCAGAAAACCCATTATGTTTTGGTGTAAAGGGTGGTGTGGTAAGATGAGATATGTCATTAGTGGAGAGAAAACTATCAAGGGCTTGATATCCGCCACCATTATCCAAATAAAGGGTAACAATTAGATGTTTAAATTGGTGTTCGACTAATGTCTTGAAGCGTACAAAAACATCATACACATGAGATTTTCGTTGAAGTGGATCATACCTGATATATCGTATATAATGGTCAACAAAAATAACATAGTACTACAAACCATCAACAGAAGAAAAAGGAGACATCCATACATCAAAAAAGAGAAGTTCAAATGGGTGGGGTGAGGTTAAGGTAGAAGAGGAAAATGGAATTTTATGGCTTTTATTGCATGAACAAGCATTACAATGTGTGGAAAATTCTAATAGAGTAGACAATGACAAAGAAGATTTGGAGATAATTTTTTCATAATAGTGAATGTTGGATGGCCTAGTCTAGAGTGCCACTTGGACGAAGTGGTCTTGACACTAGAAAAAGCAAGCAGCGGTGAAGAGGGAATTGAAAAGGAAGTAGTTGGCCACTCATATACACCATCCTTAGGTTCACCCATCAAAAGGATTGCCCCTATGTTTAGATCCTTCACCTGAAAAATAGAGGGTGAGAATTCAACAGATACTTGATTGTTTGTGCAAAATTGATAAATCAAAATTATTTTTTATATATACAAGGGATTCAAAGGACATTGTGTAGAGTGAAAGTGTGAGATGAAGGGCAGATCCATCGCCAATCATGACATCATCAGGTCTTTGATATGGGCTATAAAGAGATAGATAGGTTAAGTCAGACATAACATGGTGGGATGCTCCACTGTTTCGCAGCCAAGTAGGAGTGGTGTTGTTTTCAAGAGTGACATGATTGGCTTGTGGTTGCCAGAGTGTGGAGAAGCGATATCCTTGAGAACTTTGAGAATGATTTGTTGAAGACTGTTGATTAGTGACAAGCCGAAACATTGGGCACCATTTGGCAATGTGTCCTTGAGTGCCACAAGCTTGACAACGACCCAAGTAAGGTTTGGGTTGGCATTGAGTAGAGCGTAGGTTTTGTGGACTGGTGGTTGATGCACGCCAACTTGGTTTATTGTGGAAGGTTGTTGGATTTGCTATTAGTAGTATTGATGGAGAAGAAGGTTGGCCAGTTTGAAGAGATGCTTCTTTGTTAAGAAGTTTCTCATGGAGTTTAGTAAAAGAAATGGATGTGTCACGGGCATTAATGGCATCTATGACAGAGTTGTACTCATCACTGAGTCCTTTGAGAATACGATCAATAAGATCCTCATCATCAACCGGCTTCCCGAGAAGAGCAAGTTCGTTAGCACGAGTCTTTATTGCCTGCATATATTCACTGATTGATTTTGAGCCCTTGTTACACCACTTTAATTGTTCTTTCAATTGTTTGATGTGACCATGAGATGGTTTGGCGTAGGTGTGGGCTAAGGTTTGCCATGTATCAAGAGAGGTGGCAATGCGGGCAATAAGTGGTTGTATGAAACAGAGATAGCACCAAGAAGAGTGCTAAAGATGAGACGATCTTGATGCTTCCAAATTGTGTATGACAGATTGGATGATGCAATACCATTGACGGTGATGGTGGGGGTGGTGGAGTGTGGGTGCCATCAATGAATTGATGAAGGTCATAACCTTAAAGAAGAGATTGAATTTGAAGGCTCTATGTGAGATAGTTGGAGGATGACAGCTTGGAGATGTTCCAGAGATTGATTGTAAGAAGGCGCTAGTGAGGATCCTGGGAGTTTTGGATGGTGATAGGATCGTTGATGGAAGGGATGGTTGAATATGAAGCCATTGAGGAGACTAACAATATAGTTTTTAGGTATATGGTGTTTCTGGAAAAAAGAAAGAATATAGGTCAGGAAGGTTATTGTGAAACAACAAATGTTCATCTCCATTGATTAAGAATGAATATATATACAAAATTGGGTAGTGTTTTGAATTACCTAAGATACAAAAATAGGAAACTATTTATCCTAGAATTAAAGAATTACAACTAATTGCAGACTAATTATAAGGGATTACAATTGATTGTAGATTGACTATCCTAGAATTAAGTGATTACAACTAATTGCAAGAATATAAAGAAGATATATTGCTCTTGATTCTCTAATAGAAACACCATAGCTATATGTTAAAATTTCTATTTACTACCCCAAATTGACCATCCGATTATGAGTGGTAAGCAAAATCTAAAGTTGAACTTATTCGACTGAAATCGGGTCTTCCTAAAGGTGCTTGTAAAGATCTGATCACAATGAAAAACAATTGACTTAGGCATTCCATATAGCTCGAAAATATGCTCAAGCAATATCAATGTTGCTAGTCATGTATAAGTAAGAGATAAGAAAGAAGTGGCCATATTTAGACAAACAGTCAATGACAATATAAATTATAGATTTAACTTTTGAACTTAGCAATCCTTTTATGAAATCTACAGATATATCAATCCAAATGTTTCTGGAAGTAGGGAGGCGATTTAGAAATTCCTTTTTCGATGAAAGACTTGATATGCTTGAATAAATCTCCCTTCACAGTTCTGCAGTCCATGGTAAAAAAATGTACTGCAGATTTTCTGCAAAGTTTTGTGTACCCACTCACGAGTGCTTGAATGAAAATTGTTACATAATTAAAGGGTATAATAAGTGATTTAAGTAAGAGATAAATCATCTCCTTGAAGAATATGATCTCCATCCTTTGATGCCTAAGGTCTAATAGTCTCTTCCTCGTATATTTTGAAATATCCTTCAAGACCTTACCACCTTCAATTTCGTTGTTGATTGAAGATATCCAATCAGGAGTTGGATTAGACAACGATTGAAAAATATAATCTCTTTGACCTATTTGTCTATAAAAAATTTTAACCGATCAACTTTTTAATTTAGTTTTTTATTAAAAATTAACCAGTTTATTAATCAAATGATCAATTTTTGTAAACTAATTGATTTTTATAAAGTAAAATAAACTACTTAATTTTGACTTAACAATCTCCTTTTTTAATTAAATTTCAACTTCTTCAATGATCAAAGATACTATCCTTCTTCAATCTCATTTCAAATTATTTAATTTTATTTAATATTTACTGTGTATTGATTTTATGACATTATAATACAAGTTAAACTTTTTAAATCTTAAACATCTTATCTTACTGATTTAATTTTAAGTATGGTTTTTTAAACATTGGGTGTAGATATGACTGCACTGTAGCTACTGTAATGGGTTGTCTTAACAAGTACTACAAACTTTGTTGACCAGTATGCATAACAAATTTTACCCTTAAAAAATAAAGGTGATATTTTTAGACTGCATGAATTAAGGCTAATAATTCTTTTGTATAAGTTAATAATGTAGCATACTACCCCCATAGAACATATATCCAAACATACTAGAGGATATTCGAAAACAGACTCTATGAAAGTGGTACATTAGGATAATCATACTAACTTATTAAAGGCATCAAACATATCATAAGCATTCTAAAAGTTCAATTCTTCCTATTTCATTCACAAATATAAAAGTCACATGTCATTACAATTCACAACCCACATATACATTACGCAACATTTTTTTGAGTTCAATCTTAGTACCAAAAATATAACATAAAATAGGATGTTGATCCATAAAACTATAACTAGACTTCTCAAATTTAGCAATTCAGAACTTTGAGTCATTCTTGTCCTCAAAATGCAAGTACTGGACTTCTAATATATCACCCTAGTAATTAGAACTCCCTTGAACCTGAAAAGCAACGTTGCAATTTTGATGAATTTACGAACTCAGTGAGTGAACCATCATTGATGTAATCACTCAAGTCAGGTCACAAAAACAAGTTATAACCCAATCCAACAAGTATATCATATTATCCAGTATTGAATACCACATCACATTTCATCATACTTCAACAAGTACATTATGTAAGCTAGCATTGCATATCACAACACATCCTCCATTTACTTCAACTGTAATTCACTATTTCAAAACAATTCAATAATACATTCCAATTCAATCATTTGATACATGTAGTGATGTCTATGCAAATGCACATTTGTTTCCCATTTTCATTTTTGTTTGGTTGGGACCAAGTGCCTATCAACCAATTTATTTTCCCGTATCTGTTATAGACACCAAGATCATTTCTGGCCTGTAACCATTGTGGATATCGAGTCTATGTCATCTGAGCCTGAGGCTCTTTTTCACAATTTCAAGCTCAGAGCACTTTTCTCACTCTGGTCACAACTCCTTGATCTAATCATGCATTTTAATGTGATGAGATGCATCTTTTCATATGCCATGCTTTCATTTTAGTATACTCATGCCTTATATGAAGCTCCCCAAATCTAAGTCTGACATTTATCAATCAATCATACACACATTTCATATTAAACATTCAATTCATACAGAAACACATATAATTGAGTTTACACATCTAAGTTAACTCACAATATGCTCCAGAAAAGCTATTACCTCAATGTTCCAACAATGTCTATATATATCGTCATGCAATATACACATAGTTCACAAATCACTAATTTGTTTAATCATAAGGATATACAATCGTGCACATGTATATGCATCTTGTTTCAATACATGCTCAATTAACCTTTCGGGTATGTATTCACATACAAATATCTTGACCGTTCAAACATTATAGCTTGTATAAAACTAGTTTGCAATCAAGTTTATACCTTAAGTAGGCTTGATTTACTCCAAATTCATCAATCATACATTCACCAAACTTTTCTAGCAATATAGCAATATATAATTATACAATTTCCTAATTCTAATTAATCTATACCTAATACAGATTACTCAAATCCTTAAGATCATGTTTGCATTCATAAGGATACCTTTATTCCTTCACATAAGCTTATCATGCTCTTAACCAATTAATCAAGCAACAGTCTAGTTCATTCCAAGCCTTAATTAAGATCAATTACACCAATCTAGAGTGGCTTTTCCTCAACCGGTTCAACATGTGCACAAAAAAGAAAATTATCAATTTAGAACTAGGCCCACAATCGTAGGGGACCTTACCGATGATCGTGACAAAAGGCAAGTAATCAAGCCATGATCATACACAGTCTTTCTTCCGCAATATTGAAACAAATTTTATATACTTAAAGACATCACTACTACTTGAGTTTTTTCCATCATTCATGTCTTATAAAGCTACTTCATTTTATGCTAGCCTAGCTTCCATATTGATTACATTAAATCCCACAAAAATCTACTCATTTGCTTCATTACCATTCATTTAATACCATCATACATGTAGTCCTAACTTTTCCAGATTTGAAAACACTTCATTAACACCTATCTTTAGCATCAATTCCTCATCAATTATACCTAAAATCCTAACTTAAATCATCCATATAACAACCCATAAATCACCATAATCATGCATCCAAAAACATAACAGAAGATACCCCTTTTTATTCATCATTTTCTAACATAATGTTAACACTAATACCACATTCAATCTATCCCTAATCATTCATTATAATTTCTGCTAACACATGCCAGAAAGATTAGTATTTCACTTACTTGTTCAACTTAAATGCCACCTCAATGTATCAAGCCTACTTTGCCTAACATGCATGCAAGATCATCTAAAAATAAAGGTGGGAGTATGATGGTTTTGGTAAAAACAAGAAGATAATAGCAATTACAACAATGATCTACTTCTATAACTATCTTTATGAAGGATTTTTTTCATGGATTTTGGTTTGGGAATTAAACAGAATTTAGACAAAACATAGAGATGTGTGAGGGAAAAGTAAATTTCAGCAGTGAAAGAAGAAAAATGAGAGAGTTTCAGCAAAAAAAAAAAACAAATGAAGAGCCTTTGCCTTGTGTAAGTCATGTGGTGTGAGTGGAAGATAAGTTTAAGGACACTTGTCATGTGTCTAGGGCAGCTACTTGTCCTCTCTTTAGGTTGTCATATGTCATTTAGTTCCTAGTCTGTTTGTCACTTAATTATACAGCTATATGTCACTCAATTTATAGGCTTTGTCATTCTAAATTTTCACATGTCAATTGTCTTACTACTTGAAAATTTTCCTAGTCTAAATGTACATTTTAATTCATCAATCTTCTAATTGTGACAAATAACTTCATATTACTATTTGCAATCCATCAATTCTTTTTATGCGTAAATCAAAATACAAGACATTAAAAATGCACAATCATGTCATAATCATTTAGAAATTTCGTACCCCGTAACATGTCAATTAAGTGCGGTTTTTTCTAAATCAACATTCATATGTGAATATGCTCATATTATGCATGTGAATGAAATCATAAAATCATATCCTAGATGTACCAAATTCATTCTAATATGATGTAATTTAGTAATATAACACTTTAATCCCTCAGTAGGTTTGGAAATTGGCTATTACAATTTTCCCTTCCTTAAGAAATTTCGTCCTCACAATTCTTACCTAATTGATCAAACAGATGGGGATACTGTTTCCTCATGTTTTCCTCAGTCTCCCACGTAGCTTCGTCTCTAGAATGATTTCTCTATAGGACTTTCACCAAAGGAATTACTTTGTTTTACTAATTGTTTAGTTTGATATCCAACAATTTTAACATGTTCCTCTACATAACTCAAATTAGTTGCAATCTTGATCTCCTGTGTCGGTAATATATGTGTTGGATTTTGGTCGATATCTCCTGAGCATACTAACATGAAATACATGATGAATCTGAGACATTTATGGTAGTAATGCTAATTTGTAAGATAATGGTCCAACTCTCTCAGTAATCTCATAAGGACTGATATATCTAAGGCTTAATTATCTCTTTTTACCAAACCTTAGCACTCCTCGCCAGGGAAACACTCTCAAAAATACCTTGTCTCCTACTTGGTACTCCATATCTCTTTGGTGTTGATCTGTATAATCTTTTGCTTGTCTTGAGTCGTCTTAATCCTACTGCAGATCAATTTTACCTTATCAATGGTTTCTTGAATCAATTATCAGCCTTCAATTATCCTTTGGCCCTCTTCATCCTAATACAAAGATTCTTTATACCTTCTACCATATAACAGCTCATAAGGAGCCATACCAATACTAATATGATATTAATTATTGTATGCAAATTCAATGAAAGCTACAGATTCATCCCATGCTCCTTAAAACTCCAAAACACAAGTCGTAAGCATATCCTCAATAGTCTGAATAATCCTCTTACTCTGTCCATCTGTTTGAGGATGAAACATTGTACTAAAATTTAACTTTGTAGCCAATTCTTGTCTGTAGGCTACCTGAAAATCTAAAAGTAAATCTGGGATCTCGATCTGATATAATAGACATTGGGACCTCACTATCTCATTTACATATCTCCAAGCTAACTTATCTAATGTGTTATTCTCTCTAATAAGTAAGAAATGAGCTGATTTAGTTAATCTGTCAACAAAGACCTAAATGGTATCAAGTTGCCTCGAAGTTCTTGACAAACCTATAATAAAATCCATTGTAAGATTCTCACATTTCCACTTTGGAATAAGTAATGATTGCAATTTCCCAATTGTGCCTGATGCTCTTCCTTAACTCTTTGGCATGTCAAACATCTAGCAACATACTCAGCCACTTGCTTCTTCACCCTTGGCTACTGAAAATGTTGTTTTAGAATATTGTACATTTTTTGTAGTACCAGGATGCATAGCATAGGCTACTATGTGTACTTCCTCTAAAATTTCCTTCTCAAACCATCAACATCTACTACATATAATCTCTTATTCAACCACAATGTATTATTTCTCAACTCAAACTTAGAACTCGGTCTATATTTTATCTTCTCTATAATCTTTACTACTTTTGGGTCTTTGCTTTGAGCTATTTTGACCCTTTCATTTAATTCCGATCTAAGCTTCAACTTAGCTAACAATGCTTCATTATGTCCCAAACTTAGTTCAACATTTAGTGCTCTCAGTTGAACTAAATTTGGTAACTTCGATGCTTGAATTTGTACTACTCAACAATTAGATTTTCTACTTAATGCAGCAACTACAACATTAACTTTACCTGGATGATATTCTATTGTGTAATCATAATTCTTAAGCAACTCAAGCCACCTCTTTGTCTCATATTAAGTTCCTTTTGACTTAATAGATATCTTAAACTTCGATGATCAGTAAATATCTGAAACGTTTCACCATATAAATAATGTCTCCAAATTTTCAAAGCAAACACCATTGCAGCAAACTTTGAATCATAAACTGGATAATTGAACTAATGAGGCCTTAACTGTCTCAAAGCATAAGCAATCACTCTAACATACTGCATTAAAACACACCCTAACCCCTGGTGAAAAGCATCACTGTATACAACATATCCTCCAGATCTGGATGGAATAGCTAACACTAGTGACGTAGGTAATCAATGTTTTAACTCATCAAAGCTCCTTTGACATTCATCAGTCCATCGAAAAGGTACATTCTTCCTCGGAAGGTTTGTCAAAGGAGTTGAGATCAATGAAAAGCCTTTAACAAACCACCTGTAATAACTTGCTAGCCTAAGAAAACTCTAAATCTCAGACACATTTCTAGGTGCTTCCCACTTCATCACTACCTCCACTTTCTTTGGGTCTACCTGAATACCCTGTCCAGACACTATATAACCTAAGAACACCATTTGATCAAGCCAGAATTCATACATACTGAACTTGGCGTACAATTTCTTCTCTCTCATTATCTGTAAAATTAGCCTCAAATGCTCAGAATGTTCCTCTTTACTCCTCTAATACACCAAGATATCATCTATAAGTACAATAATAAATTAATCTAAGTAAGGTTGGAATACTTTATTCATCAATTTCATAAAGGCCGTATGAGCATTCGTCAATCCAAAAGGCATTACCAAAAACTTGAATTGTCCATATCTAGTTCTAAATGCACTCTTTGGTACATCAACTTCTGTTATTTTCAATTGATAATACCCTGACCTCAAATCTAGTTTATTAAACACATGAGATCCCTATAATTGATCAAGTAAATCATCTATTATTGGTAGGTGATATTTATTCTTCACTGTCACCCGATTTAATTGCCTATAATCAATGCACAATCTCAAAGTCCCATCCTTTTACTTCATAAAAAAACTAGAGCTCCCCAAGATGACACACTGGGTCGAATAAAACCTTTATCTAACAACTCCTGCAATTGAGTCTTAAGTTCTTTAAGTTCCACATATGTCATCCTATATGAAGGAATAGATATAAGAGCAATACCTGGGACAAGGTCAATAGTGAACTTCGTTTCCCTATCTAGTAGTAATCCTAGTAATTCAATGGGAAAAACATCTAGAAAATCCCTAACAACAGGAATATCTTGTAGTGTCTATTCAAATTGGGCATCAGTCACATAGGCTAAGCAGGCCTCATATCCACTTCGAATTAGTCTAAAAGTGTGCATTAATGAAATCAATTTGACCGGTACTGTTTGACTAGCATCTTGAAATATGACTCTTGGTTGAGTAGGAGATTGAATTATAACTTCCTTAGTCTAACAATTCATCACAACCTTATGAGCAATAAGTCAATCTATACATAAAATAAGGTCTATCTCTTTCAACTATAATACTATCAAATCGGCTTTCAACTCAACCTGGTCAACCCGAATAATACACCCTCTACATACTTCTCTAATCACTAAAATTAACACAAGTAAATCAAAATAGAGCACTAACCAATTAACAGATGAGAAATCCTAACAAGACAAGATCAAATAATTATGAGAAGATGGGACTCATTCTGTCATCATTTTGCTACCTTGACTACTTATAATTCAATCGGTATCGATCCTAGATTGTTCTAAAGGTTGATTATTCTCTCTAAAAGTCTAATCATTTAACCTTAATTAATATTCCCTAATTGATTCCAAAATTATGATTTTGGAATCTCTCAATTAACAAAAAAAAGCCTACATCTTTGGTTAGTTTTTAAGCAATATATTAGATAATCGAGTCCTCATACAAGATCTCTCTTCATATAATTATCAATTTGATATTTATGTGATCTATTAGGTTGTTAACTCCCGCTACTCAACCCAATCATGTTACTATTGATTCAATCTCTCAATTTATTTTCTAAGTATCCAAAAACCATAAATATCACAATACCCAAAAATTTTATGGACATCAGTAGCAATTAAGTCATAAAATGATTCAAGAATAAAGCCCACAATGAAATTAGAACATCATTAACATCATGTTCAACATTCTCAAACTCAAATCATACATCAAGAAGAAATAAATAAACTAGAGAAAGTAGAAAAGAACTTGAAATGATTAAGTTGGAATGGTTAGACAACAGCTACAGATGCTCCTACTCCCTTTATAGGTTGGAAAATGGAGGCCAACCTCATTATGGGCATTTAATGTTCTTGTATAGTTCTTTTTGTAATTTAGGGTAAAAACTCGGTTTTACCCAAGTCAAAAAGTCCAAAAAGCCAATATCAAAATAGAAGGAGATCCCTACATTTGGCTAGCGTTTATCATGATCATGACAGGAGTTTCATGATCATGACCTTGGGGAAATTCCCATGTCATGATCATGACCTAGTGTGATCCTCTTCTGTCACAATCGTGACCCTGAGAGGGACCTTATGTCATGATTGTGACAGGTATGTCACAATCGTGACCTTGTTCTTTTTGTCCAAACTTTCTCCAACTTTCTTCAATCTTCTTCATCTGAGTTCATATACTAACAAACACATCAAACACCTCAAACATACAAAATTAAAGTCCAATATCATGCTCTAAACTACAAAACACTCAAAAACATAAACACGTCATCACATCAACATAACTATAAACCTAAACATGCATTAACACTTAAAAATACACTACAACACCTATCAAAACATAATGTAAACTAAAACTATCAACATCCTCATACTTAAACTTTTGTTTGTCCTCAAGCAAAAAAAACAAACAAACAAACTCCAACACATACATTCATGCTTATGGATCTAACTTCATAAATCTCATGATACAATGGCATCTAACTTCATAAACTTTTTTTAACCTCAAAAAACAATCCTTCAAGTCATTCCAACTTATTAACTTATTCAATTTGTGGCTAAATACTTTAAACAGAATTGACATGCTAATCAAGACCTTAACATCATATTAATTCACCTTAGGCACTTGTACACACACATTGATAATTAGTAGTGAATCAAAATTGCAACTATCACTAAGTAACTTTTTATGAAACTTATTGCTATTTTCAAATATTAGTAGGATTTATTTATCAAATCAACAATTTTTTCATTTTCTTTAACACTGACCTAGTATAACGGCTCAAACCACCCGCCCACAAATATTGTCCGCTTTGAGCTTTGGGCTCCCTCATGGTTTTGCTCTTCCCAGCCCAGCTGGAAAAACGCGTCTATGAGAGAGAGGTATCCATACCTTTATAAGTTTTACTTCGTTCTCCTCTCTAGCCGATATGGGATCTCATACATCAAATTGACAAGGAAGAGTCAGAAGTTTGTGTAGACAGAAGAATGTCAAAAGAACTTTGAGGAATTAAAGAAAACACTCACAACTGCACCAATTCTGGCCTTGCCTTCTGGTAGTGATGGATATATAGTATATAGTGATGCCTCAAGGAAAAGATTAGAGTGTGTGTTGATGTAAGGAGATAAAGTGTTTGCCTATGCTTTCAAGCAATTAAAACCCTATTAGATGAATTATCCCACACATGACTTGGAGTTGGCTGTCATAATCTTTGTATTGAAAATATGGAGACATTACTTATTTATAGTCAACACCAAGGTATTTACAGACCACAAGAGTCTTAAATAAAAGAGTTAAATTTGTGGCAAAGAAGGTGGTTAGAACTACTGAAGGATTATAACTTGATGATAGAATACTACCTAAAGAAAGCTAATGAAGTAGCGGATACACTAAGTAGGAAATCTACTATGGCAAATGTGGAGACAGTATACTTTCCTTTGTTAAAGGAATTAGCCAAACTTAAGGTAACGTTGAGACAAGCCGAATCTAGTTGTATATTGGCTAATTTTAGAATATGGCCAGTATTTAATGAGAAGATTAAGGAATTGCAGGAGCAAGATGAGTACTTAAAAAGCTCAAAGAAGAAATTAAAAATGGTAAACCCTCAGAAATAGTGGTAAGAGAAGATGGATTGATGGTAGTAGGCAACAGATTATGTATTTCAGATATGCAAGAGTTGAAAGATGAAATTCTTGATGAGGCATATAATGCTCCATATGCAATGCACCTGGGGAGTACAAGAATGTATAGAGATTTAAAAGAGCACTTCTCGTGGAAAGGAATGAAGAAAGATGTTGTTGAGTATGCTGAAAAATGCTTGGTGTGCCATCAAGTTAAAGCAGAACATCAAGCACCTACCAGTAAGCTTAAACCTTTGTCTATTCCTAAATGGAAGTAAGAAAAGATTACAATGGACTTCTTGATGGGATTACTAGGGACCAGCAGAAAGCATGATGCAATATGGGTGATTGTCGATGTCAGCACATTTCTTGCTAATTAGACAAACCGATTCTTTGAATGCCTTGGCTAAGAAATACATAGATGAAATAATTAGACATCATGGGATTCCAAGTCCTATAGTCTTAGATAGAGATCCCAGATTTACCTCCAGATTCTAGGAAAGTTTACAAGAGGTTTTGGGAACTAAATTGCATTTCAGTACAACTTTCCATCCACAAACTGATGGCCAATCACAGAGGAAAATAAGGACATTGGAGGCAATGTTAAAAGCTAGTGTTATGGACTTCAAATTTGCCTTTAATTGAGTTTGTTTACAATAATTTATACCACTCAGGAATTCAAATGGAACCTTAAGAAGCTTTGTATGGTAGGAGGTGCTAAACTCCTATTTTGTTGGGATAATGAAGGTGAAAAGAGACTTTTAGGGCCTAAGTTGATACAAGATACAGTTTACAAGCTTAATCTGATGAAGCAGAAACTCAAGCCAGCTCAAGATAGGATGAAGAGCTATACGGACGCACATAAAAAGGAGATGGAATATGAAGTTAGAGACAAAGTATTTCTTAGAGCCTCTCTATAGAAAGGAGTTTTAAGATTTAGTAGGGAAACTAAGTCCCAGATATATAGTCCCTTATAAAATTATTGAGAAGATTGGGCCTCTAGCCTATAACTTAGCTCTTCTGCCAAAGTTATCCAAGATTCATGATGTCTTCCATGTATCAATGTTAAGGAGATATAGATCAGATCCTTCACATATAGTCCAACCTTCAGAGGTTCAATTGAGGGAGGATTTGAGTCATAAAGAATAACCAGTAGAGATTCTAGATTCAAAGGAAAATGTCTTAAGAAACAAGACTGTGAAGTTGGTTAATGTCTTATGGAAGAACCATGCAAGAGAAGAAGCGACATGGGAACCTGTAGAAGCTATAAAGGAGAAGTATCCACACCTAATTTTGGACTCAAGTAAGAACTTCGAAGACAAAATTCTTTAAGAGGGGAGAAATTTTGGACCCCACATGACAATCATAACTGTGACTTCTCCTATTAAGCACGGTTGTGACTTAAGCAGGAAGAAGTCATAATCGTGACTTCTCTCACTTTGCTTAGGAAATTATTATTGACATTTGTTTGCATGAATTAAATGAAAATGATAGAATTAAGTTAAAGAGTAAGTAGGCAATAGATTAAATATGGAAGCTTGGAAAGACAAAAGTTTTCTTAAATTAATGAAAAAAGAAAAAAGAAAGAGTGGAGAGACATGTTTGAGAGGTTAGCAAGAGAGAAAGAAAAACCTAGAAGAAACTAGAAGAAGAGAAGCAAAAACTGAAACCAAAACAGAAAAAGAAGAAGAAGGAAAGAAAGAAGAAGGAGAAAGAAGAAGGAAAAGGTTCAGCTGAGTTTTTAGGTAACCTCTATCTTTTCTTCTTACTTTGGTAAAAGAAGAAACTGGAGAAAATAAGTATATGTGCTGGAAATAAAGGGAGAAAGGATGACCTAGAAACCTATTCTTGATTTCCATGGATTTTCAACTAGATCTTAGTTATCCTAGCTTAGATAAACCATGAGTAGATTAAGTCTAAGCTCTTTTTTTTAGATATTAAAGCTTTATGGATTTCCTATTTGTATATGAGTTTGAATGAAAGTTGGTTCTTTGACGAAAACCAAGAAAATCCAAGGCAAGAGTAAGAGGAAAGACAAACTTAAGTTTGGA
This sequence comes from Erythroxylum rotundifolium, assembly GCA_027563915.1. Taxonomy (NCBI): domain Eukaryota; kingdom Viridiplantae; phylum Streptophyta; class Magnoliopsida; order Malpighiales; family Erythroxylaceae; genus Erythroxylum; species Erythroxylum rotundifolium. The sequence goes on from JAOSBO010000002.1 coordinate 35,515,238, forward strand.
CATACAACTCGTTAGGTGGGTAATATGTTTATAGTTATTATGTGATGGGCTAATTCTTGCTTGCTTGTATGCTAAATTATTTGACTTTGAATTGTTGTGATTGTTAGAAAAATACTTGATGATTTACCTATGAATTAAATGTTTATTTTATGGCATTGTGTATAATGAAAAGAAGAAAAAGTATGAAAGTATGAATATATGATGAAATGAATTAAACATCGAAATTTGTTTGTGTGGGCAAGAGAGATACCATTTCGTTTGTCAAGTACATGTTGACTTAAAGCCTTGTCTTGACTACCTACTTATGTCACATAAGCTCCGACAAATGGACTCATTTTGTTCATGGTGTAAACTTCAGTTTCTCCATTTCATATCATGAGATTCTCTCAAGCCATTACGTTTATGTATTTCGCTTTCGTTGTTGAGCATGATATAAATTTGAGTGTTATGTTTTTTATGATTGAAAAATTCATGATATGATTTATGTGATATCATATTTGTCTATAAGTTCGTTGAGCTAGAATTATGGATAATTTAATTGCTAGATTAAAATTTTATATATATATATTGATTGTGTGTGGCTTGTTACCGTGATTATAAGCATATTAACCACTAAGCTTCGTAGCTCACCCCGTTAAATTTTCACTCCTCAGGTGCAGAACAAGTAGATCATTGAACTTTGCCAACTTCGGCAAACTCCAAGATATTTATCTTTTGTAACTAAGTTAGTTTGAATACTTTTGGTAGCTTTGCAAGCATATGAAGCATGAGCATTCATGTTGTATTTTTGAATTATGGTATTGTTTTGACTTTGATATGTAATTACAGATATGTGTCAACTCTGCTTTGTTTGAGAAATGAAACTCTATTTTGTTTGAGAAATGAAAATAAGAGTTGAAGAATTCCTTTTTTGTACATATTTAAATTTTCTTCTTTGTTAAGTTGTTAATTTTAGTTGGAAATAAAATTGTGAGTTATTCGATGGCTTTCGGATAGATTTTCTTAAGTAAATTGTTATGTTGGGAGTTTTGTATGTATGGCTTGTGTTTATTGGATTTGGGTCTCTTGGTTTTCGTGAAAACTTATAATAGGTAGTAGAGGAAAAAAGGGGACAAAAATTATGTCCTAACTTCTATAAATAAACTATATTGATGTAGGTAAAATTAGACAAAGTTGTCTTTATAAAAGTTGTAGCTTATTCTATTAACTTTCTAATAATATAAAGTTTGAAATTTTTGGAGATTAGAATTGAGAGTTATGATGGTTAAAAGTTTGAGTGGCAAAGTTGGGGTGCACGATCGTGACTGAACCATATATTTTCAGGGTTTTAAAGGAAATGCACAAGCATGATTGTGACAGACTCGGTTTTTGACTGAGGGTGCACGATCATGCTTGTGAACGATCGTACATACCCCTGTTTCTTATAAAGCATGGATGTGATTTAAGGAGTCACGACTGTGACTTCTCTTCCTATGCACAACCGTGACTTTTTTATTTATTATTGAAGACATCTTACTTTGTCACGGTTGTGACTACTTAAGTCACAACCGTGACTTCTTTTATTATTAAAAGTTTTTTTATTTGTTTTTACTCACAACCGTGACATCTTTTATTGTCAGATGTTAATTATGACTTCTTTTTATTTCTTTTAAAGTCACCCTAAGCCCACCCAAGTTTTTCATTACATCTTTAACGCTTTCAACCTCCTTTTTACTTGACCTCCATCAAATTCTAGTATATTGTCGCCATAAAATATTGTAATCGAGACTCGGTCCCAACATTGTTTATGTGATAAAGGAAAATTCATTTTTGAGGATTCTAACGCAAAAATTGAGTCTTCTAACTTAAAACATAATACAAATTCTTTCTTAACTCTTTTTAATCGTTCATGAATGAAACTATTATTAATTTAATGTTGTTTTTTACATCTTTGATTAGAAATAACAATTCCTTAAGGTGTATAATATGAAAATTCAATAGAACAAAGTAGTATACTTGAGATGATTTCGTTGTTGGTTTATGTCCTACAACCAATCGATTAGTTGTAGTTTTAGATAAAATAATTTTAAGACATTATTTCTCTTATACATATTCATATATATAAGATAAAGCTCATGGGATAAATATATATTTCAAATAAATTTATGATAAGATCATAATTATAAGATTCATATTTTATTTATGTATTATTCTTAAATTATTATTATTCATTTTTTGATTAGGATAGGACATTAATAGAGCATAAAAAGATTATTACACATTATGTTTAAGGAAGTAAAATGTTCTTCTTAACAAATGATCTTTGCACGAAACAAGAATTAATTTAAAGAATTGCTCTTCTTAACAAATGATCTTTGCACGAAACAAGAATTAATTTAAAGAATTATCTTCTTTTATATAAAGCAGAGAAAATCACTAAGAAAAACTAATCCTCCTTTTTTAGCCCATATTTTTTAGATTTTGCAAAATAAGGAGTTTACAAAATTGAAAATAATTGAATAAAGACATAACAACTTCTAGGACAATTTTTAGGATTAAGAAATACAAATTTTCATATAATTTCACTTGTCTTAAAAATACTTGTATTATTTTAATTATTCAAAACTCTTTATTAATACTTTGTAATATTGAAAGTTTTAGAAAAGGAACTTACGTTAAATGTTATGGACATAATAAAATTTGTATAGCTATTTGGTCTAATTTTAATAGTATATTATATTAAATTAATTCAATAGAAATTTAATAAAATTATTTTAAATTAAATTTCATAAAATTATTTAAAATAATAAAAGTATTTGTTTTAAAATTAGTAAAATCAAAGGAATATTTGTATGCTTTTTTTACACTATTAATGTTCGAATCCTAAAACTGAATGTAGAATTCTAATACTTATAAATATAACAAATGTACCAAATTAAATTATCTTAATTCACAACTACGCGCCCTGATCAAAAAGAATTTAGAAATAGAAATTTTAAACTTTATTCTCTGGATTTATTTATTTTTTACCGTAAGTCTGGCAATCCTTTCTAGAGGGAAAAGCAGCATTATATTTAATGAATCTTCGAACATCTCGTTAAACATGGATGTGCTCAAACTAATCATGAAGTTATTTCGCTGATTTGGTTCTCTGAAAGATGTATTTGATCGAATTGGATTATTCCATTTTCAAATTTTATTTAAACTAATACATTTTATATAATCAGATCAGTTCAGTGAATTATTCTCTAATGATCACCCACATGTTAGTTTATGTATCTTTATACTTTAATTTATGAGATGAATTACTTTTTTTATAAGAAAGAAACATAATGTGTGCTATTTTTACCATTTCAACAATATCTCGTCTTGATGAAACTACAACTAGAAACATTTAAGAATAATACATAAGTATAAATTGAATCTCATAATTATGATCTCATCATAATTTCTATTACACAATAATTATTCCAAGGATTTTATTTTTAGTATTAAAATATAAAATATTAATTAAATTAATACATAAAAATAAATAAAGCCTTTTCTCATTAATTCAAAATAATGCCATACTAATTTGCATCCAATTGATTGGCTACAAGGGCATAAACGAACAATTTCTCACTTGCACTAAAGTCAATCCCTTATGAATCTAATACCATATCCATCTATATGTTGATTATGTCTCTTTTAAGACAATGGTTTAGTAAGAGGATCTGCTAGATTCTTTTCAGTGGGAACTTGCTCCAATATTATGTCTTTCTGCTCCACTATCTCCCCGATCAAGTGAAATTTCCTTAGTACATGTTTGGGCCGCTTATGAGACCTTAGTTCCTTTGTTTGCGCAATAGTACTGTTGTTGTCACAATATAATACTATGGGCTCAACAATGCTAGGAATCACTCCAAGTTCAGTGATGAACTTCTTGATCCAAACTGCTTCTTTTGCCGCTTATGACACTAAAATGTACTTTGCTTCAGTTATTAAATCTACAATGGTTGATTGTTTGAAACTCTTCCAACTTACTGTACCACTATTTAGAATGAAGATGTACCCTAACTATGAGCTACTATCATCATGATCTGACTAGAAACTAGCATCTGAGTATCCTTGAACTCTCAGTTCATCTCTTCCATAAACCAAGAAAACATCTTTAGCTCTTCTTAAGTACTTTAAGATATTTTTCACAGTCATCCAATGATCTTCACTAGGATTAGACTGAAACCCGCTCGTTATGCTCAAAACATTTTTAAAAAAATCTGGTCTAATACATAGCATCATATACATAATTGATCCAATTGCCAAAACATATGGAATACAATTCCTTTTATCGCTCTCCTCTTGTGTTTTTGGACACATACCCTGTGAGAGAGAAATCCCATGCGATATGGGTAAGAATCTCCTATTGAAATTCTCCATGCTAAACCTCTTTAATAGGTTATCTACGTACGTAGATTAGGACAATCTAAGCAATCTTTTTTATCTATTTATATAGATCATTATTCTCATAATATAGGTTGTTTCACTCATATCCTTCATAGAAAGGTTTTGGATAACCAAATCTTTACAGACTGTAGCATAGGTATGTTATTTCCAATTAGCAATATGTCATCCACATATAGTACCAAGAAAAAGATTGCACTCCAACTAACCTTCTTAGAGACACATGGTTCATCCACATTTTTAATAAAATTAAAATCTTTGATTGTCTCGTCAAAATAGATGTTTCAACCCCATGATGCTTACTTAAGTCTACAAATATATCTTTGCAACTTGCAAGAGACATGACTTTATAAAACAAGGCACGCATTTGCCTTATAAAACTTTATCCTTGCTAAAAAATAAATTTTAATTATTTTAACACCTCTAAAATTCAAAGAAAGACAAAATAATTCCAACAAAAATTAAAATTAAAATTAAAATTAAAATGTGTTCAAATGTTTCATTTGCTTCACAAATAGAACTTTTTTTTTATATCTCTAGCTATACATAGTGATTCCTCAAGTTGCATAATTTGCCAATTGAAGAGCCATTTATTTCAAATTTGTATACTTTAGATGATTCAGAAATGGTTCTAACTATAATTTTCGTGCCTATAAAATATAATAAAGAGATTTGTTCATGAGATAAAGGCAAAAACAATATAAGACGCATTATTTCTCTTATATATATTCAGATGTATATGATAAAGCTCTTGGGATAAATATATATTATAAATGAATTTATGATAAGATCATAATTATGAAATTCATATTTTATTTATGTATTATTCTTAAATTATTATTATTCATTTTTTATTAAAATAAGACATTAATAAAGTATAAAAGATTAACATACGTCACGTTTCTTCCTTAAGAAGGAAGTAAAGTACTCTTCTTAATAAATGGTCTTTGCAGGAAACAGGAATTAATTTAAAGAATTATCTTCTTTTATATAAAGCGGAGAAAATCACTAAGCAAAACTAATTCCCCTTTTTTAGCTTATATTTTTTAGATTTTGCAAAATAAGCTAGTAAAACAAGGAGTTTACAAAAACTGAAAATAATTTAATAAAGACATAACAACTTCTAGGACAATTTTTAGGATAAAAAAATACAAATTTTCATGTAATTTCACTTATCTTAAAAATACTTTTATTATTTTAATTATTCAAAACTCTTTGTTAATACTTTGTAATATTGAAAGTTTTAGAAAAGGAACTTATGTTAAATTTTTATCAATATATTTTAATAGAAATATTATATAAGTTAATGTTATGGATATAATAAAGTTTGTATAGCTATTTGGTCTAATTTTAACAGTATGTTATATTAAATTAATTCGATAGAAATTTAATAAAATTATTTTAAAAATTAAATTTCAAAAAATATTTTTAAATGATAAAAGTATTTGTTTTAAAATTAGTGAAATCAGAGTAATATTTGTATGCTTTTTTTTACAAAATTAATGCTCGAATCCTAAAACCGAATGTTGAATTCTAATACTTATAAATATAACAAATGTACCAAATTAAATTATCTTAATTCACAACTACTTACCCTTATCAAAATGATGTTAGAAATAGAAATTTTAAACTTTAATCTCTTGATTTTATTTTATTTTATTGTAAGTCTTAAAATCCCAGGATATACTTTCGGCTTGAGAGTGTTGGTACTTCTATGATTCGAAATTCTTTCTAAACAGGTATTTATCGTTTTATGTCAGAGATTTGGGGACCATCATGTCTTGGTGTGGATATCAATTGGCTGCTCGCCAAAGGCTTTCATTCCATTGAACCATAAATGGTTCGGCTTGATGGGCATTTCGAGTGAAAAACTAGGACACGAAGTAGGATCATTTAGCCAACAGTTAAATCGTACAAATCGTATCGTCTTTTTGTAGAATGCTCGAAGTTTGGTCGTCTATGGATCATTCACTTTCCTGCTTGCTCACGGGATGATGATTCGAGGGATATATTTGGTCACGGAATGCTTAACATCGACATTAGTAGCGTTGATCTCCTCACAACCACCGACCATATCACTGTCTCTCATGTGGTCAAGAAAACAAAACTTTGCATGGTCCTGGAACAGATAGGAGATAGTTACGTAAATACGTAAATAAAATATAATAAAAATACTGTGATTAAAAAAGAAAATCTAATCCCAAATGTCCGCAGGTGTCTGCTTGACACCAAAACCACGGTTTTCTAAGTTTGACGGACAGCTAAACTAAGCACCTAAGACTGCAAATATCGGCATGTGTCTGCTTGACACCAAATCCATGGTTTTCAAGTTTGATGGACAGCTAAACTAAACACCTAAAACTGCAAATATCTACATGTGTCTGCTTGACGCCAAATCCGCGGTTTTCAAGTTTGGTTGGAGCAAAAAAGTAAACGTCGAGTATTTAGTTATTAATTTTAAAGTCATAATATTTAAACATTACTATCCAAAAATCAGGTCTTTTTGCATATTGACGCTTTAAACTTTTTTCAAAGGTTAACAACTTAAAAGGTATTAATTTTTAAAATCATTATTTTAGTATTTAATTTTTTAAAATTTTAAATTGAATATTTAAAGCTTTAAATATCAAATAATTTATTTCAAAATATTATCATTATTAATATTTTATTGATATAATTGATTGAATAATGTAAAGACTTAAGTAACCTCTCATTTTCGTTAAGATAGATTTTAAGTTTTTATAATAACCACATTAATCATTAAGTATTTAAAATATGATTATTTATTTAATATTAAAAATATAATATATAAGGAAAAGCTTTATACATTATCCTAGTTAATATTATCCCGTCTTTTAATGATATGTTTATAACTTTGATTTGTCTCTCTACTAGTTAGAGGTAAAGATGCGTACTATTAGACTCTCGCATTTCAACTAGGTTTGTGATGTTGTTGTTCATAACTTCGACATGGATTATAAAAGAATTTATCATCTTTCTATGATCTTGCTTAAATTTTCCCATCTTTTTATTTTCAGTATTTGACTTTTAGTTAAAGTTATGTTATGTTCAAAATTGTGAATGCCATACCGAATTTGGTATTGGATTAAGTTCTGATAAGTTACTATACCAGTATTGGTCAATATTGGATACCATTTTAGGTAATTTTTTAAATTTATTAAATAGTCCCTGAAATTTTTTAAAATTTACATAATAGTCAATTAGTATATTGTACAGTTATATACTTTACAAGTTTACAACAACCCTATTTTCAAAATTATAATAATAAATAATAATTACAAATAATATGAAATAACAATCATTTTTAAATATTTCACATATAAATAATAACCCTAATTAATATAAAAATAATAATCATCATAATTCAAATATAAAATTAAGAATAATACAAAGTATTTAAAATAATACAATAATACAATTTCATCATTTTAATAAATAATAATTACATCAAAACATCCAATAAAAAGAACAATAAATATCCTTAA